>SNQJ01S0003985.1:73664-84414 GCA_010110895.2 Picea sitchensis | reverse complement strand
ATCATGATTTGTACTCTTTCGATTCAAGGAGAGTGCAGTGTCTGGGAGTCATCAAAGACCTGGTGGTTTCTTTGTTTCAGCTACCCATGAAGAGTGTGGTCATGGATATTGTGGTAGCTGATGTCCCCCCCAAGTTTGGCATGTTGTTGTCAAGGTATTGGATTAAAAATATTGGAGGGACATCACAGATGGATCTCACATATGCCACCATTCCAGTCTTTGGAGGGGAACAGAGGAGGTTATATAGGGAAGCTCAGCTGGCCTACATTGTTAGTGACGATGCAAACCCCACCAATCACCCCATCTTTGCACTTGACACCGATTTGGGGTCTAGTTTATTGCAGCTCACTGATGATCCTGAAGACCCTTTCCAAGTCAGAAAGAAGCCCAGTCTTAATTATCCGATTCCCCCTCCAGCCATCTATGTTTGGAAGATGTTTTTCGATGGAGCTTCTTCTAGCGAAGGCGTTGGCGCCGGAGTAGTTTTCATGTCACCTTCTCAAGAGACCATATCCCTGTCATACAAACTGGAATTTGAAACCACCAACAATGTGGTAGAGTATGAAGCTTTTGTTTTGGGTATGAGGGATGCAAAAGAAATGGGAATTAAAGAGATAACAGTATTTGGAGATGCTGAGTTGATTATCCAGCAAGTCAGAAAGGCTTATCGTGCTAATCATCATTGGCTCATAAATTATAGAAATGAGGTGTGGGACCTGATTGATAGTTTATTCTTGGATTTTAACATTTCTTTCATTTCGAGAGGGGAAAACACTTCAGCTAATTCTTTAGTTGTCTCAGCTAGTTTGTTCAAAGTTACTCTGCTGCCTATGGTCAAGTATGATGTTGAAATAAAATGTAGGCCCTCTGTACCAGACAATGTCAAGCATTGGAAGGTATTCGAAGATGATCTAGAAATTGAAAAATTTCTTCAATCTGTTGATGAATTTTCTGCGTTGCACATTGATCAGGATCCTGACCCGGAAGATGACCCTCACCTTGAGGTGTTTTTAAATGAAATTGCTAATCACCAGATTATTCAGCTGCCTAGCAATCACATTCCGAGGAGACTAGTCCCTTTAGAAAGGTTGTTCGACATGAATGATGTGGCAGTAAAGGGTAGTGTTTCAAATGAAAATGCTCACACAACCAAATGCAACATTGGCACACAGGAGGAGCCTAAGTTTGTCAAATTATCAAGCAGCCTGACCAATGAACAAAGGGTGGAATATACTGAGTTATTAAAGGGATTCGCTGATGTGTTTGTGTGGGCCTATGAAGACCTCAAGACTTATGACGCATCTGTCATTGAGCACAAGATCCCAGTGAATGAAGATGCTAGGCCATTTAGGCAGAAGCTGAGACAGATAAATCCCATGTTGTTTCCCCTCATGGAGAGAGAAGTGAAGAAATTGTTAGATGCCCAAATCATTGTCCCCTTGAGATATTCTAAATGGGTGGCCAATTTGGTCCCGATGAGGAAGAAAAATGGAGAAATCAAGCTTTGTGTTGATTTCATGAACCTGAACAGGAGCTCAAAGAAAGACAATTATCCCCTGCCCAACATGGAACACATATTGCAGAGGGTAACCGGTGCATCTAGGATTTCCATGATCAACGGTTTTTCTGGTTATAATCAGATATCAGTCATGCCTGAGGATAGAGAAAAAACGACCTTCACCACTCCTTGGGGCACATTCATGTATGCCAAAATGCCTTTTGGGTTGATGAATGCAGGAGGAACATTTTAGCGATCCATGGACATAGCCTTCATCAGGGAGAAAGATCAGTTTGTGGTAATCTATCTGGATGACATCACAGTCTTCTCGAGGTCAGATAAAGAGCACTGTTGTCACCTGAGGAAAGTTTTCTTGAAGTGTCGAAGGTTTGGCCTTTCCCTAAATCCCAAGAAATATTTGTTTTCTATGAAGGAAGGGAAGCTATTAGGCCATATAGTATCAACAGAGGGAGTGAGGATTGATCCTAGCAGGATAGAGGCAATTCAGACCCTGTCACTTCCTAGATCTAAGAAGGAAGTTCAAGCCTTTTTGGGGAAGATTAATTTTCTGAGGAGATTCGTCTCAAATTTTGTTGAGCTGGTGAAACACATCACAGCCATGCTTAGGAAGGGAAATGAAGTGAAATGGACCGCTGAACCCAGGGAATCTTTTGTCCAAATAAAGAGGGCATTGACTGAGGCACCTGTGCTGATCAGTCCTGACTATTCCAAAGATTTCCTAATTTTCTCTTTTTCTTCGTTTGATACAGTAGCAGCGGTCTTATTGCAGGAAAATGAGGAAGGGCGAGAGCAACCCATTGCCTTCTTTAGCAAGGCATTAAGAGATGGAGAGATCAGGTATGAAATCATGGAGAAACAGGCCTATGCCTTAGTGAAAGCTCTCAAAGATTTCAAAGTCTATGTCCTGCACTCAAGGGTAACCGCATATGTTCCTTCAGCCTCTGTGAAGGAAATCCTTGTACAACCCGACATAGACGGGAGGAGGAGTAAGTGGATAGCCAAGATCCTGGAGTTTGACTTGGAAATAAGGCCTACCAAATTGATCAAAGGTCAAGGCTTAGCCAAACTGTTGGCTGAAGAAAATTGCAAAGCCTTGGGGGTAGATTTCATCAATGCATGTTCAGAAAATTAGTATAATCAGTTGTCTGATGTGGACCCTCAAATAGAACCCCTGTTGGCTCGATGTCCTTGGTATAAGGATGTCATATATTTTCTACAGGAGTTGCAGCCTCCAGATGGCCTGCAAAGAAATAAGGCAAGAGATTTGAAGCTCAAAGCAGTCAAATACTGCCTTGTCAATAAAATTTTATACTGGAGAGACCCCCTGGGGGTTCTTTTAAAATGCATGAATCCACAAGAGGCCGACAGGATCATGGTTGAATTTCACAGCGGCCTATGCGGAGGGCACCATTTCTGGAATACCATAGCTCACAAAATTCTCAGAGCTGGGTACTACTGGCCCACCTTGTTCACTGATGTTTGTAGAGAAGTTAGAGCCTGCATCCCATGCCAAAGTTTTTCAGGAAAGAAACAGCTCAAATCTCTTCCTTTAAAGCCTGTAGTTGTTTCAGGACCTTTCCAGCAATGGGGCCTAGATTTTATTGGAGAAATCCACCCTGCTTCCAGTGGGCAGCACAGATGGATCCTGACTGCTACAAATTTCTTTACTAAGTGGATCGAAGCTATACCTTCCCACAAGGTAATTATTGGATTCCTGGAAGACCTCATCACAATATTCGGCTGCCCAAGAAAGATTGTTACTGATAATGCAGCCTCATTCAAGGCTGAGGCATTAGAAAATTTTTGTGAGCAATTTGGGATCAAAATGATTCACTCCACCCCATACTATCCCTAGGGAAATGGTTTAGCAGAGTCCTCCAACAAAAGCTTGATAAGGATCATCAAAAGACTATTGGAGGACAACAAAAGGGCCTGGGATTCAAAGTTGAAATTCGCTCTATGGGTCGATCGAGTGACCACAAAGAGATTTGTAGGCATCTCCCCTTTCCAATTAGTTTATGGAGCAGAAGTTGTTTTCCCTCCTCAGCTAGCCATTCTTGTAGCAAAGTTCTTCCGGGATCATTAAGAAGAGCTTGATGACATGATCATAAGAGTTCATCAGCTGGTGGAAGTCCAGCAGGCCAGAGAGCAGGTAATGGACATAATTCAGGACCATCAGCAGAAGGTCAAACTGGCTTTTGACAAGAAAGTCAAGAAGAAAGAATTTGAGATCGGGGATTTGGTGCTTAAGTGGGATGCACCCATGCAAGATAAGGGCAAACACAACAAGTTTGATGCCCTATGTATTGGGCCTTTCAAAATCTCTGAGGTTTTCTCAAACAACACGTACAGGTTGCAGGATTTGGAGGGTGAAGAGGTTTTCAGCAACCCAGTAAATGGGCATTTTCTGAAGAAATGTTTTGTTTGAGCCTTAGACGGTTCCTTTGTTTGTAAATATTGTCCTTTTGGTTCTTTGTTCATTTTATTTTTTATTATTTTCAACTTAGTAAATGACTCCATAGCCCAATAGCAAGGCACTGAAGCTGCAAATTAGTTCTTAGAGCATCACAGGGATGACTCTATCCCCCATGGAGCCTAATGTTAGCAACAATTTTTGACTTGGGCACAAAAGTGCCCAGGTCTGCAGGTTGCACGAGAAGCGCCCAAGCGTAGCACAGAAGAATCTCTTTTCAGGTTACAAGTCAAGCGAAGGGGCGAAGTTTTGATTGTCAAGCGGCCGAGACCCATCTATAAAGATGATCGATGGTCACCGATACCTCGGGGATACCAAGTTACCCAAGATATAGCGTAAGAGAAAGCACCTATATTTCAAGACAAAATCTGGGTCGTCAGATCCAGTGACGCATGGCGCAAGATTCAGTCCTGTCGGCATATCGACATTCGGGAGTTCAAAGGGTAAAGGTTCCTCATCATCTCACATCTCGAAACCCCGAATCCAAAAGTGCCGAAAAGCACCCAGAGTTGGGCCCATGGTTTTGGCGCCTGGTCACAAAGGAGCAGGCCTGGAGGAGGGGTGCTAAGGTTTATCATTTGGCAAGACGGGTCCTGAAGAGCCGAGAGAAATCTTAGTCTTTCATCCTGGAGGGACACGTGGTGCACGATTAGGCTCTTTTCCTTTTCTCCCATCGCGACTTTGAAGTGCAAGGACCAGCTCTTTCATATCCCCGAGACGCGAAGCGTCGAAGATGTCCTGGACCCGGGCCCACAATATTACTGAATTAGTTCAGGACCATCAGATCAGAGAGGGGCGTGTGGCACCCATTAGGCCCTCTCAGCATTTCACCCATCACAACTTTGAAGAGAAAGGATCTGCTCCTTCCTATCCATGAACCCCGAAACGTCGAAAGCACCTTCAAAGATAGGCGCAAGGTCATAGCCCGTAGTTGCTTGGAGGCGATAGAAAGAGCTGCGCAAAGGGTCAAAGCACTGGGTATAGCTACAGAAGGGATCACCGTGTTCTCCAGGTTCCAGTTCAACTTGATCTCAACCCTGATACCTGCTCGGAGTAAATGAAGAAGAGAGAGAGTGGTTGAAACCTCACCTCACTTGTTAATTGCAAGGTATGGATGACCCAGTGGGAAGTCTGCCCGAGATGGTCCTCTATAGTGGTTCTTCCCACAAAAGCCATGCCAAGTCCCGGACTCACCAGGGAATCCTGTGCATGCTAATTCAGCATTTAAGGGCTCAGCTACCCCCTGGCGTGATCCATGCAAAATTAAGGTGGTGTATGACAGAGGAGTGCAAGCCAAATTTGATTGAAGAGATGCCTCATCCTGAAATCCTAGGAGGCCTCTGTTGGGAAAAATTTTAGGAGTATATATACTTAGTTTTGATATTTTTCGAAGGATCGATGGTAGAGCGAAGCTCCCGACTGTAAAGTTTTAATAGACACTCTAGTTCTCTGGTTATGCATCTGTCTGTAAGATTTCTTGTTTAATGACATACAGTTTTCTTACCCCATCTAATTTTCAACTCATACCGAGGGAGTTCATGATTGATTGATTCACATGAATTATTGCAATTATGTTTCGATAAATGATTTATTGTTGCATTTTTGTATTCTCTGGTTTTCCGCATTTGAATGTAAGAAGATCTTGTGTTTAGATGTTTTCTCCTACAGTATGTTAGAAACCTGATGTTTACAACAGACCTTTTCATTTCTCTTATACAAGTCTTCCCCCTACTCACCCTTACTACAACTCACTGTCTGAAGTTTATCTAAGACCTCACTTGCTCATGCATGCTTGGCCTAGTTTCAGAGTTAGAACAATATTGTTTTGAGTTAAATTCCATTCGATCACCCCTTTTTATAAACAAATCGTGACATAAACTGATGGGCGTCGAGATCTGCTCCTACTGCAATCTAGGAGTGACTTATGATGCTAACAAGGCCTTTAGAGATAACTCAGCTGGGCTGAAAAGTCTCAGGTGGTGTAGAAAGAATTGGAAAAAGGGGAGAGCCCTCAATTATTTTCTCGCTGAGTATTATATTTTCTCTAAGATGAGAGAGATGGTACACAGATGAAAGTAAATGTTTTGGCACCATAGTGATGGTGGTTGTATTGATGTAGAAACAATCGAGATTTGTTTGTGTTGCACTCATGAGAACATTAAGGATAATGTGATGAGGTGCATAAAGATGTGTTAGGAAATGTATGAAAACGTTTTATTGTCTTAACCTTATGCACGAAATTTTCAAAAGGAAGTTGTATGCCATGGATACCCAAGTAGAGTATGATTCAGGAAGAAAACCCTAATCAAATTAGGTTAATCAAGGACTTGACAAAAGAGATGAATGTGAGTCTCTCATCGGAGGGAAGACCAATTGCAGTCGTCAAATCAACTTCGGTATCCACTAGAGTTAACGAATCAAACACCAGTCATTTGATTAGATCGATGGTTGGGGATCATTGCGGAGCGCGAAGGTCAAATTAATGGACGTGCTAGTTCACAGCCCACAATCAACCAACATCATTGATCTTGTTGGGGTGGAAGATCAACGACCATGATTAGACAGAGTCGGGCAAACATTTTCCATATCGGGCCCCGCAATCACTGTGAACCGTTGATCTATGAACAAAGATTGATGATTGGGAATCATTGCGGAGCGCGAAGGTGAAATTAATGGATGTGCTAGTTCACGACCCGTAATCAACCAATATCGTTGATCTCGTCGGGGCGAAGAATCAACGATCGAGATTAAAAGAGTTGGGTGAGCACTTTTTATACTGCGAATATTGAACTCTCTCATAAAGAGCGAGCACATTGGGATTCCAAAATCATTGTGAACCGTCGATCTGTGAATGATCAGTGGGTGAACCTACAAGGAATCCACGCATTAATGTCACGTAAAAACCATACTGTGATTGGGTTTGTGGTTGATTTTAGCACATCGAAGCTCTGATCAACCTAAATTCTCGGTCAAACACTTCTGTGTTGGCATTACATTTATTATCTAAAAATCATGCGATTAAAATCAATCGAGGGATAAGATCAATGGCCCACAGTCATTGCGGAGATTGCATATGCCCACGGGTTAACATCGCGACCTATACCCGTAATTTAAATTCAATATAGCGTTGTTTTGATTCTGGGATCTGATCATAGATTGAACGACCCATTTTCATTGCGGAGATCAGAAGGAGAATTAAACCACAAGCTAGCTGAGGTTGCACAATCCCTTGCGTCCATTGGATATGGGGAAAAAAGATCTACACCGTCGATTTGTAGACAAGGGAGTTATCCAGGATCATATCGCTTGGACACAGGAGCCGAAAGGATAATGCCTGAAAATAATAGAGCTAAGGTCACAACTCTCTGTTGCATGGAGAGAAAAAGGAGTTCCTCCGGACCAGTCAAGAAAGATAGAGTTTAACACTCTGCGTTAGACTGTGGTCATGACGACTGGGTCTAAGGGAACAAAGGTGCTCATAGCTAGCACATTGCATGGAATTTCTCGAGGAAATCCATGTTTGCATGAAAGGAGGACCTTCCAAAAGTATTGCATACATTATATGGATGTCAAAGGAATGCTTAAAGACATTCATGTTAAACCTGGAGTTTCATGAATGATGATTTTAGGGTTGTGATTGATTCAGAGAAGAAAATATGGTTATGCTAAAATAATAAATATGGACAAAGAATCCATATGGTAATAAGTTGGTTGAATTCAAACACACCTTAGCAAGAGTGCCTAACCTGAAAAGTGATACCTAAAATCGATGCAAGGGTGCATTGGGTATGAATGTGGCCACGAATGTTGGCACATTCATTAAAGACAATTGATATCTGAATTTCATTATGAAAAGTTGATATATTGAACTGATGCATGTTTAAGGAATGGAATTTCCTTTTTCTTTGTATCATCGAAGAGATAAAAGTGATTTGATTGTTAGCATGCACAATTTAAGAATTGTTTGTGGTAACGTTATAAAGGTGCAATGAAAATATATGTGCATGGGAAACTAACAATTTGTTTGGCTAATTGAAGTTGAAAGTGCAGGAAGCAAAGGGGTCTTGGATATGGCAGTTTTGTAAGCCCATAAGGAAGATCAAAATTTCCTATTGAGCCAAACTGTTATTGGAAGGAAAGTCCCATAATTGGTGGATCGGGTTCTATGTGGAACAAATCTGGAAAAAAAAATGTGGAATTTGGACATATGTGGGTGACAAATCTACAAGAAAATTCTCAATTTAGAATTTCTGATTATGTCTCATGAATTTTTGTATACTTGTGATATAGGTGAGAAGAAAATATATGTCCAGAAAGGAAATATGAAGGTTGTCAAGATGAAAAGCATGAAAAAATGGCTACTGCTGAGCCATGAGAACCCCGTGGTAATCCATGATCACCTGGAATATGTTTTGTTGAGGTACCACAAGTCGGAGGGATGCCTCAACAGAGAAATTATGATGGACGCCTCGACTGTGAGGCTCGATAAAGTATCTTGGATTCTTCCTGTGCGAGAAAACCTTGGCAAGGTAAGATGGATCACTAAAGGAACTGTATAATAGAGAAGGGGATGCTTGAGCCTTGGCTTTGAGGATGAGTGACCGCAAGGAAGAGAAGACTATGATAGTTCTTGTAAACTATTGATTGGGATCATGCACACAATGGGTATGTCAAGGAAAAACAGAGAGCCCGGATAACAAGACAACCATGTGGATACAAATCCACAAATTGCGCAGATAAGTATTGTGCTAGATTATGAAATTTTCCTAAAATTTTTATGCAACGGTAAAATGTTTTCGCATGAGACTATGATTAATGTGATTGATTTCAAAGAATTATTGAAGTCGGGTGATGAATATTTAGAGTCTGAAAAAGGACCCGACTGAGAAAGAAGGTCAAGACTTCCGAAGTGGTTGAATGAGAAAGGCATGACATGTGTTACTAAGAAATAACACTGAGGACAATGTTCCTTTTAAGGGGGAGGATATTGCAACACCCTTCTTTCCCTCAACTTGTAATTAATCATTAATTAGGATTACCATGTTGTGGCATAAGAACATTGTAAATGTATCATTGTTTAATTGCCAATAACTGACTATAGGGGTGAATCCTTGAAAGTAGTAGCCATGATATCACTAGAGGAAAGAATGTGAGAATGATAAGAGAATAGATAATAAGAAATTGATAGGTAGTTGAAACCTCAACCAACCCATGAATGGAAGCATGGTATAGCTGCAGAAGGTCATCACAAAGTACAACAGGGTTCTGCGGGCCTAGAATGGACCTGGGGTTTCTTTCTGACAGAAGGAACCAGATCGAAGCACCAGAATAGGCACATATTATCTTAGCATCCGATCATAGCCCGTGGTTGTATGCCACTGTCGCTGAAGCAAAGGGGCTAGGCCTGGAATTCAGATTTGAAGGTTGGAGCATCGAACGTCGAATTCCCCTCTAGCTTGTGTGTTAGCCGAGGGTCAAGTCCAATCATTGGATTGGTTGGTGGATGGATCTTCGCCATGGATTTAGGAGCGTTGGAAACTCCAGTACATTAGAGAACTTGAGATGAAGCGTATGAGTCAGATCCACATGGAAGTCACGTGGCCCCCAAGCAATGAACACCCAAGGAACTTGGGAAGGGTATACCTTCCCATCCTGAGCTCGTTCTAGAGCATGGAGACCGTGGTTGGAAAGCTCTGGACCAGAAAAAAGTGATAAAGACCCTGAATGGAGGATTTGATTACTTAAGGAGAATGAAATTTTGACGCCCCATTCCTTAAAAATCCCTTTAAGGGCTTGGGTGTGTTACAGATATAATCTACCTTGTATTAGAAATAAATAGACACATCACATTTATATGTTGGATTGAAGCATGACAGGATATACCATGAAAGGTATCTATAACTAATAATAACCAAAAAATCATATTTTTTTTTATGAAAGCTTACTTAATTCATACCATATTATAGAATTTATGGTGGTGATGATGATGTCCATGTCCCTTAACCATCGGTTAATTAACTAAGAAGGTCTATTTAACAAACAAAAGAAATTAGATTAAATATTCTTAAAAACCATTTCTATATTTGAAAAAATGAAAGTTCTGAGGTGATTATGTTTTTTTGTAAGTTATGAAGTCTTGAAAAATAATTAAGTTATAAAACTTGATAATGTTATGTCTTACATTGTCTTTTAAAAATACAGCATGCAAGGCTGAAATTTTATGATATGGGAAAATTATCCAACCCATTAATTTGTGGGTTGGAGAACAACCTACTCATTATTTTTATATAAGACGTTTCATTTTAAGCTATTCAATTTATAGGCACACTTTTGCCTAATATTATATTATTATATTTTTTGTATATATATATTGAGATGAAGGAATTCATATGTGTAACGACTATATTATTATATACAAACTATATTCACACTCTTTAATATTAATCATGAAATTTTAATTTCTTTAAAAAGAAATGAAATGAAAACTTAAAAACTACAATATTGAAATTTGGCTTCCAAAACATAAAAGGGTTCCCTTAAAATTTCATTCTCAAGTCTATAACCTATTACATTCTATTAGAGGTTTGGGACTATGTCTCCAAAAGAACTATAAGTAATGTGTCCAAAGAGTTTGAGACTATGTCTACAAAATAAATATAGGTGGTGTGTCTATAGAGAGTTTGGGTGAAGAAGAACTAGTGGTGCAAGGTTCCAAAATCACAACTCCTAGTGATTTCTTATGAATTGTTTTTCTTGTC
>SNQJ01S0003985.1:51251-63008 GCA_010110895.2 Picea sitchensis | reverse complement strand
TTCACCAATTTTCCACCCCGCTTTTCAGTTTAACGTTCAGTTTTCCTTTTTCATCGTTTAACCTTGTCAAATCACTCTCTAACTTAATCAACTGAGGTCTGAGCAGCCTCAACAAAAATCATAAAATCATCTGAAAAAGATTATTAGCTATCTCACTTCCTTCAAGAGATTTGCTTGATCTTCCCTTGAATTCTACGGCCTAACATATATAGCCTAAGGCATCAACAACTATCACATACAAGTAGGGGTCTAATCGTCCTACAAGCAGGCCTACGGAAAAAAGATATTAACTATGGACACGCATTTGGATCCAAAACTAAGGCAAAGAAGCATCGAATCCTCCGACACACTTTGTTGAAGTCAGTTTTGAGAAAAATGAACTTTATGCACTTTAATGGCTTTTCCACAAATTTGAGTGCGTAGCATTATGGCTTACTTGTGAATCTATTTTTCAGCCATTTCTTCCTGAGTTGATCTATGGCTATGGGCTGGTAGTATTATTGTTTTTATTGTGATTGCAAGAACACAGTTAGACCATTTATTTTCTCATTTTAAGAAAGTGGATCTTCATCACATTCAATTTTTTATTCATTTTCTCATTTTAAGAAAGTAGATCTTCATCACATTCAAACTTTTATTCATTTTCTCATTTTAAGAAAGTGGATCTTCATCACATTCAAACCCTTATTCATTGTTCTTGACTTCATAATCCATTAGATAGGCATTGGTTTTAGTAAATTCCACCACTCATCTTGTTCTAAAGAAATAATAAAAAACAATCTTTTATAGGGTTTCTCCCCTTTTTTCAAAAAAAAGAACTAACCTAAAGTGAAATGAAGTATTGCTATGGTGATATTGGGAAATTTTCTTAAGTTTTTGTTACTAACGAGAGTCTCATCAAGGTCTGTTGAGACACTATGATGGGACTATGAGGATGAGTGTCCAATGTCACCGCAACACTTATCCTTCCATGTTCAATCCCAATTCCTACTCACAAAAGGATTTGAGAGGCTTCCATATCACACAACACAATAACCTTACCTGACCGATTAGTAGATCATTGCCTTAACTAGCGGACTATGGTAAAGGGGTGGGAGTTAATAGTTTTAAGGTTGTTGTAATGTGATTAATTTAACACAGAAAATGAAACAAAAAAACAGAAAAAAATAACATTGAAATCAACATAAGATAAACATTTAAAGCATGAGATAGAATGCGAACACCACTTACCAAAGTCTATGAGATTTATTTTGATAGAAAACCTTGGCTAAGTAGATGGAAAAGAGATGTAGGTTGGCTTTAAATGACTACAAACCTGCATCAAATATACACTTTCCCCCTTTTAGAATGACACCTTTGAGATGATTTGGAATGATATCATCAAAGATGAGACAAGGTAAGAGATGGTTTCAACTAGAGTGGAGGAGATCTAGAATCTAGGCGTCATCGGGAAGACGAGGAGAGGAGGTAAGAAAGGAGGAATCGAGGAGGGGTCAAAAGGGAAGAAGGAATATGTCATTTCTTCAAATTTAAGTTCCATAAGTTGGGCCATTGTGCATCTCAATTCCATGAGAAGAAGGCTAAGGGAAAGTGACAACTACAATCCATTCATAGTGAGTGTAGAATTTTTTTCCTGAGTGGATGAGAATCCAAGCTTGATTTATCTTTCTTCATGGTTCCATGTCTTTCCTAACATTGTCTTTGTTGTAGGATGGTATCTCGATAGTGGAGCATCTAGACACATGACCCTAAACAAGAAGGATTTCAATAGACTTCAAGAGTAGGAGGTTGGCATACATGCAAAGTTGGGTAATCATGCCACATATCTAGTTACCAAAATGGGATGAATCTATTTTTCCATGCTAACAAGTGATGGTCTTGAACTAGATGATGTCTTGTATGATCTTGTTCTGAGTAATAATCTTCTTTCATTTTCATCCATGACAAATATTAAGTATGTCATTGAGTTTGATGATCAACAAGTCATTATTATATATTGTATAGGTTATAAGAAGGGGTGCAAGAAGGTGGCATGCATAGGTTACTTGTTAATCAAGTGAAACACAATTCCTTAGTGCAAGACAATGACAATCTATGCTAGTTACAACACAAGTGATTGACTCACCTACAATATTAAGCATTTCCCCTCTTGAAGGACATGGTGCAAAGATTGCTGAAATTCGATATTGAGAAGGCATGGGTAGGTATGGCTTGCGCACTCGACAAGCCTACCAATATTGCTTTCCCAAGAAAAAAACATAGATTAAGAGAGATTGTTGATTTGATTCTTATAGATGTGTGTCGGATTAAGTCATGAATTATTTGACAGGTGACATGTATTGTGCTTCTTTCATTGATGATTCCTCACGTAAGTATTATATTTAATTTATGAAGAATGATGATGAAGTGTTGGATTTAATTTATGAAGACCGAGGATAAAGTGTTGGATTTAATTTATGAAGACTGAGGATGAAGTGTTCTTTAAGTTTCAAGAGTTCAAGCCATTAGTTGAAAATTAAACAAGCAAGGAGATCAAAATATTGGAATCTAAAAATACATGAGAGTATACCTTCAATAACTTAGATGAATTTTGCAGAGAAGTAGGGACCAAGAGGGAGATGGAAGTTCTTTAAAAATTTAAAAAAAGGGGTCAAAGAGGAGAAGAATTGTTCCATCATAGGGATAGCCAAAGCAATGATCCACGACATGGATATTCCCATGTGTCTTTAGGCAAAGGCATGCAATAAGACTATACATTTTGAACATGTGTCTTCATAGGATATTGAAGGACAAGACATTGGATGAAGCCTTTAATAGTGCAAAACCTTAGGTATCACACTTTTATGTATTTAGTTGTCATATTTATATTCAAGTGCTTGACTAGGTATCAAACTTTCATGTATTTAGTTGTCATATTTATATTAATGTGCTTGACGAGAAGAGGATTAAATTTAAACCCTCTAGAATCGAGGGTATTTTTTTTTGTTATAGTGAGAGCTCCAAGGATTAACAAATTTCCATCCCATCATAAAGGAAGATAGTGGTAAACAAAGATGTTAAATTTGAGCATCACATTGTAGGTCTCAAGAACCTTCAATGGAGATTGAGGGTGAAAATGTTATTGTTTCAAGCATTGATTTGCATATTATAGAAAATAAAATTCATATTGGCAAGTTTTTGATAAAGGAACATAGGCCTCTTTACCTTTTAGTTCAACCAGGAAGTCAAGATGACTTAACCAGACTTAGTAGAAGGCACAAGAATAGGTAGGAGTGCCAAAATCTTGTTTTTGGGTGAGTTGGACACTAAGAAATTTCCTACATATGTTGCATTGATTTCTTCTAACATTGATGTAGGATTAGAGGAAATTTTCTCCAAAAATGGGCCTTATAAGAAAAATCGTGCTTGTTGAGTGGAAAATTCAATAACCAATAGGATTTCAAAGAATTGAGTCAACCACAATAGTTGAGTTGCACATATAAAAGTCAATAACGATTATGTGTTATGTTTCTATTTGAGAATATTTAACCATATGTACACCTCACCTCAGTTAATATCTTGCCAAGATCATCTAGGTATATGTTCAATATCTTTGCAATACTAAATATGGAATATTTTATATTATTAGTACTATTGTTATTTATTGTATGATATATATTTTCATTTATTTATTATATTTCCATTCTTATTATATATCAATAATAATGTGTGAAAGCTTCTCTTAATGTTTTTCGAGCACATAAAACAAAATTCTAATGAATTGCGTAATCCCTTACCCTTTTAAGGTCGGATAGGCCAATTATGTCTCAATGGAGGTTAATCATCATCATCATCATCATCATCATCATCATTATCATTATGATATTATATAATAATAATATTCTATCATATAGTTATTAATTTGTAATAATATATAAGAAAATTATATAATGTTTAATTAGTAGTAATAAAGTTATAATATACTTATTAATTTAGTATTCTATAATTTTTATATAATATGTAATTCATATTAATTGGTAGTATGTGTTAACATTTTCATCTATAATTCATAGTAAAAATATCCTCTAATATGTTTGGCACATTCACATTTGTATTATATTATAACAAGATATAATAAGTATATCCTCTAATACATCAACCACATTCACATTTGTATTATAATATAATGAGATATAATAAGTATTGATGTTTTCCTATGTATGCATTCATAGTATTATTTTATTATAGTTATTAATTGGTATTATATTATGACGATATTATATATTTAATATTATTATATCATATTATACATTTATACAACATGAGTGGACCTAATGGTTAAGAACATGTGTTTCATCCTAAGAGGTCACAAGTTCAAATCCATAGGTGGGTAGGGTATGTCTACCTTTGTAAATTTTACCAGTCAAATCGTTGGGCGAAGGGTTGTGGCTTGGCCATGACCTTAAAATTATATTATTATTATTATTATTATTATTATTATTATTATTATAATGTTTCCACATTCAGATTCATTCATAGTAGTACTATATTGTAATAGCTTTTCCCATTTGATTTTTCCTAAAATTCGATGAGGAATGGTTGGATCTACATACATCAATGGATAAATTTCTATAATCGAAGTGCCCTAGCGATTTTTCAACACGATGAATCCATTTATGCATTCATAAATGCAATTTAAACAACAAAAAATATCGATTTTGTCCATATTTTCATCTCCGGATTCCGTCCAAAAAAACCAAAAAGTAGAATGTTTAGCCAACGCCTATTATAATTATTAATTCATATTATATTATATAGTATATATTAATATTTTATTTATTATTATATTATGACTATATTATAAATTATTATTATTTTTTAATCTAAAAACACCAAACGTTCTGTTATATTCACAAAAAAAATACAGTTAGGTTGGGGGGGACCTACCAAATTGGAATCCAAATCCACACCCTAACATACTGCCATAATTTTCCATCAAAATACCAACAATATAGACCTATATAGAGTTAAGTCTAGATTTCAAAACCCGCCATCTTAACCAAAAACCCCTATACTAGCCGAGCTTTTATCCACATACCCTACCCTAGCAACATGGCTATATTTCACTTGGCGATAAGTAAAGAAAATATTCAGAAACCAAAGAACCACAAACCCCTTATCCTGGTGCGTATGTCGTTGGATGTACCTTTCTCAACTTGGTGTCCAAGTCTCTTCCAGGATCCTCTAGTCACTTTTTATCCTTTTCAATGTCAATTCAAAAGATACCATAGCCAAGTTGATCCAGTTGGCTATTGGTGGCCACCCACCTATTCCAAGCGGCTCCTCTTGTCCATTTTTAGTTCATCACATTCTTCTGTACTTCTTTGTAATTTTGGATTCTACACTTATGGGGTTTCTTCAAGCCCTACACATCTTCCATGTGGATATTGGTGGCCTCTCACCAAATCCAACTGGCTTATTTTGTATGTTTTCATGTCAACACATCTTGTTGTACTTCTAGGGTCATTTTGGAGGCCTAAACAATGCTTTTTTTGCTCGCCACGGTCAAAATGTAGACGAATTCAAAGTTTAATGGCAGAATGCGTATCTCTCTGAAAAACCTTCCAACGGGCTATCACACACCTAAAAATGAGGTCATATGAAAAAGTTATGACCCCGGGAAGTTGAGGTACCAACTTACCCATAGGGGCCCACATGAATTTTGACGTTTCACCTCCTAGGGTTAGGTTTTTGGATGTCTAGGGTTTTGGAATTCATGAGTAATATCGAAAAAGCCTCTAGATCCCCATTGTAATTCATTTTTCTTAGACGAATGTGCGTAGAAGCCACATCTCTTCTCGAAGATAGCTACCACCATTCGAGCAAGTGTTTCAGTTCTACAATTTTACAGTTTCAGCCTATTTCATTATTCAATGGAAGATATTCTTCACTGGATATCTGTGTTATTCTTCATATCTCTGTGTTTATATTATTTAGTCTGTTAATCAATTTGTTTTTCTCCTAAATATGGATCATTGGTATCAAAGAAGTTTGTTCTTCATTTATTTTTCTTCGTGTATGTCCCCAACAAGATGTAGGTACAAGAATTTGGGACTCGAACCATTCAATCCATTGCAATATCGACCGCGTCGAGCCCGACAACAAACCATGGGGGGTAAAAAGAAATATGATGGAGCACGAGATCCTATTAAAATGTTGCTCAAGGAGGCCCTCGTGTGACAAAGGAACGAAATGATAGACAACTTCACGCAGATCCTTTGACAACTTCCCACAGGAGAAGAATCTTCATCAAGCGGCCATACAACTCCCTTCAAGGTACAAGTAAATTTTTTTATTCCATTATTTGAAGGACTGATCGATGTGGATGCTATATATAAATGGTTGAATATGCTAGAAGGGTATTTTTTGGTCCACAATTTTTATGATAGGGAAAATATCACTTTTTCATTCCTCAAGGTCGTTCCCCATGTTAAAGACTAGTGGGATACTTACTCTGAGAAAAGGTTCGTAGAGGATTATGCAATGTTTGTGGTGGCCCCTACATGGGATTATTTTTTAGACGTCATTAAAGAACAATACTACCTTGTTGGAAGCTACAAGGAACATTACACTAGATGGACCACCCTACATCAAGAAAGGGACTAGACAATACCATATTTCACCAATATTTTCCATACACTGCACACCAAATTGGGTATCAAAGACTCTAACCATCATCTGGTGCTCAAATACCATGGTTGTTTGCATAGATACATTCAAATAGAAATGGATTTTCTAGACATCGCCTCATTGGGAACGACTTATAGATATGCGTTCAAGATCGAGAAGAAATTTAAGAAGAAAAGGTGAGAGTTTGGATCTACAAATCCCTCACAGCCAAAGTAGGGAAAAGGTGGCCCCAACCCACAAAGAAAGGGACCAAGTCGAGATGGTCGCCCTCGGGACAACCAGTCCAAGCCTCAACATAAGAAGTTAAATGAGAAGATGAAGAAGGACACAGGAAAATGGTGTGAGTACCATAAAATCCCTTGACACAACATCGAAGAATGTCACTCCAAGAAGTCACTCATAGACGAATTGAAGGATTCTGAGTCATATATCGATTCAGATTCTGAATCAAATACTGAAGGAGGGAAGTGGATTATCGATGTTGAACCCAGTGCCACAGTCACTACCACCAAAGTTCATCCAAGCGAACCAAAAGAACCAGAGGAAGGATAGCGCCTCTTTCACTCGAAGATGTGGGTAAAGGGGGATTCACTTCATTTCATTGTTGACAATGATAGTTTAACACCTTGTTTCCCCCAATCTGTAAATATAACTATATTGGCACAGGAACTATGGAAAAATCAAAGGTGTGAATGTTTGATTTTATGGACCTTTGTATAAAAGGTCGATGAATGTAAATTATGTTATGAACATGTGTTCCATGACTGTTGGGAAAGGGATGTGTTAAAAGAGACCACGATGGCTAATGAAAAGGTGGTGGAAGGGACCTAGAACGGTTGCATTAAATTCCACTGAACCAGTACCATACTGGTTTTTGCTTTCTCAAGACCAAAACAACTCTCTGACGCATAAATGAATTTCCTTCAGGTTGGTAGGTGCGGAGGCTCCTCAAGATTTAATGAGGGGATGGGGTAGACCGCCCATCCATAAAATATCTCAGACCTAACCATAGAGGGGAAAATGCACACCACACGTAATATTGCAAACGAATGCAAGAACGAAAATGTGTGGGGGGGCGTAGGTGGGCAGAGAGAGGTGACGAAGATCACAGAGAAGAACCTAAGCTCTTGAATCACATGGAGTTCTGAAGATAGGAGAAGGAGAGTAACCTTCATCCTCATCTATTTTTCTATATAGGGAGAAAGAGAGTAACCTTCGTCCCTAATGTCTGTTGAGTTGGAAGTAAGAGATTGAATCTTAGAGCATCGTGGTCTAAGCTCGAGGGTGGCCAGTGATAAATCCGTTGGGAGTGACTGAGCCTATGGTTGGGTGGAAACGATCACCCCTCTCAGTAGTCTCATCACGCCTTGCGGTTCTAATAAGTGTTTTATGCCTTGTACTTTGAATTGAATATCATGGGTACATGGTCATGTTTATACGCCCATAAATGGTTCCTATATGCTATGATTTCTTGGTGTTTTAGATTGGAAATAATGAATGCATATGTATACTTATATACCATAGTTTTTTTCTGTATAAAATGAGTAAGTTCAGAACATGAGTCCGTTCCACTAAGAATCATCCCATCTGCCTTATTCGCATGATGTTCTAGTTTAATCCTTCGAAAGCACCTTCCCTAGGAAATTGCATCATGTCTCAGAGTCGGAGTAAGATCCTTGGTATGGCTATTTCTACGACAAACCTAAGAATTACCTAGCCCCAGTGTCATAACTCCTAACTCGGTGAGTTAGGAAGGCACTTCATTCAGGTCAGTAGCCTAGAGACATTGAAATGCACCCAAGCCCTTATCCAGAAACCTGACTAAGAGTAGGGATAATTTACCCAAGAATCATCTGACGGTTCCGGTGACCTGGGTCTGGGAACCTTGTTTAAGAAGGAGTTAGTTTTCGAAGGTTTCGGAGCCACGGAATCTCGAAGCTGTGAGAGGTTACATTTTGTTTCTCGAGTTTAGAAAGGATAGTGAGTCAAATTATCAAAAGGGAGTATCCTTTCATTTGGTAGATGAATAGACGAGATCCTTTTGGAAGTATCCCAGGTCTGTCAGGACCAATGGATCTAGAGGAGGAGCGCAGACGTTAATTCCTCGACCCCTTCAGTCTTCGCAAGGAGTGATGGGACCAGGACCGTAGATCCCAGGATCCCTTGGGATCTACCTTGGTCGTCAATATCAACCCTTGTATAGGTGGGAGAGTGGACTTGTCAAAGTCCTGAAAGTCCCAAAGTAATCGAAATCGTCCACCGACAGAGGACACGTGGCAAAGGATCAGCGTTTTGTTGAATCGCTGCTAAAGGAAGTCAAAGGGTAGAGTTTTTTGAACTCATGATGCCCGAACTTGCGATTTGATCTAAACCATATGATCATGGGAGAGCCATGATCGTTGATCTAGGCGAAGGGATATTGAGAGTTCGTGGATCGGGTTTTCGAAAGATAGGCGTTGGGTTGTGTTCCAACTTCGCGAAACGTGAAGTCCCAAAAAGTTCGGAGAATAAGCCCCAAGTCGTAGAGACCAGTCGTATGGGTGGAATATTAAGGGAAGAGCTAGGGAATGTTAGTCCCTTTCGAAGCTTGGGAGTTGGAGGATTTGGGGCACCTTGCATCAAAATTCCTGAAGTCATGAAATGTGATGCACCGTTTAGGTTAAGCCCATGGTCATGGGAATGGTCATGTGAGCAGAGGGAGATAACGATTGTTAGGCCCCTTTCGGAAATCGGGATTTAGGGAGTCAGGGGTGGATTATATGTCAAAGTCCTGACATGCAAATTCTTCAAACACTTTCGTGTAGGCGCATGGTCGTAGCCCACGGTGACATGGAGGTGAATCTCAAGCTTGGTGCTTAGTCACATAGGCGGAGTTTCATAGAGAGGAGATGTGGGTTGTTTAAATAGAAGTCCCATTAGGGAATCGAAGATCCGATCCAACTCAATAGGGTTAAGAACGATCCTTGACTAGGAGGTTGGACTGACCCTCTGACCTTCCAAAATTAGGAACCATGAATGGAGTTCCTGTCCTTTAAGAAAATCAAAAGAAAAACATTTTTCCCTGTCGTGGGTGTGTTACAAATTCAAGAAGGCCAAACCACCCTGTTTCGACAGCGAGATAAAGAGGGGAGAGGAAGCATAGGCCTGGCTGCTTGGACTAAAGAAGTATTTCAGAGTCCATGACTTATCAGAAAACTTGAAGGCCCGAGTAGCCACTTTCAACCTGAATGGAAAGGCTTCCATTTGGTGGGAATACCTTAAGAATGTGAAAGGGATTCATGAGGAAGACCTATCTTGGGAACGGTTTGAAAAATACTTCAGGAAGAAGTATCTGTCAAAAAAGTATTTTGATTAAAAGACTAAAGAATTCTATGAACTCAAGCTGGGGAAACTCACTATAGAGGAATATGTCAACAGATTCCTTGAGTTGTTGAGGTATGTACCCTACATAAAAGAAGGAAAGGAAAAGGTGCAATGATTCATCAATGGGATACCTAACAAATTTCAAAACAGGGTTGAGTTTGACGAGCCAAGGACCCTAGAAGACAATATTCGAAAGGAAAGATATTGTTATGAACAATTAGGGCTTCGTCCAGAACCTCACGAAGGCTGGAAGTAGAAGAATAGTTTGGGATTCCAGAAAAAGGGATTTAAATCCCCAATATTTAAAAACTATAAGAAGGATTCAAGGATGATCTTTCCAACCAGAAGTGTACACCAGAAAAATTTCCCTTCCCATAGTGGAAATATACCTCTTGGATCAACCCCAATAAAGACTAATGACCCAAAGAAATAACCCTTGAAATGTTGGAGTTGTGGAGAAGAACATCTACCGAGGGACTATCCGCACAGATAGCAGAACAATAAGAGAATTTACAATGTCTAGGAAGCTACCACCATCAATGACATGGCCAAGAGTATGTCACAAATTTATGCAGTCGTTGATAATAAACAAGCCGACCACCAAGCTTTAGTGGTAGAGATGGAAGGTATGATCACTAACCATCTAGTGTCTATTCTAATTGCCCTGGTTCAAATTTGAGTTATATAGCTCCTCAAGATGTTGATAAGTGTAAATTACAACCACATAAACATGCCAAGCCATGGTTGGTATAGTTAGCCACTAGCACCAAAATAAAGGTAACAGAGGTCATACTAGCTTTCCAATTCACCATGGGTAGATTCCCCACCCAAGCAACCCTTAACATACTACCTCTAGGATCATATGACCTGTTGATTGGTATGGACTAGATAGCCACATATAAAACTAGACTGGACTATTACCATAAAACTTTATAATGTATAAGTGAAGAAGGAAGAAGGATAACCCTTCAAGAAATCTAGAAACCTGTCTCGGTGAGGCAAATATCAACCCTTCAAATGAGAAAGTATTGTAGAAAGGGATGTCCACTATATGTGATACATGTGTTGAAATCAGTTGAGGATGACAGACCAAGCCTCAAAAACCGCCCCATACTAAGAGAATATAGCAATGTGTTTCCATAAGAGGTACCATGTATACCTCCAAGAAGGGACATTGAATTCTCAATAGAACTTGCACTAGGAGCGGTGTCAGTGTCTACGACACCCTATAGGATGAGTGTTGTTAGGAAAAATACACTACGGACTAGCAAACTAGGATCAGACTTGCATGCAGATTTTGACCGTAAAGAAATTACTTTTTAACCTACCACCCAAAACTTAAATCCCTCTTTCACAATACATGCATGGAAAGGAACTACTAACCTTTTTACTGATGTTTGGTGTAGATCCTCTGTTGTTCTTTGCCCGCTTGCTTGCGCTGCTCCTTCCAAAGATAATCCTGCAATCAAGACAAACCACTATGTATGCATGCTATTTTTCTACTTGAGGGTTAGAAATTAAGCATAAATTAAACAAACCATAGATAACTCATGCATTGGGACGGGAAAAGTATTATTTTATTATTTGAACAATGAATCAACTTACAATCAAAGTCGAGACCGGCCACCGCTCCTTGATCCTGATCCTGGGCTCCTCCTCTTCTGTCCTCCAACTACTTTGCATTAATTCTCCTTTGGCTTGAGGAAAGGCTAAAGGGTTGGGACA
>SNQJ01S0003985.1:31783-44629 GCA_010110895.2 Picea sitchensis | reverse complement strand
GATAGTGGTAAACAAAGATGTTAAATTTGAGCATCACATTGTAAGTCTCAAGAACCTTCAATGGAGATTGAGGGTGAAAATGTTATTATTTCAAGCATTGATTTGCATATTATAGAAAATAAAATTCATATTGGCAAGTTTTTTATGGAGGAACATAGGCCTCTTTACCTTTTAGTTCAACTAGGAAGTCACGATGACTTAACTAGACTTTGTAGAAGGCACAAGAATAGGTAGGAGTGCCAAAATCTTGTTTTTGGGTGAGTCGTACACTAAGAAATTTCCTACATATGTTGCATTGATTTCTTCTAATATTGATGTAGCATTAGAGGAAATTTTCTCCAAAAATGGGCCTTATAAGAAAAATCGTGCTTGTTGAGTGGAAAATTCAATAACCAATAGGATTTCAAAGAATTGAGTCAACCACAGTAGTTGAGTTGGACATATAAAAGTCAATAACGATTATGTGTTATAATTCTATTTGAGAATATTTAACCATATGTACACCTCACCTCAGTTAATATCTTGCCATGATCATCGAGGGATATATTCAATATCTTTGAAGTACTGAATACAGAATATTTTATATTATTAGTACTATTGTTATTTATTGTATGATATATATTATCATTTGTTTATTATATTTCCATTGTTATTATATTTCAATAATAATGTGTGAAAGCTTCTCTTAATGTTTTTTGAGCACATAAAACAAAATTCTAATGAATTACAGGTAATCCCTTACCCTTTTAAGGTTGGATAGGCCAATTATGTCTCAATGGAGGTTAATCATCATCATCATCATTATATTATATAATAATAATATTGTATCATATAGTTATTAATTTGTAATATTATATAAGAAAATTATATAATGTTTAATTAGTACTTATAAAGTTGTAATATACTTATTAATTTAGTATTATATAATTTTTATATAATATGTAATTCATATTAATTGGTAGTATGTGTTGACCTTTTCATATATAATTCATAGTAACAATATCCTCTAATATGTTTGGCACATTCACATTTGTATTATATTATAACAAGATATAATAAGTATATCCTCTAATACATCAACCACATTCACATTTGTATTATAATATAATGAGATATAATAAGTATTGATATTTTCCTATGTATGCATTCATAGTATTATTTTATTATAGTTATTAATTGGTATTATATTATGACGATATTATATATTTAATATTATTATATCATATTATACATTACACATTTATACAACGTGAGTGGGCCTAATGGTTAAGAACATGTTCTTTATCCTAAGAGGTCACAAGTTCAAATCCATAGGTGAGTAGGGTATGTCTACCTTTGTAAATTTTACTAGTCAAATCATCGGGCGAAGGGTTGTGGCTTGGCCATGACCTTAAAATTAGATTATTATTATTATTATAATGTTTCCACATTCAAATTCATTCATAGTAATACTATATCATAATACCGTAGGCTAAACATTTTACCTTTTGGTTGTTTTTCGATGATTTTTCCCATTTGATTTTTCCTGAAATTCGATCAAGAATGGTTGGATCTGCATGCATCGATGGATAAATTTCTATAATCGAAGTGCCCTAGCGATTTTTCAGCACGATGAATCCATTTATGCATTCAGAAATGCAATTTAAACAACAAAAAATATCGATTTTGTCCATATTTGCATCTCCATTCTAACCAAAAAAAAGAAAAAGTAGAACATTTAGCCAACACCCATTATAATTATTAATTCATGTTATACTATATACTATATATTAATATTTTCTGTATTACTATATTATGACTATATTATAAATTATTATTATTTTTTAATCTAAAAACACAAGACGTTCTATTATATTCACAAAAAAAATACAGTTAGGTCGGGGGGGGACCTACCAAATTGGAAACCAAGTCCACACCCCAACATACTGTCATAATTTCCCATCAAAATACCAATAATATAGACCTGTATAGAGTTAAGTCTAGATTTCAAAACTCGCCATCTTAACCAGAAACCCCCATACTAGCCGAGCTTTTATCCACAGACCCTACGCTAGCAACATGGCTATATTTGACTTGGTGATAAGTAAAGAAATATTCAGAAACCAAAGAACCACACATCCCTTATCCTGGTGCATATGTCGTTGGATGTACCTTGCTCATCTTGCTGTAAACCAAAGAACCACACATCCCTTATCCTGGTGCATATGTCGTTGGATGTACCTTGCTCATCTTGCTGTCCAAGTCTCCTCCAGGATCCTCCAGTCACTTTTTCTCTTCATCAATGTCAATTCAAAAGATACCATAGCCAAGATGATCCAGTTGGCTATTGGTGGCCGCCCACCTATTCCAAGTGGCTCCTCTTGTCTGTTTTTAGTTCATCACATTCTTTTGTACTTCTTTGTAAATTTGGGTTCTACACTTATGGGGTTGCCTGAAGCCTTACACATCTTCCATGTGGATATTGGTGGCCTCTCACCAAATCCAACTAGATTATTTTGTATGTTTTCATGTCAACACATCTTGTTGTACTTCTAGGGCCATTTTGGTGGCCTAAACAATGTTTTTTTTGCTTGCCACAGTCAAAATGTAGATGAATTCAAAGTTTAATGGAAGAATGTGTATCTCTCTGAAATACCTTCCAATGGGTTATCACACGCCTAAAACGAAGGTCGTATGCAAAAATTACAACCATGACAAGTTGAGGTACCAACTTACCCATAGGGGCCCACATGAATTTTGACGTTTCACCTCCTAGGGTTAGGTTTTTGGATGTCTAGGGTTTTGGAATTCATGAGTAATATCAAAAAGGCCTCTAGATCCCCATTGTAATTCATTATTCTTAGATGGATGCATGTAGCATCCACATCTCTTCTCAAATATAGCTACCACCATTCGAGCAGGTGTTTCAGTTCTGCAGTTTTACAGTTTCTGCCTATTTCATTATTCAATGGAAGATATTGTTCACTGGATATATATGTTATTCTTCATATCTCTGTGTTTATATTATTCAATCTCTTAATCAGTTCGTTCTGCTCCTAAATATGGATCATTGGTATCAAAGTAGTTTTCTCTTCATTTATTTTTCTTTGTGTATGTCCCCGACAAGACATAGGTACAAGAATTTGGGACTCGAACCAATCGAGCCATTGCAAGATCGACCATGCCGAGCCCGACAACAACCCATGGGGGATAAAAATAAATATTATGGAGCAGGAGATCCTATTAAAATGTTGCTCGAGGAAGCCCTAATTTGACAAAGGAACGAAATGATGGACAACTTCGTGTAGATCCTTTGACGGCTTCCCACATGAGAAGAATCTTCATCAAGCGGCCATACAAACCCCTTCAAGGTACAGGTAAATTTTTATATTCCATTATTTGAAGGATTGATCGATGTGGATGCTATAGATAAATGGTTGAATCTGCTCGAAGGGTATTTTTCGGTCAACAATTTTTATGATAGGGAAAATATCACTTTATCACTCCTCAAGGTCATTCCCCATGTTAAATACTAGTGGGATACTTACTCTGAGAAAAGGGTCATAGAGGAATATGCAATGTTTGTGGTGGCCCCTACATGGGATTCCTTCCGGGACGTCATTAAAGAACAATACTACCCTGTTGGAAGCTACAAGGACTAGTACACTAGATGGACCACCCTACGTTAATAAAGGGACTAGACAATACCATATTTCACCAATATTTTCTAGACCCCGTGCACTAAATTGGGTATCAAAGACTCTGACCATCATCTGGTGCTCAAATACCGCGTTTTTTTGCATAGATACATTCAAATAGAAATGTTGTTTCTGGACATCGCCTCATTGGGCATGACTTATAGATATGCAATCAAGATTGATCAGAAATTTAAGCATAAAAGGAGAGAGTTTGGATTTGCAAATCCCTCACAGCCGAAGCAGGGAAAAAGTGGCCCCAACCCACACATCAAGGGACCAAGTCGAGATGGTCACCCTCAGGACAACTAGTCCAAGCCTCAACATAAGAAATGAAATGAGAAGATGAAGAAGGACACAAGAAAATGGTGTGAGTACCATAAAATCCCTTGGCACAACACCGAAGAATGTCGCTCCAAGAAGTCACTCATGGTCGAACTGAAGGGTTTCAAATCAGATATCGATTTTGATTTTGAATCAAATACTGAAGGAGGGAAGTGGATTATCGATGTTGAACCTAGTGCCATAGTCATTGCCACCAAAGTTCATCCAAGGGAACTAGAATAACCAGAGTAAGGAGAACGCCTCTTTCACTCATAGATATGCGTAAAGAGGGATCCGCTTCATTTCATTGTCAATAGCAGTAGTGTAACACCTTGTTTATCCTAGTCTATAAATATAACTATATTGGACCGGGAACTATGGAAAAATCAAAGCTGTGAATGTTTTATTTTATGGACCTTTGTATAAAAGGTCGATGAATGTAAATTATGTTATGAACATGTGTTGCATGACTAATGGGAAGGGGATGTGCTAAAAGAGACCACAATGTCTAACGAAAAGGTGGTGGAAGGGACCCAGAACAATTGTGTTAACTTCCACCGAACTAGTACCATATTGGTTTTTACTTTCTTAAGACAAAAACAACTCTCTAACCCAGGAATGATTTTTTGTCGGGATGGTAGGTGGGGAGGATCCTCAATATTTAATGACGAGATGGGGCAGACTTCCCATTCGTAAAACCTCTCAAACCTAACCATGGATGGAAAAATGCATGCCACACGCAATATTGAAGAGGAATGAAAGAACATAAATGTGGGGGGGGTGGGCAGAGAGAGCAACAAAGATCGTAGAGTAGAACCTAAGCTCTTGAATCAGATGGAGTTATGAACATAGGAGAAGGAGAGTAACCTTCATCCCTAACTTGCATTGAGTTGGAAGTAAGAGATTGAATCTCAGAGAATCGTGGTCTAAGCTCAGGGGTGGCCAGTGATAAATCCGTTGGGAGTGACTGAGCCTATGGTTGGGTGGAAACGAGCACCCCTCTCAGCAGTTGCATCATGCCTTGCGGTTCTTATAAGTGTTTTATGCCTTGTACTTTGAATTGAATATCATGTATACATGCTCATGTTTATATGCCCATAAATGGTTCCTATATGCTATGATTTCCTGGTGTTTTAGATTGGAAATAATGAATGCATATGTATAGTTATATGCCATAGTTGTTTTCTGTATAAAATGAGTAAGTTCAGAACATGAGTATGTTCCACTAAGAATCGTCCCATCTGCCTGATTCTCATGATGTTCTAGTTTAATCCTTCAAAAGCACCTTCCCCAGGAAATTACATCATGTCTCAGAGTTAGAGTAAGCTCCTTGGTATGGCTATCGCTATGGAGAACCCACGAGTTTATCTTGCCCCAATGTCATAACTCCTAACTCGGTGAGTTAGGAAGGCACTTCATTCAAGTCAGTAGCCTAGAGACTTTGAAATGCACCTAATCCCTTATCCAGAAACCTAACTAAGAGTAGGGATAATTTTCCCAAGAATCATCTCAAGGTTCAGGTGACCCGGGTCTGGGAACCCTGTGCAAGAAGGAGTTAGTTTTCAAAGGTTTTGGAGCCATGGAAGCTCGAAGCTCCGAGAGGTTAAATTTTGTTGCACAAGTTCAGAAAGGATAGTGAGTCAAATTATCAAAAGGGAGTATCCTTTCATTTGGTAGACGAGCGGATGAGATCCTTTCGAAAGTATCCCAGGTTTGTCAGGACTAATGGATCTAGAGGAGGAGTACAGATGTTAATGCCTCGACCCCTTCGGTATTCACAAGGAGTGATGGGACCGGGACCATAAATCCCAGGATCCCTCGAGAGCTACCTTGGTCGTCAGTATCAACCCTTGTATAGGCAGGAGAGTGGACTCGTCAAATTCCCAAAAGTCATGATGTCATCAAAATTGTCCACTGACAGAAGACACGTGGTGAAGGATCAATGTTTCACTGAATTGTTGTTGAAGGAAGTCAAAGGGTAGAGTTTTGTGAACTCACGAGGCCCGATCGTGATTTGATCTGAACCATCTGATCATGGGAGAGCCATGATCATTGATATGGGCAAAGGGATATCAAGAGTTCAGGGATCAGGTTTTCAAAAGATAGGTGTTGGGTTGTGTTCCAACTTCGCAAAATGCGAAGTCCCGACGAGTTCGAAGAATAAGCCCCAAGTTGTAGCGATTGGTCGTATGAGTGGAATATTAAGGGAGGAGCTAGGGAATGTTAGTCCCTTTCATTGCTTGGGAGTTGGAGGAGTTGGGGCACCTTGCATCGAAAGTCTTGAAGTCATGAAATGTGATGTGTCATTTAGGTTAAGCCCGTGGTCATGGGAATGGTCACGTGAGTGGAGGGAGCTAACGGTCGTTAGACCCCTTTCGAAACTTAGGAATTGGGGAGTCATGAGTGGCTCATACATCGAAGTCCTTATATGAAAATTCTCGAAACACTTTCATGTAGGCATGCGATCGTAGCCTGAAGTCGCATGGAGGTGAAGCTCAAGCTTGGTGCTTAGTCACATAGGAGGATTTTCATAGAGAGGAGTTGTGGGTTGTTTAAATAGAGGTCCCAACAGGGAATCGAAGAGACATTCTAGCTCAACAGGGTTAAAAACAATCCTTGACCAAGAGGTTGGACTAACCCTTTGACCTTCCAAAATTAGGAACCGTGAATGGAGTTCCTATCCTTTAAGAAAATCAAAAGAAAAAAACATTTCCACGTCATGGGTGTGTTACAAATTTAAGAAGGCCAAACCACCCTCTTTCGATGGTGAGATAAAGAGGGGAGAGGAAGCAGAGACCTGGCTCTTAGACTAAAGAAGTATTTCAGATTCCATGACTTCTCGGAAAACTTGAAGGCCTGAGTTACCACTTTCAACCTGAATGGAAAGGCTTCCATTTGGTGGGAAGACCTTAAGAATTTGAAAGGGATTCATGAAGAAGACCTATCTTGGGAAAAGTTTGAAAAATACTTCAGGAAGAAGTATTTCTCGGAAAAGTATTTCAACAAAAATACTAAAGAATTCTATGAACTCAAGCTAGGGAAACTCACTATAGAGGAATATGTCAAAAGATTCCTTGAGTTGTTGAGGTACATACCCTACATAAAAGCAGAAAAGGAAAAGGCGCAACGATTCATCAGTGGGCTACCTAAGGACTATTAGAAGAGGATTGAGTTTGACGAGCCAAGGACCCTAGAAGACACTATCTGAAAGGCAAGATATTGTTATGAACAGTTTGGGCTTTGGCCAGAACCTCGCGAAGGTTGGAAGCAGAAGAATAGTTCGGTATTCCAAAAAAATGGATTTAAATCCCCAAGATTTAAAAACTATAAGAAGGATTCAAGGATGATCTTTCTAACCTGAAGTGTACACCAGC
This sequence comes from Picea sitchensis, assembly GCA_010110895.2. Classification (NCBI taxonomy): domain Eukaryota; kingdom Viridiplantae; phylum Streptophyta; class Pinopsida; order Pinales; family Pinaceae; genus Picea; species Picea sitchensis. The sequence goes on along the minus strand of SNQJ01S0003985.1, from coordinate 37,257 downwards.
AAAATTTCCCTTCCCAGAGCGGAAATAGACCTCTTGGATCAACCCTACGAAAGACTGATGACCCAAAGAAAGAACCCTTGAAATGTTGGGGTTGTGGACAGGAACATCTACTGAGGGACTGTCCACACAAACAGTAGAAAAATAGGATAATTTACAACGTCTAGGAAGCTATCACCATCAATGACGTGGCCAAGAGTATGTCACGAATTTATGTAGCCGTCGATAATAAACAAGTTGACCACCAAGCTTCAGTGATAGAGATGGAAGTTATGATCACCAACCATCTAGTGTCTATTCTAATTTCCCTAGTTCAAATTTAAGTTATATAGCTCCTCAAGATGTTGATAAGTGTAAATTACAACCACATAAACATGCCAAGCCATGGTTGGTACAGTTAGCCATTGGCACCAAAATAAAGGTAGCGAAGGTCATACTAGCTTTCCAATTCACCATGGATGGATTCCCCACCCAAGAAACCCTTAACATACTACCCCTAGGATCGTATGACCTGTTGATTGGTATGGAATGTATCCACATATAAAATCAGACTAGACAGTTAGCATAAAAATTTAGAATGTATAAGTGAAGAAGGAATAAGGATAACCCTTCAAGGGATGAAACTTGTCTCGGTGAGGCCAATATCATCCCTTCAAATGAGAAAGTATTGCAGAAAGGGATGTCCACTATATGGGATACAGGTGTTGAAATCAGTTGAGGATGACAGACCAAGCCTCGAAAACCACCCCATACTAAGAGAATATAGAGATGTGTTTCCAGAAGAGGTATCGGGTACCTCCGAGAAGGGACATTGAATTCTAGATAGAACTTGCACCAGAAGCAGTGCCAGTGTCTAGGAAACCCTATAGGATGAGCACACCCGAGCTAGTTGAGCTTAAATTACAACTAAAAGAAATGATGGACAAAGGCTATATCTGGTACAACGTGTCTCCATGGGGACCACCAGTCCTGTTTGTGAAAAAGAAAGATGGTACCCTTCGACTGTGCATAGATTATAGACAACTAAATAAGGTAACCATAAAGAACAAGTACCCCTTACCCTTTATCGATGACTTGTTCAATCAATTGGTAGGTGCTTCCATCTTCTCAAAGATTGACTTGAGATCTAGATACCATCAAGTCCAAACCAAGGGTGAAGACATCCACAAAACCACCTTCAGGATGAGATATGGTCACTATGAGTTTGTGGTAGTAGCATTTGGATTAATCAATGCTCCTGCCACTTTTATGTGCTGGATGAACAATGTACTCAACAAATTCCCAGACAAATTTGTATTGGTTTTTATTGATGATATTTTAATCTACTCCAAGAATAGAGAGGAACATGAGGAACATATTAGACTTGTGCTTCAAGTGCTAAGAGAACATCAACTCTATGGAACATTTAGCAAGTGTGACTTTTTCCATAAGAAAATACATTACTTGGGCCATGTATTATCTGAAGAAGGGGTAGAAGTAGACCCTAACAAGATCAGGTCTATCATGGAATGGCCTACCCCAAAGGATATTTCTGATATCAGATCCTTTATGGGATTATCAGGATACTATAAGAGATTTATAAAAGGATTCTCCAAGATTGGTTGCCCAATCACTGCCCTCCATAAGAAGGGGGCTGAATTCATTTGGACACCAAAATGTGAAGAAAGGTTCCAGTCCCTAAAATGCCTTCTAACCCATGCACCCATGCTGAAGATTGTCGATCCTGAAAATGACTTCCTCGTGTGCATAGATGTCTAAAAGGAAGGACTTGGAGGAGTCCTTATGCAAGAAGGAAATGTAGTTTGCTATGAATCCCAAAAATTGAATAAGCACGAAGTCAATTATGTGTCCCATGATCTAGAGTTGGCCACCATAGTTCACTCCTTGAAAATGTGGAGGCATTATCTCCTGGGTAGGAAATTTGTACTTATGAAAGACCATTGTGGATTGCGACACATGTTTGACCAAAAATAACTCAATGCTAGACAAGCTAGGTGGATGGCCCTCCTTGGCGAGTTTGATTTTGAAATCAAACATGTCAAAGGAAAGGAAAATAAGGTGGTCGATGCCCTTAGTAGAAATATGAAAGAAATTCACCTAACAACGGTGAGCAATTGTGAGACGAATGTCAAGGAAAGCATCAGGAATGCACAAGAAACATACACATTCTTCTAGATTGTGACCTCATACCTGGAGCAAGAACCCGCAGGGCTAAAGTATGAAGGCTACCAGATGCTATATGGAGATCTTCTAACTTACAGAAACAAATTGTATATTCTAGATTGTGACGACTTGAAGAGGTTCATAATGGATGAACTACATAAAATACCATATACTGGTCACCCAGGATACCAGAAGATGATCACGGCCACCAGGAAACAATTCTATTGACCTAGATTGAAGAAAGACATAGTTGAGTATTTAGCCAAATTTATAGAATGCCAACAAGTTAAAGCAGAACACCGGCACCCAGCAGGATTATTACAACCTCTACCAATCCCGTAATGGAAATGGGAAACCATCTCCATGGATTTCATCACTAGATTACCAACATCGACCAGACATAATGACACTATCATGGTAGTGGTGGAAAAATTAAGCAAGTCTTCTCACTTTATTCCCGTCAAATCGACTTGTAAGGCAATAGATATTTCCATCATATTCATGAAAGAAATATTCAGACTACACAGCATGCCTAAGGAAATCGTGTTTGACAGAGACACGAAGTTTACTTCAAACTTTTGGAAATATATGATGGCTAGTTTGGACACCAAACTATTGTTTAGCACATCCTATCATCTTCAAACTGATGGAAACATGGAAAGATTGAACCAAATATTAGAATACATGCTAAGGATGCACATAATGAATCAACCTAAAAAGTGGCAAGATTACCTGCCACTGGTGGAATTTGCCTACAACAATGGTTACCAAGAATCACTGAAAATGAGTCCTTTAGAAGTCCTCTATGGTAGGCCGTGCAACACTCCAGTTAGTTGGAGTAATCCTGTAAACATAATTACTATTGGACCCAACATATTGTTGAAAGAAATGGAACAACAATTGATTCAGATAAAGAAAAATGTGAAAATTGCTCAGAACAAACATAAAAGTTACACTGACAAAAAGAGAACCCCCAGAGAATGCAAGATAGGACACCACATATATCTCATAGTTAGGCCTAGAAAGAGTTCCCTGAGGATGGGATCTTGTACCAAGTTGGCACCTCGTTATTTTGGACCCTTTGAATTTATAAATAGAGTGGGACCTGTAGCCTATAGGCTAGCACTCCCTCCCACAGTAAAAGAACATAATGTTTTCCATGTTTCATTGTTGGAGAAATATGTGCATGATTCTAAACATATAATTGACTGGTCTGTGATCTAGGTGTAACAAGAGGGAGAATTCCTGCCAGAACCTCAATGCATACTAGACAGGAATGAAACCCCACTCAAGAACCGAACCATTGCACAGGTCAAGGTGTAGTGGAAACACTTTGGCTTAGATGAGTCTACGTGGGAAATGGAAGATGCCATGAAACATGCATATCTGATTTTGTTTACTTTTGTACATACATGTCATGTTGATAGATAGAACATGGAGGACAATGTTCCTTTAAGGGGGAGGGAATTGTAACACCCTCTTTCCCTCAGTCTATAAATATAACTATATTGGCCCAAGAAATATGGAAAACTCAAAGGTGTGAAATTTTGATTTGATGGACCTTTGTATAAAAGGTCGATGAATGTAAATTATGTTATGAACATGTGTTGCATGACTACTAGGAAGGGGATGTGCTAAAATAGACCATGATGGATAATGAAAAGGTGGTGGAAGGGACCCAGAATGGTTGCGTTAACTTCCACCGAACCAATACAATACTGGTTTTTACTTACTCAAAACCAAATCAACTCTCTGACCCAGGAATCAATTTCTGTTAGGATGGTAGGTGGAGAGGCTCCTCAAGATTTAATGAGGGCATGGGGTGGACTGACCATCCATAGAAGCTCTCATACCTGACCATGGATGGGAAAATGCGTAGCACATGCAATATTGCAGAGGAATGCAAGAAAGCAAACGTTGGGAGGGTGGGCAGAGAGAGGTGGAGAAGATCACAGAGAATAACCTCAACTCTCGAATCAAATGGAGTTCTGAACACAAGAGAAGGAGAGTAACCTTCATACTCATCTATTTTTTTTCATAGGGAGGAGAGTAACCTTCGTCCCTAACTTTAATTGAGTTGGAAGTAAGAGATTGAATCTCAAAGCATCGTGGTCTAAGCTCGGGGGTGGCTAGTGATAAATCCATTGGGAGTGACTGAGCCTATGGTTGGGTGGAAACGAGCACCCCTCTCAGCAGTCGCATCACACCTTGCGGTTCTGAGAACTATTTTATTCCTTGTACTTTGAATTGAATATCATGAATACATGCTCATGTTTATATGCCCATAAATAGTTCCTATATGCTATGATTTCCTGGTGTTTTTGATTGGAAATAATGAATGCATATGTATAATGATATACCATAGTTGTTTTTTGTATAAAATGAGTAAGTTTGCAACATGAGTCCGTTCCACTAAGAATCGTCCCATCTTCCTTATTCTTGTGATGTTATGGTTTAATCCTTTGAAATCACCTACCTGAGGGAATTGCATCATGTCTCAATGTCAGAGTAAGCTCCTTGGTATGGCTACCACTACGCAAAACCCATGAGTTTACCTTGCCTCGATGTCATAGCTCCTAACTCGGTGAGTTAGGAAGGCACTTCATTCAGGTCAGTAGCCTAGAGACTTTGAAATGCACCCAAGCCCTTATCCAGAAACCCGATTAAGAGTAGGGACAATTTTCCCAAGAATCATCTGAAGGTTTAGGTGACCTAAGTTTAGGAACCCTGTGCAAGAAGGAGTTAGTTTTCGAAGGTTTCGGAGCCGCGAAAGCCTGAATCTCTTAGAGGTTGAACTTCGTTGCCCGATTTCAGAAAGGATAGTGACTCAAATTATCAAAAGGGAGTATCCTTTTGTTTGGTAGATGAACAGATGAGATCCTTTCGTAAGTATCCTTTCCATGGATTTCATCACAGGGTTACCAAAGTCTGAAGGAAAGAGTGTCATCATGGTGATTGTTGAGAGACTGACCAATTACGCACACTTTTGTGCACTCTCTCATCCCTTCAAAGCTAGTACAGTTGCCATCACATTCATGCAGACAGTTCAAAAGCTACATGGAAGCCCAAAGATTATTGTAAGTGACAGAGATCTCATCTTCACTGGACATTTTTGGACAGAATTATTTTCTTGTGTTGGGTACTCAATTGGCTCATAGCTGATCCTGTCATCCTCAATCTGATGGACAAATAGAGATAGTGAACAAATGTTTGGAAGGCTACCTTCGTTACTTTGTCTCTGATAAACAAACACAATGGTTCAAATGGTTACCCTTGGTAGAATGGTGGTATAACACTTCCTTTCATACTGCAAC
>SNQJ01S0003985.1:14950-31179 GCA_010110895.2 Picea sitchensis | reverse complement strand
TTAGTAATGTTATTTTATTTATGTCGGCTTTAGGCCATTAGTTGTAATTATACCTCCTAGTATCCTATATATACCAAGGAGACATTTTCATTTTGAATCATCTTGTACTTGAACATTTAAGTGGGGTAAAAGGAGGCTGCCCCGTCGAAGAGGCTTATTATCTGAAATTATCTCTTTTTCAAGGCGTTGAGTACTTTTTCTGAGGTTTTTCTATGATATATTGATATTTGGTTCTTAACAGGAAACGATTGATGTTATGTGCTTCTCTGCTTTTTTGCGCATGTGTGGTTTACTTGCTTTATACCTTACTACCAAGCCTTCCTTCTTTCGTTTTCTATGCTCCTTTTTGTTTGTTGTAATCCTGTAATGTGTATGCAGAGCTTAGCTTATTTTTGTTCATCTCCACCAACATCGTTGTCCCATTCATTGAGATTATGTTCTTGATTGTTGAACCATGCATGAACTTCCAATTAGTAATTGTTTTTGTTTGGTGCATGCTTTCCTAACTGTTTGTAATTCCATAGCTCTTTGCAATATTTTTTTGTTACCTCCTTCCCTCTGAGTAGGTGATCTATGATCATTCTCATATCTCAACGATTGTTGGCCCCTCTAGTGAATTTCCCCCTTTTAAGCTAGGTGCTAGTCGTAGTCATGGCCTTCACACATTAGTCTGCAATCTTATCGTGTTGTACTCCTTGTACAGGTTATTATATTGGTCGATCATTTGACATGTTGTGGTGCGATTCTTCTAGGTGTGTGAATATTTGTGCGCACCCTTACTAATAACGAACCATTGTAATAGTGGTTTGGACATGCCTTGGGTAGTACATATGTTGCTTGTTAACCATATCGATCGTCCTTATCTCCTTCGTCGTATGGGGTTGGTATGTGACCATTTAAGGTATGTCAGTTCCATTGAATTTTCACATGAAGATTCCATTTATGGCGATGTGCCTTTTGCTTACATGGTTATGCTGGGTCATGATGATATTTCTCCCCTCTTTTTTTTTTTCTTCACGGTTCGTCCTTCCTTGATCAAATATTCCATTTCTTCTTTCTATTTTCCTATTTATTTGTCCTTTTTGTGTGGGCCTACATTATCCATTGGACTTTTCCTCTCATGCGGCATCATGGGGCTTGTCCTTATTCATCAGTAACTGTCATTTCCTTATTTTTCATTTTTGATAGCTCTCACGCTACATGGCATGGTGTGATTACTACTGCCTGTTTGACCATACTTGTGTCAAGTTTCCCTTACTGGCACAGTTTCCTGTCTCTGCATAGTTTCCATTATCAATTCGTCTGCGCAATTGTTGACCTGCGTTGTCTTGATTGGTTATTCATAGGGTTTTGATTCCATCTTTGGGCCTTCTATTGTTCACTCTCCTTCTGTTTCATGTACTTGAACACTATGGGGATCTTCATCATCTTGATCCTCTTCGGTCACATTATAGGATTCAAGTAATTTATGGATTATCATAGAAGCATTATGTGCATTTCATATCGATATTACTTATATTTGTTCTTCTTCGTTTCCTATCGATCTTAATTCCATTTGTTCTTCTTCGTTTAACAGTTAGTAAATTTACCAAAAAATACCTCATGTAAGTTTGTATACACATACCTTTGTAGCCAATGTGTGTTCTTTAATCATGGATTTATATTCTCCTTCTGAGCAAATTATTGTTCTTTTTGTTCCACCACTTCGGTGATTTCTTTCCTCGTTGGCCTCCAAGCCATTCCCACCAAACCATTCCCTCACTTCCATCTTCTTGGTCCCGACAATGAAACCATTTGTTGGCATGCACACGTGAATAGGTTAAATACCCTGTGTTCAAGGTAAGTTTTCCAACAAAACCCTACAAATACCAGACCTTTCAACGTCACCTGTGAGGAGGAGAAGTCTCACCCGAGGTATCTTTATGGGGATTGTAGGAACCAAGATTCTGCAGCGGTGAAGAAACGAAGGAAGACATGCTCTGTCATATCTAACAAGCCCTTTCATGAACTATATTCTAGTTACTCTATCCTAATTACTTTATTCTTTATGTGTATCAGGTTAGTTTCTTATCAATTAACAGTTAAACATACATTTAATGTTATTGCGCATGAATCTTTCCACATTGTCATTAAAGATAACCATTCATCATAGGAAAAGTGAAGATCAACATCAAAAAGACATGAATTAGCCTATTGAAAACATGAATAACTATTTCACAGCATAACTCGACACAAGATTGTCGTGGTTCACCCCCTCCTAGGCTATGCCCACAAAGATATTCTTCTTTATTATAGTGAAGGTATTCGGGTGTGCTCTGCGCTACAATAGATGTTCAATATATCTTCCATTCATTACATTCATGGATTCTTACACAAAGTATCCTACAATCACAAAAATTACTCTCATTTTTCCACTGTCACGACTTTCTCTTCGACCTTTGACCTTCTCCTATACTCTTGGAATCTCTCTGGATCTCTCTCAATCTTCAAATCTCTCTTCACTTCTCAACTTTTCTTCCCTTTTTCCTTGGGTTTTCTTTCCAACTCAAAACGAGTTGTCTCCTACTCCTGCTCCGCTAGTGACAACTCATTATGGGCTGGATATAGCTCATGGTCAACTGGTTTTCCCGGATTTTACAGGATCCTGTTCCTTCCTGTCTCCCCTCTTCCTCTCTTTCTTCTCTCTTCCTTCTTTTTCTTCTTGATCATGCACCTTTTCTCTCCGTTTCGTTTCTTCTTTGTGTTCTCTATTCAACATGCCTTCCCAACAAACTCCTCCATACATGTCCCACAAATATGACTACAATAACTTATCTATCTTGTGAACGTGATCTTTGTTGGGTAACTAGCAGAAATAATAATATATGTGGGAGGCCTAGAGTAGCCTCCCTACCATAATCAAATTCCTAGCAAATGGGAGGTCTTTATAATGCTAGAAGAGATGCTTGCATTGTAAACATTACAGACATCAATTCTACATGGAAACTAGAGAAAGGCCCATGCCAAATACAATGCCAATGTAACTCATTATAAGTGTTAGATATACAGAATTCCATTCTAGGGGAATCCAACCTTGGGGATCATCAATACCCACCAACCAACAATTGGTTTTGTGATCACAAGCAATTTCCCTAGAGGCCTTGCAAAAAAAAATAAAAATATATCTAACGCCATCCATTGATTCCTAATCAAAACAAAGAGAAAGAAGTGAGTCATCTACAAAATGATTGTTTATCTTTTTTGAAACATGAGAAAAAGAAACACCCCTTTATGATCCCTCCATGTGAATAGCTTCTAACAAGTAGCCGAAAAAATCAACTATCATTACATAAAGATATGGCACCAAAGGACACACCCATTGAATAAATTAATGAAAACGAATATGAAAAGACAAGGGATTATTTGCCAAAATCGTGTGTTATCAACACATAAAGATATGACATCAAGGTGACAACACATAAAGATATAACACCAAGGGATACACCTACTAAATAGGAAAAAGAATATGGAGAGATAAGAAGTTATTCAATCACACAAAGGTGGAGGCATAAGGAAAGAGAGTGTTTACCATCTTTACACACCTTGAACCAAATCCAAGATAGGTCAACATCTCATAATAAAGGATCCATCCATATGATCATAAACTTTGTCAAAGTCAATCTTTAAGAAAGGTCAATAATAAAGGATCAATCAATATGTTAGTTTCTCTAGCGCACTCCATTGCTTCCTATGAAGAGATCATTGTATCCATAATGAAATTTTAGCTTTGTCTTTATTGACGAATTTTTATTACCTTTGGAAGGTGTGATATTATGGTTATTTTATTGGTGTTTTGTTTTGGATGTGTTTCCCTTTTAGTATTCCTTTTAGTATTAGTAAATTTTTGTGCAGTATTTGATTTTTTAAGTGTGGAGTTTGGACTATGAATGCGTTTTCTTCGTGAAGAAAATCATGTAAAATTGGCAATCAACTAAGTTAAGAAGCTTTCCATTGCAGGTCTCTTTGACCCGACTGTCAATACAGACTTTCTGAGCAAAGAAATTGTTAAATGTATTGACCTCGCAAAGGATGGTCTCCATGGAGTTCTTTTGGTACTTTCCGTTAAAAATCGATTTACTACAGAAGAAACAGCTACTTTAGAGACCTTGCAAACGTTGTTTGGTGAGAAAATTCTGAATTACATCGTGGTTGCCTTTACTGGCGGTGATGAGTTGGAAGAAACTGAACAGACATTAGAAGAATACTTGCGTCAAAGCTCACCTGCGCTTCAGGTTAGTTTTTCACTTTTCTTAGACAAATTTTCTCTCTGAAATTTTCATGAAAAGGGATTTATCTCCTAAAATAGTTTTCTTGCAGCAACTTTCTGGGCTCTTCCGTTTCTATGGTTTTCTAGTTATGCAGATGAGTCTTTTTATTTTCTCCTTTTTCTTTGGGTTTTATGCCTTTTGGGTTCACCTATTATAGTTTCTACCTATAGAGAACTTTTGTGTCTTCTAATTCTATAGATTCTTATTTTGTGGTGAATTCAAATAGAGAAATTTGATGTATGAGTTCTTCAACTTTATTATTGCAATGTTCCCTTGTCTAGTTGTTGGAAATTGGATTGAGTGAGCAAAGCGTTCTCAATAAATTGGAATCTCGTTCTATGTTTTCAATTTTCCCTAACATTAAAGATATGATGTATTAGCTACTAAAATAGCTATTTAAACTTTATATATGTAAACCTATGTTGATGCCCGCAGAATCTTGTACGCCAGTGCAATGATAGAAAGGTCCTTTTTGATAATAGAACCAAAGAAGCAACAGTGAAGGAAAAACAAAGAAGTGAATTGCTGAAGCAAGTAGACATTGTAATTGCTCAAAATGGAGGCCGTCCTTTTACTAATGAGTTGTTCCGTGAAGCTCAGGTATGTGTGCACATTTCAGAACGCAAAGATAGTGAAAATGAGGCACATTTTCTCATTTTGTTTTATTTCTGCAGGAAAGGTCAAGGAAGCACAAGGATATCGACTCAGGTGGATATTCGAACGAACAARTGCAGATWCTAATGGAAAAGATGGAAAAAGCACATGCCGAACAACTTAAGAAATCRACGGAAATGGTAATCATTTTATTCTTWGCCTCGAAATGCTCTCATTCGTTTTATAATTTGTGGCAAACTGGTTACTGGAATTATATTTCTAGCCATATTTTTAGGACGTGCCATGCTTTATCAGGTAGAGGAGAAATTGCGTATAGCTATAAATACGTTTGAAGMCCGGTTGGCAACCGAGCATTCTGCACGGCTACAGGTWGAGAAAGATTGCCGTGAAAATATCAGTACATTTGAAGATAAATTACGAAAGGTTGAGCGGTCCCTTTCCCGGGTTCCGCCAACTCAGTTTCGGGCTCCACTCCGTTTTATTTTGGACCGCTGTCCGATTTTGTAACTGTAAATAATTTTGTTTCGAAAACCAAAGTATTTTTGTTTCGAAAACTTATATTATGTAAAGGCTTCTGTCTTGTAGATATCTATTATATATTATCCAAAGGCTTCCGATGTCTTGTAGGTATCTATTTTGAGCATGTGTGATCTAGTTTTGAATTATATGATCACGATTTACTACTTGAATTTCTTTCCACCTTTAACCTTTACCATCTTTGTTATACTAGAACTTAACATAATCCATGTATATAATTCACCTCTTTATCTTTATGCTATCCAAAAGAGTTACATATGATTAAAATATGGATGTCATGGATTATTTTTGAGAATACTAAGCTTAATCTTATGCTGTTTTTCCTTCCCATTTTATTATATCATTTATAATAATTGTCAATTATCTTGTTTAAAGTATATTTTATGATGATGATGATGATTAACATCCTATGATATCATTCACAATAATTGTCAATTATCTTGTTTAAAGTACCTTTTATGATGATGATGATGATGATTAACTTCTACTGAGAGACCAATTGGTTTTATGATGAGGATGATGATTACCTTCCACTGAGAGACCAATTGGTTTTATGATGATGATGATGATGATTAACTTCCACTGAGAGACCAATTGGTTTATCAAACCTTAAGATGGTAAAGATGGTAAGAAATTACTTCAAACAAGATCACCATAGTTTTGATGACTTAGGAGCTTAGGAAGCTCGACAATGTGAAAGATATTTTTAAATTTCCATCTAATATGGGTATAGGTAGGGAAATCCAAGTGTAATTTCCTTTTATCAAACAATTTAAAACCTCTAGAAATATAACTTTTTGGTGTCTACATTTTTGCAATTTATATAGTATATAATCATAAATATGTGATTTAGTAATGATTTGGAAACATCATTACTAAATAATGGTTTTATAATTACTATTCTTAGTAATTTTTTTTTCCTTAGAGTAGATTGGAATCTCATCACGGATTAGAGCTTGAAGCTTACAACTACTAATATACCACAATTTTATTTTAGATGCACTTTTATGCTAGTGCATTAAATGTGGTAACTTATAGAGAACATTTCACGAGTGGTGTTTTGTTTTTAAGGAGAGCTATTCATTTCATTTTAAACCATTACTAAATGATGGTTTTATAATTATTATTCTTAGTCAATTTTGTTTTCTTTAGAGTAAATTGGAATCTTATCATGAGCTTGAAGATTACAACTACTAGTATACCACAATTTTATTTTAGATGCACTTTTATGCTAGTGCATTAAATGTGGCAACTTATAGAGAACATTTCAGGAGTTACCTTGTGTTTTGTCTTCAAGGATAGCTATTCAATTCTTTTTAAACCATTGCATGTATGTATTTCTAAGAAGGAAAACAATTCTTGTCAAAGAGAGTGATGTTTATGATCTCATACTCATGTCATTTTTTTTAACTGTTGAATTTGAATCACAATACCATGGATTGTTTGTAGAATATGAACTATTGTGAAAGATATATCATTGAGTATTCAAGTTATTATAGTTGTTTTTTTTCTTTGAAATTTTTTTGGATTAGTCTTGGATGTCAAGTGATCAATTTTTTTTGGTATACCTGAGTCCTAACTACAACATTTAAAATGTGCTTCATAGTCTCTAGGCTTAAGATCTAATAAGAAATGACGATGGATAATTTGTAAAACACCAAATTTTCTTTGAGATCAAAATTTGTCCTCTACAATTCCCTTTATATCTACTTATACCAAATACTTTGGGGAGTGAAGTGCCTCTAATCTTTACATTGGCATATTTGCACTTTCTAATGTGCTTCTAAACTAAGCTTCATTATGCAAATTCAAAGTTAAATACATAAAATATATACTTAAAATATTACAGAGAGGATCTTAGGAGGGACCTTTCATTTTTGCTAAAAAAATTATATTGTTCACTAAATCAAGTGGAAATTACATGTGTCAAATATTAAGGCATCCATTACCTCTAGAATCCATAACTACCCAGAATAAATCCGCACATAATTATCCATATTGTTATAAAAAAATCACAAAAAAAAAACAAATTTCAAGATTGTCCAAAAACATTCATACTAGATTCTTAAGATTATTGATTGAGGTTTCTTTGTCTACTAGCCTTATTGGGCTCTTTATACCTATCATATAACATAAAAGAATTCTAAAAAAAGAACTCTATGAGTTCCTTTATCCTTTTTGGACCAACTAATGTCCCTTCTTCATATATAATAATCCTAGATAATGGACAAGGTTTTGATCAATTTCACACTTCCTTAACTTTACATACAACTTGTATTCTCTAAACATCTTTAACACAAGCACCAAGTGATTCTCGTGCTCATCTTCTAGAAACATTTCCTTGAAGTCCTATAATAATGGGAAGTCTTCAAGCTAGAGCACTTCATTATTGAAGTTTAACACACAATGCAACCAACTGAAAACACTTTTTGAATAACTTCTTCAATGGAGTAAATGTTATCTACCATATAAGCCTAGGAATGTATTGAATAGTTCTCGCATTCCCTTCATCATTGTTCCAATCAAAATCTTTTCTATATTAATAAAAATTGATTCTATAGCTTCAATCAATCTAGGGTGATTAATACATCATATCCAACAGACAACCAAGTCATTATTTCACTTATGTGCCTCTTCATGCAAATGGCTAACAAGTCTAACCACAACTTACTATGCTCGACTCACTTGACATTGCAACTTTCAATTAATTTAGGGGCAACATAACTATGCATAAATATAAATATATTGACTCTAAATCTTACTTGCAATCTCTAGCATGGCATATGGAGCATCTACCTGACAATCTTTAAGAGTTGCATAAATCTTAGCCACACTAGAAATATTGCATAAAATATATGATTCTCACACATTGATAACCCTTTTAGCATTTCCCTTTCTTTACAATTGATTTCTAGAATAATGACTGTTTCTCCACAGAGAACACTATGTTGAAGGGATGGATTCTCAATACTCAATAATAGGGATTAAACCCAATTAGAATCTCTCTTACAGAATGGAGTAATCCTCTAGATTGATGGTTTGATAATCTTTTGATGAGATTTAATGAATAATGTTTAAATTTTTTTTTTGTTTTTTAGTGATTTATGTGTTAAGTGTTTGAAACCAAAAATTATCTAGAAAACTTGAAAAATATGTTCGTAAAAGATAACCTTCACAAATAGTAAATGAAAATAGATTTGTAGCTTTTACTTGCCTAAAAAACTATTCTATTAAGAAATACCACTATCATATAACCTTCAAGATATTTAAGTATGCTAAAACAGAGAGAAAATAAACTTGTATGAATTAAACACCGTGATCAGCCATCAGATACACTTTGGTTACATGAATAACTCCACAATACATTGTATATTAGACATGACAAAATATATTATAGAAATGAGGTAAATAATTAATAAAGCATGATAATTTTTTCGTGATTAAAATAACTTGAGTGTGAAATTCCTTGGAGATATAAAGTTTTCGGCAATTTGAAATGTTTTGCGGAGATAAAACTTTTGGGATGTGCTATTTTGAAAATATGAAAAGTTTGTTGTGATGCGTCGTTACAGAAAGATATAAAGTTTTCAGCTATATGGTGCAAAGAAGTGAATTTCTAAAGGATGCGAAAAAACCGGTTACAAGTCCTTTTGAAAAAACTTTCCCTTTGTCGCAAGGATGAAAAGATTTTGGTTTTGGTAATGTGAAACATCGTGAGGGAGAAAAATTTGCGGCGGTGTGCTATGTCATAGTAAAAGTGAAATTAGTTATGATACATTCCATGTCAGAGACAAAGTGAAATCATTTGCAACACACTATGTCATAAATTTCAAGAAGGTGTGAAAAGGAGAATTTTGCACAAGTTTTTGAAAGAAATTTCAATAAGGTGTGAAAAGGAGAAGTTTTCACACGCTTTTGGAAGAATTTGGAAAGGGGAAGAGAAAACCCGAAAAAAGCTATGAGGATTATAGTAAAACAAGTTCCTTAAGTGGTCATGATTTTCAAAGTTAAGGAAAGATAATGTTCACTGAAAGTAATGAAGGTTTATAAGTAAAGAGAAGGAGGGGCTCCATGTTATTTTGACTTCATCAAATGCTAAAAGTGAAAATAGTATTGGGGGGTTGTTGCTAAGCTCAAAAAATGTTAATGCACTGAAAAAAAACCATGAATCTATACACACGAACCTTAAGACAATTACTAGTTATGTTCGAATATTTTAACTTGGTGAGACACCCAAGCTGTAGCTCAATGAGTCCCATTACACCTTTTCCTCCAGATCAATTGAGGGATTGTTTATTTCTAGTTTGAATAGATGACTAGTTATGATAGTAAGGCATGTGTGTGAAGTTCATTTCTTGACTTAATCATCCCTCAAAGGCTATTGCCATATCATAAGCTAATGACAAAATAAGAAATGTTGAAAGTTTTGGCTAATTATTCATGTTCCCTGGTGTTGCTATGCTGCCAGCGAGGGTCCATAACCTCAATGGAGTCACCCTAGCATCATATACTTTGCTTCGCTTCCAAAGAGCATCCATAACCTTAACGAAGATACCTACATGTTCCATGTGCCCTAAAATGCATTTTCCAGACCTTTACCTTTAGCTCAGTTTCCTTTTCTTTTCTCCTAGAGAGAGAGGTGGATGAGGGATCCTAGTTCTCCTTTAAAGGCACCTGGTATGATACTTGTTAGTGGAAATTGTTTATATATGCATGTTTTGTGATAAGCATCTTCCTCATATGCAATACCTTGGATACTACATCAACTTTTAGGAAATATGTTAGTCATCATTATGTGTGTGAGTGAAACCTCATACATAACCAACAATCTGTTCAGAACTAGGTCTGAGTTACTCATAGCTCTTTGTTGTCCAAGCAGTGTTCCACCATTGAGTTTGAATTTCAAGCACTAAACTAAGGTATTGAACAAAGAATAAAAAACTAGGGTCTTTTCCATTGGGATGGGAGTCATTAGGGGAATTTAAAGGTAAAAAACAGGCTTTCAAATCAAAATGTGTACTATCAAAATCAACTTTAAAAGAACCAGTAGGATTCAAGATGATGATGTCAACCATAAGGGAAAATATTTTTGGAGGGAAAGGAGAAAAAATACCTTTTTAATCATATTTTCTACCTATCTCCTTATAGGTTTACTCAAATTTCGAGTGTAAGCACTTGTTGGATGTGGAATTGAAATCCTAATCCAATGGGTACCCACTCTACACTCTTTTGATAGACCCATGTGAGATAAACTGGAAATAGATGAAAAATGTGTTTACTGAAAAGAAACACATTTTTTTCATGTATTTTTAGTTTATCTCACCGTGGGTCTATCAAAAGAGTGCAGAGTGGGTACTCATCTGATGCATAAAGAAGCACACTTTTTTCATGTATTTCCACTTTATCTTACCATGGATCTATCATTAGAGTGCAAAGTGGTTACTTGTTGGATGATGAATTCAATTATGCATACAATGATTGCCTACGTTTGAAATTTGAGTAAACCTATAAGGAGATAAGTCCAAAATACAACTAAAGAAAACAATTTTCTTTCATTTCCTTTGAAAATTCATAACAATTTCTTTATCATTTTAATTATTATTTTATTATTTTCGTTAGGAGAGCCATTGCAGACCTCAAATTTCCCTTAATGATATTTTCATGATTCCCACTAGCCATATTCGAAGATCCTTGAAGCAAACAAAGAATCAACAACATATGGTTAATTTTTGAAAAAAATGAGCAACACACCATTTATGGAAGATGAATTGGATAAGAAGAGAAAATGACCGAAAGTAATAAACAAACTCAAAAATATAATTGAAACTAGGATACAATTGAGAGATGGAAAATAATAAAGGAAAATATTCTGAAAAAGAGAGTATGAATGTTAGCAATATATGTGTCTTAAAATGCATGTGTAGTAATGCAAGATGTATTCATGCCACCTCTTGGAAAAGATTGATCACTGAAAAGGATCAAACATATAGAAACTTATCTAAATGGTCATATTTGTTTTTTTTGGTATTATCCTTAGCCTTATTAGGAGAGTTGGGGCTCATTCTCTGACTCACCAATCATCTGCAATGGACCTGACCTTGCAAACTATTTTCAAGCTTATCATGCTAACAACAATACTAGTTCTAACCAAGAACATGATATCAACTGAACAGTTGTACTTGTGTAAGAAAATCATTTAGGATATAAGGAAGGTCTTAACTATCTCAGAGGGGAAGAAAAAACTGGAAACAAAAATACGTGAAAAATTTCAAAATAGAATCCAAATAGATTTGCAAACAAAGTTTCTAGGTTCTAAGTCCTATGGGCATATCAAATTTTCCAACACTTTTCTCTTTCTTAAGATTTATCCCTCTCTTTATCAAGTAAGAAAAATATCCAAAAATAGAGATCTATATACACGACATTCATAAGATAAGATTGTGATAATTTAGGCATGACATGCTTGAAGATACTCGATGAGGTCAATTAGTTGATCACATGGACTATTGTTTAATCAATTTAGAATATATATATATACATCCTTCAAGTTTGAAAATCCTTCCTATCTTAAGTAGCTCCCAATATAGCATATTTTACTTGAAAAATATAGTTGACTAAGAAGTTCCTTGCATAGGAACGTATTGATAAAGAAGTCTTATGTCAAAAGAATTAATTAATCCTATGGTCAGGTTTTCATGTAATAATCAATAGAAAGGTAATGCTTGAATTAATAGGAACCCATACCTTCTTGGATGCCTCAAACCTAAATTCATGAGAACTGGAAATGAAATGACAAGAAAATTTCAAAAAAATAAAAATAAACCAAACCAATGAAAGCATAACAAATGCAACAAAATGAAAACTATAAAACTATGATACGAAAAAGTACTCCTAAGAGAAGCTAGGTGAAATACCATTTTAGAATCTACTTATTGACATGAAGAGAATCGAGTTCACCTTCCAGGCTCCAATCTATACATTCTATCCCCTATCTTTTTAGCAACCTAGTATGGGCCAAGACATAAGTTGTAAAACTTTGTATGTTTTCCTTTGGGTTCATTGACTTTATCCCATTTTAGCACCAACTCACCTACCTCGAAATTCTTTTAACCATCCATATGCTTATAAAACCATCATTTCACAATTTGTTGGTGAGCTACAAATTTATGTTTCTCCTTCTCCCTCTCTTTTTTCAACATAACTAATGTGTCAATTCTGTTATGAAGGAGAGAATAAAATTTGCCCCTCGAGGCCTAACACCATTGTAGGGATGGCAAGAAAATATTAGTTGGAAGATTTTATTCTTTCCCATACATACAAAAATCAAGATAGGTACCCAATCCCTCCTTAGGAGTAACTCTATCAGCCTAGGGAGCATTGAGAAAAACATTGTGTTGATTCTGATGATTCTCTGTTATAATCTTTTTTCAAAATTTGGATCAGTTTTTTATTTCTTGACTCAACCACCCCATTACCTTGCAGATAATAGTTATCCAAATACTTGATAATGATTCCCTTATCGAAAGAAAATTCAATAAGAAAAGTTGAAGAAAAATAGGTGGCATTATGAAACACAATAACAAACTAAACATCAAACTTCGTTATTAAATGTTGTTATGAAAATTAAATGACTAATTTTTCATTTACTTGTGTTAAAGGTATAACTTCATCCCATTGGGTGAAATAATCCATTGTGGTTAGGATATATCTATTCCCCTTTGATGAATTGGGATTTATTTTCCCTATGATGTCAATACCCCGTTGTTCAAAATTTTGGTTGATTGTAACAGGTTGCAATGGTATTGATGATTTATTCTCTATTCTTGTGCTCAAATGACAAGTTTTTCATTTCCTCACATGAGCATGAGCATCAAAAAAGAGAGCGGGCCAACATTTTTCATCTCTCAGAATTTTGTGAGCTATAGTTTCACTAGCAAAATGACCCATAGTCATCCCATCATAAAGGTCCCTCAAGACTTTTTCAACGTATTCCTTCTCCAAACATATTAGCAACACCACATCATAATTATCCTAGAAAAAGGATGGAATTAATCAATTTGTGTTGAGTGAATTTCATTCTTATGCCCTTTTCTCTTTCATCTTCATGTGGCTCATGCATGACCCATGGTGCAAACAATATGTCAAATTTAATTATACCATGAATTTACAATGGCTAAAACATATAGGGATTTGTTAGTGTAAACATAAATTTCATTTCTCCATTCTTCCTCTTCTTTGATTTCGACATCTTGTGATTTTGTAGCGAGTTTGCATAACCCTTTCCCTCTCACAATCTAAGCAGGTTTTATTTCAAGATCAAATTCATAGATTGTCATGATCAATTTTCCTCTATGTTCCCCTAATTCTTGTTGAGTGAATAATGATTGAACAATGGGGTGAGGTACTATCACTTTTGTATGATTCTTAAGGATGTAAGACCTAAAGTGTTTGATAACTTTATAAACAACAAAGTCTTTCTTATCTATAGCAATGCAACTAATTTATTCTCCTTGCATGTTCGTATTCATGAAGGAAATAGATGCTTCAATTCCTTCAGGATCTTTCTTAGTTAACACCATTGCAAGGAAGAAATTACAATTGAATTATGGACTGCATAATACATGAGAATAGTTATAATATTTATAATATTCTCAAATCCTTCTTTATTGTCCTTATTCCATTTGAAATATGAATCTTTCCTAATCATTTTGTGTAGTGGTTCAATGGTTTCATCAAAATTAGGAATAAACTTTCAAAAAATAATAATTTTCCTGAAGAAAGATTGCATTTCCTTCTTGTTATGTGGTAAAGGAAGTTGGGATATAAGCTTCATGCACTTGGGATCTATTGTTATCCCTTACTTAGATATGATATGGCCAAACAAATTAAATTTAGTGAAAATATATGTTTTTCTTGGGATTTAGATAAATTCAATACTTCCTACACCCTTCGGAAATCTGGGTAAGATGTGAAATATGGTTAGTTCGATCTTTTGAATAAACCATTTCATCATCCAAGCAAACAATTACACTAAGCTTTATAAGACCTCAAAAATCAACATCCATTTCTCTCTGAAAAGTGGCTCCGATGTTAATTAATCTAAAAGGAATTTGTTTGTAAGAAAAACTACCTAACTTGGTACGTAATGTATTCTTAATCATATCTTCCTCTAATACTTGAATTTGATTGTATCATAAAAAATCGTTAATGAGTGAAAACATTTCAAATCTCAATATGGTCTGTAGAAGTTGTTCCATAGGTGGAATGAGATGATTATCCTTTTCCAAATCCTTATTCAAGTTTCAGAGATCAACAAAGAGACATGTTTCTCCATTTTTCTTTCTGAAGGGTATGATATTGGAAACCCAAGCCAAGTGTCAAATCTGAAAATATTTTTTTTCATCTAAGAGTTTCTTTAATTCTTTCTAAATTCGAGGTTCAGGAGAAGGATGCATTCTACCCATTTTTGTTGGAATCGATTGACCTCCTTTTCATCAAGATAACATGTTGAATGGTTTATCTATCATAAGTTTAAATATCATCATATGACCATGCAAATACATCTTGATATGCTTTAAGAAGTTTAACAAGGGCTCTCTTTTCATGTTCATAAAAACTTCCCTCAAGATTAACATTTTTTGGATTTTTTGCAATTCCTAGATTATTGACTTTATGACCGAAACTTGAGCTTCTATTTTTTACATTTGGTGATCCTTTAAACTTGTTATGCAAGTCAAATAGTTTTTTTATATTAAAAATACATTTAGGAATAGTATGTTTTGTAGCCTCAGTTGATCTCTCTTTACCTTCTTCTAGAGTTACCAAACATTCTTCATTGTGAATAGCTAGGTATTTAAAATTCTCCCAATTAGTAAGAAATTCTAAAATATTTTATCGCCCTCAAAAATTTCTAATTTGTGATATTATCGAGAATAGAGGGTGTATAATACAACTCAATAACAAACCTGCTAGCTTCAAAATCATCTAGTGGGTAGAGTCTACAAGGATCAACATATAACAAATCAACCACTATATTATGTGAAGCATTAGGATAGGAGAGGATCCATGGGAAGGTTTGGATGGGGTGCATAAATTTTATGAAGAATTGATCTCCACGTTACACAATTTTGGAATCCTCTCTTTATGGGATGCTAGACTGTAGGACTGTGATGCTACAGGTAGGTTTGTTTGTATTTTTACAAAGGTTTTAGGCATAGAAGGTGAGCAAGAGGAAGAGTGGAGTAAGGTCATAGGAATTTTAAGAGATAATTTCATTAGTCTATAGGAAGAGGAAAATGATTCCTTTTGTTGGGTGAAGAATGTGTAATATGGAAATTATATGATAAAACTAGGACATCAGGCCTGAGCGGAGGGATCTTTCTCTAGTACCAAAAAATGGTGGTGGAAATCAGTTTGGCAGATGGATGCACCGTTAAAAATGGGAGTCCTTATTTGTCTAGCTATTGATCCCAAGTTATTAACATGGGATATTGGTCTCTGTAAAGTATGGGTGGGTCCTAATAGATTTGTTTTTTGCAATATAGAAGCCAAGTCATCTTTACATCTATTTTTTCAATGTCCACATGTTCAATAGGTTTGGGTCACTATTGCAACTCATTTCAAAATCATTTTGGAAGTCCTTGTGGGTTGTGTGGAAGAATGTATCTCTTGTTGGTTGAGTGAGAAGAACTTAATAAATTAGAAACGAGAACCGACTCTCAATACCTGGAGACGGGGAAGCAAAGCTAAGCTTGTTCAAATTAATCAACG
>SNQJ01S0003985.1:0-11647 GCA_010110895.2 Picea sitchensis | reverse complement strand
AGATCTTAACTAACTCCTAAGTGTCTAAATATCCTAACATCCCCCCTTAAGAACAACTTGGGATAGGATTGAAGGATTTACAATAGTGACACAATAGGAGAAGGAAGGAGGAATTAGAGCCTATCCATCCTTAATGACAACTTCCTGAACTCCTAACATACATCAAAGTTTGGAAAACTTCGCTTCTGTAAGAGAATTTGTGAAAATGTCTGCAAATTGATCTTTTGTAGGGAAAAAGAGCACTTCAATAACTTGATCATGAATTAGCTTTCTAATGAAGTGCATGTGTAGCTCGATGTGTTTTCTACGCTGATGTTCAACTGGGTCTTTAGCGATCTTGATGGCACTCTGATTATCACATCAAAGGTTGGTCGGATGCTGGTGCTGGAATCCAAACTCTGAAAGGATCTGTCGAAGCTACAGGGCTTCCTGACTTGCATTTACCATTGCTCAATACTCTACTTCTACTGAAGAAACTACAATAGCCTATTGTTTCTTACAGGCCCAAGTTACAGGTCCTAAACCAAGGCTGAAAACATAACTTGCAGTAGAATTTTGATCATCAGGGTCACAGACCCAATCTGAATCAGTGAAACCAACCAATAAACGATTCCCCCCGGAACTGTAATGTATCCCGAACTGAACTATACCATGAACATAGTGAAGTATCTTTTTAGTTTCTTTCCAATGTATTTTATGGGGTGTTTTCATATACCAGGAAACAATACCAACAACAAAGGAAAGATCAGGACGGGTATGAGTCAAGTATAAGAGGCTACCAACTAACTGACGGTATAGGGTCGCATCAACTTCAGGAGAAGTACAGGTGGAAATAATCTTGACTCCAAACTGGAAGGGAGAAGGGGTTGGTTTACAATCATCCATGTGAAAGCGACGAAGAAGGTCACAAGCATACTTAGAACGGGAAAGAAAAATCCTTCATTGGTTTGCAAAACTTGGAGGCCAAGAAAATAGTGCAAAAATCCTAAGTCTGTCATTTCAAATTTCTTTTTAAGGTTGGTTTTCACATGGTTTAAAAGTTTTGAGTCACTACTAGTGAGGATAAGGTCATCAACATAAAGGAAAACGATTATGAGATGGCTTCCTACTTTCTTGGTATAGACATTAGGATCATTATGGCATCTAGAGAATCCAGTGGCAATAAGAAAGGTGTCCATTTTGGCATACCAACATCGGGGAAATTGCTTGAGACCATAAAGAGATTTCTTAAGGAGACAAATAAGGATAGAGTCATTCTAGACATAGCCAAGAGGTTATTCCATGCATATTTCTTATTGAAAATATCCATGCAATAAGGAGGATTTAACATCCATCTTATGGACCTCCCATTTATGTGAGGCAGCAAGGGCAAGAACAAGGTGGATGGAATTAATTTTGGCTACAGGGGCAAAGGTTTCATGATAGTCAATTCCTTCAACTTGGTAAAACCCTTTGGCAACTAAATGAGCCTTGTGTCTTTCAACACTTCCATCTGATGCATACTTAGTTCTATAGACCCATTTACATCTGACAAGTTTTCTTCCTTTCTGAAGAGGTACAAGATCACAAGTATCATTTTCCATTAAAGAACAATACTATTCATCCATTGTTGTATCCCAATCTGGATGACTTGAAGCTTCTGCAAATGTCTCTGGATCATGAGTTTCTGAAACTTGAGTCAAAAGAGAAGAGGATCGCTTGAACTATGAACATGTCCGATGTTGATCTGAAGGATCACCGACAACATCACCAACTGCGTCTCGTGTTGAATGGACCCATATAGGAACTAGTGGAGCTAGTGTTGGTCCAGGTTCAATGGACTCATCTGGAGGAGGGTGGGCAAACAGAGGTGGATTATCATCCTCATTGTCATCATCTAAAGAAGAAACTAGATCAAAAGAATACACAAACATCGAATATGTCTCACAGACCGAAGAAGGAACAACCGCCGAATTAGGCTCGCATGCCAAAGAAGGAACACATTCCAAATTAGGCTCGCAGGCCAAGATATTTTCATCAAATTTAACATCTCTTCTAATAATAATTTCATTACAATGTGATTGAAGAAGTTTGTAACCTTTGACATCTTCAGAATAACCAACAAATATACACTTCATACTTTTAGGCTGCAATGCTTTCATTTTCTCATCAGGAATGTGAGCCCATGCTATACTGCCAAATACATGGAAGTGCCTTACATCTGGTTTAATTTTAGTTCAAGATTCTTTTGGTGTTATATTTTTAAGAGCCTTTGTGGGAGTGTGATTTACTATGTAATTTGCACAGTTGATGGCTTATGCCCAATACTTTAAACTTAATCCCTTAGACTGGATTATACAATTAGCCATTTCTTTTAATGTGTCGTTCCTTCTCTCAGAAACACCATTTTGTTGTGGTGTATATGGAACAGTGTGTTGCATTTGGATTCCTTGTGTAGTGCAGTAATTTGTAAAGTTGTTGTTCACATATTCGCCTCCATTATCAGTTCTTAACCTTTGAATTTGATGGCCAGATTGCTTTTCTACAAGGGCCTTGTAGGCCAAAAAATTGTCAAAAACCACGCTCTTAAGTTTTAAGAAGTAAACCCAATTACGTCTGGAAAATTCATCAATGAAAGTTAAGAAATGCTTTGTAATATACCAGATATAAAATGTATGCAGAACATAAATAAAATGCTAGAAATGGCAGAATAACAACAATATAACCAAAACATTCACCACAATAGCACTGAAATGATAAGAGAATAATAATAGAAATAACACATTGAATCTGAAAGAAATGTTCACGGGGCTCTTCGAGGGGGCAACCTTCAGTTGAGAAGAGCTCTATTACAATAATATCCAAGACAGGGTTCTCGTACCCTCAACTCCTATTTATACTAAAAATAAGCATCTAGAGGAAGATCTTTCTAGAAGCAGAAGCTTCTATTAGGTCTTCTTACATCCTCCTTATTATATTTTATTGAAATGCCTTATTAATATTTACCTTTATTACATATGAATATATTGTTCTACCTATGTGCGGGTTAGGACCCTAACATGTCCGCCCCCTTAAAAACCACCTTGTCCTCAAGGCTTGAGATGAGGAAATTGTTGCAGAATGGTAGCTGGTTCCCAAGTTGCATCTGTTGGAGTTGTATATTTCCACTAGACTAGCACTTCCTTGATGGTTATCTGATGTAGGCGACGCTCATGCTGATCCAAAAATGCTTCTGGATGTAGCCAAATGGATCCTTCTTTAGCTAACTCTAGAATATTGGTTTGAATTTGGCACTTAGCTCCAATCACCTTCTTTAAGCATGGAACATGAAAAATAGGATGTAGATTCAAATGGTTGGGCAAAGATAACTGATAGGCTACTTGTCCCACATGCTTGAGAATGGTATATGGACGATAAAATTTGGGCACTAGCTTCTGACAATGATCGGCCTTGAGGAATGTTTTCTTGTAAGGTTGCAGTCAAAGAAACACCTGATCCCATTCTGCAAATTGACGTTCAGAGCAACCTTGATCTGCTTTCTACTTCATGTGATTATGTGCCATGACCAAATTCTGTTTGAGTGTACGGAGATTCGCCTCTCGAGCTGTAAGTGTTAGGTCAACCGCTTGGACCTTGGAGGCACCTGGTAAGTATGAGAGAACTGAAGGTGGCTTCTATCCATATACTGCTTCAAAAGGAGTCATGCGTGTAGATGTATGGTATGAAGTGTTGTACCACCCTTTAGCTAGAGGTAACCATTGAGCCCATTGATTTTGGTTTTCTGAGGCAAAACACCTCAAATATATTTCCAAACACTTGTTGACAAATTTTGTTTGGCCATCAGTCTGGGGATGATAAGTTGTGCTGAGATGAAATTCGATGCCTTGTATCTTGAACAGTTCTTGCCAAAAATTGCTTGTGAAAGTTGGGTCACGATAAAAAACAATAGAGTGTGACATGCCATGAAGCTTGAAGATCTGATCCATGAAAATTTGAGCCACCATGGATGTTGTAAACAGATGTTGAAGGGTGCAGAAATGAGCATACTTGGAAAGGCGATCAACAACCACCATGATGATTAATTTATTTCCTGATTTGGGTAAGCCGGTAATAAAATCCATAGAGATATCCTTCCAAATAGCAGGTGGTATCAGGAGCGGTTGTAGTGTACTCCGAGATTTGACTTTTTCTGCCTTGTAGCCTTTACATACATCACATTTAACAACAAAATTACAAATGTCCTATTTCATACTATCCCAGAAAAAAAAACGTTTGACCCTGTCATAGGTTTTGGTGAACCTGGAGTGCCTTGCTATGGGTGTAGCATGAAGCTCATAAAGTACCATAAATTTAATCTTTGATTGTTTACTTAAATACAAACAACCTTTGTATCAAAGTTCATCATGGAGCCAAGAGTACCCTGGGGAAGTTGGAGCATTAGACTACAATTGTTGGATCAACTGCGAACTTTTGGGATCTTGTAGCCATTCCTGGAGAATGGCTTGGAGCCAATTTGGAACAATGAATGAAAGAGAAAAAAGGGATCCTTCCTCTTCATATTTGCAGGAAAGTGCATCTGCAACCACATTTTCTTTTCCTTTCTTGTAAATGATCTCATCATATCCAAAGACCTTAGTCAACCATTTTTGTTGTTCTAGGGAGGAAATGATTTGTTGTAGAAAATACTTGAGGCTTTGATGTTCTGTCTTAATTTGGAAACATTTCCCCAATAGATAAGGGTGCCACAGATCAACGACAAGCACAATAGCCAACATTTCATTTTCATAGATGGATTTGCCCAGATTTCTTTTAGATAGTTTCTTGCTAGTAAAGTCCAAAAGTCGACCCTCTTGCATAAGGACAACACCAATTCCTTTCCCTGAGGCATCACATTCCAACACAAAGGTCTTTGTGAAATCGGGAAGGGCAAGGACTGGTGTTACACATGAAATTTGCACACCTAGGTACCTCGCCCGAAGTGTCGTAAAGTGTCGTATAAGTGTCACATACACCTTGACACCATGGAATAACCTATGTAACAATCCCTAGTCAATGTGCACGAGGGATATATTACATGAAGGCCAAAATAGCAAGTACACATGAATTATTATTAATATTCATGGAAAAGGAATTGATTAAGTGTGAAAATCAAGTGCACATGAATTATTATTAATATTCATAAAAAAAGAAAGTAATTAAGTGTGAGGATCCACCTCACATTTGGTTTCTTATTTTTTAGGGAAGGTGGAGGATCTCATGGATGGTTGAAATATTTCCTCCTTAAAATACTTGAGAGATATTTCCTCCCCAAAATCCTTAAGAGATAGTTTCTCCCTAAATATCTTAGAGATCCCTTTCTTAGTGGATCTGATGAGATATTCTCTCCATGGTGGTTAAGTCTCCAAATCTTATATAATGAGGGATTTCCATGCAGGAGGGGGAATGGAGATTGAGAATTATACAAAACTTATGATCTCATGAGTGGTATGTCATTTGGAGTATCAGAATTCGGTGCGTGGATAGTTTAAGAAAGGGTTTGGACAAGGGGAACTTGATGAAGTTGTTGCATTCACATCTATGGTTGTAAGTTTTCTTCATTGTTGTTCTCAGTAATATAATATGCTTGGACTGTTTCTTTCAAGTTTGTGTTTGATATCGCATGAAATTGTCTCTAATATATAGATTTGTTTCAATCTAATCTCACTAGAGTAGGAAGATGGTTGTATCTTTGTTTGTCTACGGGGCTTATCAAAGAGTTTAAGATTGGAGCTCAACTCGGACTATGCAGGGACAAACACTGGTAAAAAGGTATTTCTTTTCTCCTTCCTCCTCACACATTAGTTTATATATATCTAAAAGGAAGTCAGTGTCCATGTTAATCACCTTCTGTCTTGAGAGTTAAGAGTGTAGCTCTCAAGAGGAGATCTACCTATCCGCAGGGAGATTTTCCTCCAATAGAATTGGCGACTCCACTGGGGATGAATCGAAACTGTCAGTTTTGGTTTTCCTCATAGACCTTGTCTTACCCTTTGTTATTTTTAGACCTTTTTGACCTCGTATGTTTGATTTCATATGCCGATTGAATCCTTATTCCATCACATTCATCTTGATAGACAAAGTTTGACTGAGTTTTTGGTTTTTTTTGACAATTTTCTGAGCTGTGGAAGCCTGGGGCTCCCTTACCTATGTTAGCAGAGCACTGGCGCTCCCCATTCGTCTTAGACAGAGCATTATAATTCTCTGGTGCCCCTTACACCAGAGCGCTAGCCTTTCCTCTACAAAAAACTTTCTAGAATTGTCTTTTCTGCAGTCCGGTCTCTGCTTTTTCCCTTGCTCAGCTTCTTTGTGCTTCAATGCTTATTCCTATTGACCTTTGACACTTTGATTTCTAAGAAATGAGAACTTTGTTGTTCATATTTTGTGACCTTCTTCCTTATTTTGAGTTTTTCTGTCGCTGAAAACTTGGAATCAATCCACTACTTTCTTCTCTCTTATCCGACTGAGCGGGAACTCTGGTGAAGGGCATCAAAAATCTGTGAATCATCTCATTTGGTTCTTTGAGGTCATTTGTCTTAGCATCTTTATTTTGTGTGAAATTCTTGATTTTCTTTGTTATCTTTTGTTTTCTTTTTGCTTCTTGTTTCAATCATAGCAAGAGGGTGTGTTGTTTGTGCGAAATCTACTTATGCTTGTTCGAATCTCCTTGATCCCAAAGGGTAGATGGTAGGAGAATTTTTTGCATTGAATTAATCATCATTCGCATACAAATGAAAAAGATACATCTTAGTGATTGGTTTGCATATTAGAAGGCATTTCGGAAATGTTTTAGCATTGCATTGGATTCGATTGAGAACCAATTGATTGAGGACATTCCATATTAGTGTTTGATAGTGAAAACGACTCTTTCTCTCTCCCTTAAATAGGCGTTCATTGAAAAGAAATGATTTCTTATCATATGTCATGCATGTGTTGGGAATTGAGTCATCATTCCATCAGTTTCACTTTCATACACCCTTTGAGTAAAGAACAGTTGTAAAACGAATGCTAATTAAAAATTATCTAGAACTTTTTTTATTTTTAGGGTCTTCCACCAACATTAGACTAGGGTTAGCACTTTGGATTAGGTTGTGAGTAAAACTCTCCAAATTTTTCAAAACAAACATTAGCATCCTGAGCTAGGGAGAGTCAAATCCAATTGTTATATCAATTTTCTGGAATCCCCCTCTCACATAGGGGTTATGCACGAGGTCACATTCGGATGAATTACAGAGATTATCCCTTCATGGTTCAACTGTTTGTAGTGGTCGGATCGTATATTGGGGGTCACTTGAAGGTATACCCACGATTATGTGTGGGAGCCTCTCGGGTTGATTTCAAACTTGTTATCCTGCCCATACGTTTCGGATCAGACTGTCGACTGTACCCGCCCATGGACTCACTGCGAATTGGTGTCTATAGTTGCCATAATCTTTAGGTACTTACACAAGGTGATGGTGAAGGGAAGTCTCACTGTACCTGGAATAGACATTGGTCAAACTCACTCGGGCTCCTTGGAGGGTAAATCCACAATTACTGGGTGGAATCTTGCACCAAGGTGAAAGTCCGTTAAGTAGGTCGCCATTGTAACTATTCCACCATACCCTATCCCCTTCTCGACTTGATCACGCAACGTTGGATTTCATCACCAACTAGTATGATCATTGAGAGAAGTTTTGTTTTCTTGGTTGATTCCTAGATTTTATTAGCGTATGTTGTTTCTTTTTGTTAGTTGGCCCTAGATTTTCAGTGTGTTCTGTTATTCTCCACAATTGAGCCTATAGATGATAAAGGTATTCACCGATCACGTAGGATGCAAGGGCTACCTCCAAAAGGCTATCAACCCTTACCTCCTAACCCTCCAGAAGACAACTACCGTAGAGAGGTAGAAAATCAATTTAACGTTGGAAGTGTTATTTCTCCTCCGTTAGATAACTCAGAAGGCACTTTGGTCACGGTTGGAAATCCCATTCCTCACACTACATCTATGTTGGTAACCCCTCTTGAACCACTTTTGCTTCATTTAGACTCCCTTGGCAACATCATAGATGAAGAGGTCCCATGATTACAGGAGAGAACTCTTACCGAAACATATATGGAATCCACAGAACCAATCTTTGGTGATGAGTATAGGAATCCTGTTCGTCCTAGCACTGTAGTAGATACCAATCCCACACCTACTCATTCTGTATGGAGGACTTCATCGGGACACAATCTCTATGAACATTTCAAATCCTTTCGACAATGCTTTCATCCTCATGACCCTCCTAGTGAAACAGGACCATCAGGTCAAACCATGAATCACCTAGACAATCAGGTCATTAACCCTATTGTTACGCCAACACAAGCCCATCCTAATTCTAGACTCGTCACCCCTACTCATCTCCAAAGAACTTCAATCCCTACCCCCATTTCTATGAGCTTTTACTCTACGACTCCACATGTTCCACGCGGTCCTTTTGGGACATCTTTTCAGCTGAGAGTGCAGACCCTTGCTAGCCAAACACAACCAGTTGGAGGGAAACCACCATCTAACGAACCTTTCCCTCTTGGAGGACTACCATTCTATGGTAGGCCTACCCCTTCCGGGGGACAACACCCTTTTCATGCTCCTTCTGGAGGGCACCCTCCGTTTGCCAGTCACACCCCGGTCGTTAATCCACCACTAGCAGGGGGGCAACCTTTGTTTGCTGGAAACCCTTCACAATCCTAGGGAGTATCTTCAGGAGGCACTTTTATTCAAACCCACATTCGGGGGAAATCGTATAATAACCCACTAGGAGGAGTATCAAATCCTGTTCCTTCCAGAACATTTTATGGACAACCTTATCTGGGCGGCATCCCAAACACCACCTAGAGTTCTCCGGGACCACAGTCTTATCCTCCTCATGGGTCTAATGTGTATCTACCTCCGAGATCTACTACTTACCATCCTCAATGGAAAAATGTTTATCCTCATGGGCAAGCAAATCACCTAGCCTATAATTCTCAGAACCCACCGAGTTATGCAAATGTTTCTCATCCATCATTGAATCCTTCTTATCCTGGCCAACAACAATTGTATGTAGGAGGACCTAATGGTTACAACTATCCACCTAACCTAGTTTATGGTTCTAGTGGTGTTTCTATGCCACACTAGTATCATCCGCAAATTAACCGACAACTACCTTTCCTTGCGTCTCTGGATCTCCCAGACTTGTCTTGGTTAACGAATGATCCTATTTTTCATTCACCAGTTTGGCCAGTCATTCCAGCCAAACTTCCTTCTGATATTCCAAAATTTGATGGAAAATCTGGCGAAGATCCAAACAACCATGTGATGACTTTCCATTTTTGTTTCTCATCAAACTCCCTCATGGATGATTCTGTACATTTGCATCTATTCCAGCAAACACTTACAGGCTTGGAAACAAAGTGGTATATTGAACTACCACGTGCTTCTTTTCATAATTTCAATTATCTTTCCATGTCTTTCCTCATGCACTTTCAACTACCTATTCGCTATGAAATGGGTATTGAACTCTTGACCTCCCTTCGTCAAACTAACTTTGTGCATATCTCTGACCATATTCATGAGTGGAGGTGATGACAAAGGATGATCAAGGTAATCATTCCTGACATATTATTGGTGGAATGGTTTACTAAATCACTTTTACCCCCGATCGCTCGCAATGTTTCTATGGGTGGTGAGGTCATAGAGGAATAAGCCATTGCTTGGGCTCAGTATTTATATTTGGTTTATTCACAATCTGGTACTTTGTATGATTTTCTTCTGAATGTCTCTCGAGCTAATAACGATCCATCTAATCCATCATCATCATCATCTCATGCAGATGGCATTATTGGTTCCATCAACACTCAATCTACTTCCCAATCGCTCACACTCTCCTCTACCTCCCCCCAAACTTAGATCTTTGATGTGAATGCAGTTCAATTTTCTCTTTCAAAACAATCCAAAGGTAAGAAGAAGACAAAGAATAAATCAAAAAATAACAATGAACAACCAAAACATCAGGCTCAAACACCTGCTACCGAAAAGCAAACACAACGAAAATTGAAATTCCCATGTATCATTTGTTAAGCCCTAATATTGGCTCATTACCCCTTAATTGGGGCATATTATATTAGTAATGTTATTTTATTTATGTCGGTTGTAGGCCATTAGTTGTAATTATACCTCCTAGTCTCCTATATATACCAAGGAGACATTTTCATTTTGAATCATCTTGTACTTGAACATTTAAGTGGGGTAAAAGGAGGTTCCCACCTCAAAGAGGCTTATTATCTAAAATTGTATCTTTTTCAAGGCGTTGAGTACTTTTTTTGATATTTTTCTATGCTATATTGGTATTTGGTTCTTCACATATGGTATTAGAGCTCAAGGTCTTGGGGTTTCACTACTACATCTAAGACACCTTGGAATTTTAGCTATAACTTCTTTTCTACAACGTTTCAAAAGAAATGGCTTGGAGGATATTTAGTAGATAGATCAAGGTACGTTGGGATCAAAATTCAGCTCCTGAGGCATTATAATTTCGTAGATACATCTCATACAAGATAGGGTTCTGGAATCATCGTGAAATGAGTCATTGCAGAATTTTCTTTATAAAAACATTTATGTAACGTTTCAGACCTTGCAATTTGGAGGCTATTTACAGAAATTAGTAAGCTATATGTGGTAAAACGTTCATCTTCTGGGTCATCTTAAATTTGTAGATACATCTTGTGTAAGATAGGGTATCTAACTAGTCCTATTGACTAGTCTCAAGAAGGTGTTCCAGGTAAAACAATCATAATTTCTTCCTAGAGTATCCAAATTGAGTGGGACTAGTTTCATTAAATTGTGGACAGTCTATAGTATTTCAGGTGTGATTTTTAGAATTATATATAAATTATTTTGTGCGGGGCACGCTTTACAAGTGAGATCTCCTGGAAAGGACAAAAATCAGCAAGTTATGGGGAAGTTACTGTAAATTCCACATGGCACATCAAATTTTGATTAGACCTATGGCATTACAGAGAAGAAATATTAGAGAACTACATAAAAGAAAGTTTCATACCCAGAAGGGCTGAGACTTGGGAGATACAATAGAAGAAATATTGTCTAGCAGAACCACCTCAAAATCAAGGTTCAAAAGTGATACTTGGCCAACATGCCACCAAAAAAGGGAACTTCTACACCAACTAAGCCTCCAAAAAATCCTACTTGGACTCTTGATGAAGGTGAAGAAATGCGTAGGGACATAAATGAACTACAAAATAAGATGGATTAAATGGAAGCTAAGTTGGATACTAAGATGGATTCAATGGAAGCTAAGTTGGATACTAAGATGGATGGTCTAAAAGGGGGGATAATGGAAGTATTGAAAAATTTTGTAGCAGAGAAGACACCTAAAAGTGAAAATGCATCCCATGAAATTCATGATGAGGACACAAGGAAGGCGAATCAAGAATGGATAAACTCCAACTTTGATTTGAAGACTAACCATGTTCCTAAGATTGATATGAGGAAGTTTGATGGCAAGAACCCAATCACATGGATACTTCAGATGGAGCAATTCTTTGATCTCCATAATGTGCCACATACACAAAAGGTACGAATTGCTTCTTTATATTTAGAACCTAATCAATT
>SNQJ01S0003984.1:232741-253928 GCA_010110895.2 Picea sitchensis | reverse complement strand
AATGAAAATGTCTCCTTGGTATATATAGGAGACTAGGAGGTATAATTACAACTAATGGCCTAAAGCCGACATAAATAAAATAACATTACTAATATAATATGCCCCAATTAAGGGGTAATGGGCCAATATTAGGGCTTAACAATTTCATCATTTTCTAGCTTATAGTCTTCAATTTTCTGCTGCAAAATACCTTGTTGTAATTTTGCCACTAAGTCCTTGTATTGCAAATCTGATTTTCCAGCCTCCAAAATTCTATCTTTCAAATTTGATTGGTACATGCTAATGGATGTAGCATTCAAATCATGCACTCTTCTGCTGAGTGCATCAACCACTTTGTTCACTTTCCCCTTGATATGCTTTATATCAAAGTCATATTCACTAAGAAATTCTAACCATCTTATTTTCATAGCATTTAGAGTTGGTTGATCAAATAAATATTTCATACCATTATCATCTATCCTCATTTCAAACTTTTTCCCCATGAGATAGTTCCTCTACTTCCTCAAGGCATGCACTATGACTGCCAACTCCAAATCATGAGTGGCATAGTGCCTTTCATGCTCCTTCAACTTTCTTGATTCATAACATACAAAAAATCCATTTTGACCGAGGACTCCACCAAGTCATTCTTTACATGCATCGGTGCGTACAATGAAGTATTCATTTGGATCTGCAATCCTTAGTATTGGAACACTTGTTAATAATTGCTTCAAGTGTTGGAAACGCTTTTCACAATTCATTGTCCATTGAAACTTCACACCCTTCATTTGCAAGGAAGTGATTGGGTGTGCAATCTTTGAGAAGGATACCATATTGTAACATCCCCAACATCCAACTGGGCTATGCCACATAAAATTTGAAAAATGTATACCAATTAAAACATATACACATATAAACTCTTGCAGAAATTTATACATAAAACTTAAAACAAACAAATACGTTCTGCAAATGCACAGATTCATACAGAATAATAAAAATACACATGTAGCACACATAGGAAAAACCCATAAAAATAAACGCATAAATAATAATGTAGCATGTAATTTAACACACGATTGACACTTATCTTGGTAAAAATATCACGAACCTCCCATCCCTAGACCATGCTCCTCATCACTCTCAGCAGTGGGTCATCCTTGAGTTGGGACTAAACTCCACCCGGGTAAAGGGATTCCAACCAGGCTGATGTATCTCAGACAACAGGAAAGAATCTGTCACAGGTTCCAACTCAAACTAACAACCTACAATCCCTCATTCCCCACATGCCTATCCCACCCTAGGAAGTCTACCCCTTCTCTTCTCAATAGTCCTTCGACTGCCCCACTTCCTTTTGAGGCTTCAACAACATGCCAACAGGAAGTCTCAAATCCTTGTAGCTATAGTTTAGCACCTTCGGGAATCAATTCCAAGCAATTCTCTCACCTAGAGATATTTTCTCATGGGCCTGACAACCCACCTCTTCAATCTCCCACGGCCCTGACAACTTGTTTCTTTAGTCCAACTCCTAAGATAACCAGGTACAACTACGGGTACTTGTACAAGTATAGGTATGGGTATGGGTACAATTATAGTGATAGTAACATATAGGTATGAAGGACAACTGAATGAGTGGGTGAATGATGATGGAATGAATGGGAAAATGAACTAAGTCCAAACTATATGTATGCATGTTCCCAACTTGACACTTGTCATGTTGAGAGCTACTTTGACCCACTTGTCCCCATCCTTAGAACTTAGGATAAAATAATTATCCATACTTTATACTTTAAGGAATATTAATATAATATTCCTTTTTGGCCTAGGCTCCCTAGCTTAGCCCTTTTCCTTAACTTTTAGCACCCCCTTTCCCTAACTAGTGGATTTTATTCCCCCATAGTATTTTATCGTGGTTGATCTACATGCAACGATGCATTATATTAATGATAAGACATATACAAAAATAGGCTCACTAGACTTTATCATCTAGGCTCTCTGGCCTAATTCCACACATAAGCCTCCTAGCTTATAATAACTGACTCGCCATCCTATAAAACACAACATATACACAAAGGATGCTTGGCCTCAAAATCACGCACACTTAAGTTTGATGTGCGCGATATCACTTCATTATTTTAGTGCACAATACATGTGTGCACTATGCCATTCAAGGTGCATAAAAAAATGATATCAAACAACTCACCAACTTAAGTACATTTTCTTTTACATTTACAGTTGGGGTTCATCCTAGGGGTATTATAAGCCCCTCCCCTTATTTATGCATTGTCCTCAGTGCATTATGTACACATATACAACCAAAATTTCAAAAATCCTCAAAAATATGCGGGAATTCTTCTCGCATAGCATCTTCATGCTCACAAGTTGCGTCCTCAGGATCATACCAAGTCCATTGGACCTTTACAAGCCCGATGGATCGATTCTGGAGATGTTTGATTTTTCGGTCCAGAATGCGTACTAGATGTACTTTGAAAGCGCCTTCTTGCTCCACCTGAATCACATTCCAATCAATAACATGATTAGCATCAGGTATATATTTATTAAGCAATGATACATGAAATAAATTATGAATGGTCATTGATGTAGGAAAGACAACCATGTATTCTATAGGCCCAATCCTCTCTAGGATTTCAAATGACCCACAATAGCGAGCTGCCAACTTTGAACAATTTCCCAACTTCATGGAACTTTCGTTGGCCTTCACTTTCAAGAATACATGGTCCCCCACTTTAAATTCGCTGTGCGTTCTGCCCTTATCAACATATAATTTTTTCCTTTATTGGGCAACCTTTTTTTTTTCTTTTTTTTCAACATTTTCTCCTCCATTTCCCTGATTAAATATGTCCCAACCATTTCTCTATCTGCTAGGTTATCCCAGTGTATCGGTGTGTTGCACCTTCTGCCATAAAGTGCCTCAAATGGGCTCATCTTTATAGATGTTTTGTACGCATTGTTATAATAAAACTCTACTAAGTGTGGGTAGTCTTCCCATTTTGATGGTTTATCCATGACATACATCCTCAACATATCCTCAATCACTTGATTGACCCTCTCTATTTTTCCATCTGATTTTGGATGATAAGTTGTACTAAAATTCAAATTTGTTCCAAATCCATTAAATAATCCCTTCCAAAAATTTGAGGTAAATTTTGGATCTCTATCAGACACAATTGTCTTGGGTATACCAAGTAATCGAGTAATTTCTTTCATATAAACATCAACAATGTTGGCTTCCTTGTGAGTGAGCTTTACTGGAACAAAATGGGTAGCTTTAGTAAGCTTATCCACGACTACCATGATAGAATCATGTAGTTTGTTTGTCCTGTGCAGTTTGGTGATGAAATCCATTGTTACAACCTCCCATTTCCACTCAAGAATGGGTAATGGCTGTAGCAAACCAGATGGGTGTCTATGCTCAGCCTTTACCTTTTGACGCTCCAAACATTTAGCAATAAAATCAACAACTTCTTTCTTCATGCTTGGCCAATAATATTGGCTCTTGACAGTGGAAATGGTTTTCTAATAACCTGGGCACCCAACATAAGGTACATTATGCATTTCTCTCAATATCATATTTTTCAATTCCTGAGAATTTGGTACATAAATGTTTCCCTTGTATATGAGAATTTCATCATTTTTTAGCTTATAGTCTTCAATATTCTGTTGCAAAATACCTTGCTGTAATTTTTCCACTAACTCCTTGTATTGCAAATCTGATTTCGTAGCCTCCAAAATTATGTCTTTCAAATTTGATTGGTACATGCTAATGGTTGTAACATGCAAGTCATGCACTCTTCTGTTGAGTGCATCAACCACTTTGTTCTCTTTCCCCTTGATATGCTTTATATCAAAGTCATATTCACTGAGAAATTCTAACCATCTTCTTTGCCTAGCATTTAGAGTTGGTTGATCAAATAAATATTTCAGACCATTATGGTCTGTCCTCAGATCAAACATTTTTCCCATGAGGTAGTGCCTCCACTTTCTCAAGACATGCACTATGGATGCCAACACCAAATCATGAGTGGCATAGCACGTTTCATGCTCCTTCAACTTCCTTGATTCATAACATACAACAAACCCATTTTGATTGAGGAATCCACCAAGACCTTCTTTACATGCATCAGTGCATACAATGAAGTCTTCATTTGGATCTTCAATCCTTAGTATTGGAGCACTTGTTAATAATTTCTTCAAGTGTTGGAAACTATTTTCACAATTCAATGTCCACTGAAACTTCACACCCTTCTTTTGAAAGGAAGTGATTGGGTGTGAAATATTTGAGAATCATTCAATAAATCTCTTATAGTAGTCTGGAAGACCAACCATGAATGATCTGACCTCTGTCACATTCTTTGGCACTAAACATCCTCTAATGGATTCTATATTCTTAGGATCTACTGCCATCCCATCCTCTGAAATGATATGTCCCAAATAATGAATTTGCTTCTGATAAAATGAACACTTGCTCAATTTGGCATACAACTGAAGCTCCCTTAATACTTGTAATACCATCCTCAAGTGTTGTTCATGATCTTCCTTTGACTTAGAATATATAAGAATTACATCTAAAAATACAATGAAAAACCTATCTAAGTATTCTCTAAAAATACTATTCATTAAACACATGAAGACAACTGGTACATTTGATAACCCAAATGGCACCACTGTGAACGCATAATGAGCATAAGTTATTCTGAAAGCATTCTTGTTGATGTATTCTTATTTAATTCTTACTTGATGATAACCTGGCCCGAGATCAATATTGGAGAATATTTTTGCATCTTTCAACTAATCAAAGAGGTCATCGATCCTTGGAAAAGGATACTTATTCTTCACAGTTACCTTGTTCAATTGCCTAAAGTCAATGCAAAGTCTCAATTTTCCATCCTTTTTCTTCAAAAATAAAACTGGGGCACCCCAAGGTGACACACTTGGGTGTATATACCCCTTCTTCAGAAGCTCCTCAAGTTACATTTTCAATTCCTTCAATTCCAGTGTACTCATCATGTATGGAGTCTTGGATACTGGAGCTGCTCCAGGCATCAAATTTATAGATAAATCAATGTTTATTTTAGGGGGTAATATTAGTATTTCTTTAAACACATCTTCAAACTCTTTTAGGACTACATAATATTCAATATTTGACACCTTATCTTTAGGTGTCTCTTCCATATGTGATGCAAATATTTGACACCCTTTTATATAACATTTCTTCAGTTGCAATGCTCAAATTTATCTGATGGTTACTACCTTGGGAATTCCCTGCACTGTCCTTAGGTTCCCTTCCTCATCCAAGCAAGTAAATGCCTTGTTACGACAGTATAGGATAGCATGATTTTGGTCCAACCAATCCATCCCAATTAGACAGTCATATGAACCTAAAGGCAATATGTTCAAATCTTCCTTGGTGTTCAATCCATTCATGTCCATAGGACATGACTTAACCATATCATTAAATTTTCCTTTTTCTTCGGTAGACAGCTACACCAACCAAGATTTTCCATGATTTATTCTTGGAAAATGGAAATGTTCCGCCATCCTAGGATCTATATAACTATGAATAGCTCCTGAATGATTTAAAATAGCAACAGTTTGGTTGTTGATCATACCTTCCACTTCAATCATATGTGGTTGATACCTTGCTTTTTTTTTGTCTAGGGTTGCATAGATCCTTGGTACATTTCTACCCATGTCCTCCATTGTTTCAACTTGTTGTACATTGTGAACAATCCTCACTTTTTCACCTCTGTGAGGACAATCTTTAAACATATGATCTCCTTTACAACCCCAACATTGAATAGGTGGCTACCTTGGCCTTTGACCCCCTGTCTCAATTGTTCTGGGTTCTCTAGAAGTTAGTTGTCCCTGAGGATTATTTCTGAAGAATGGTGGCTTAGTCCCCTTCTTCCTCTGATCCATCTTGAATTTCTTTTTTTCTTCCCAAGATTTTTGGAAATTTGGCCTTGATTTTTATTGATCATATAGGCATTTAGCTCGCCTTATGGTCTCCTCCAATGTTTTGGGATAATCATATTGTATTTTTTCACCGATGAGTGATGGCAATCCACTCAAATACCTTTAAATATTTACTGTGCCATCCTTGATGAAAGAAACATACTTCAACAGTTCTAAAAACCTTCTTTCATATTCATCTATGGTCATACACCCAAGCTTGATTTCAATGAACTCTTTCATTTTATTATCATAGTATCACTTAGTCAAGTATTTCTTTTCAAAATACTTCTTGAATTCTCTCCAAGTAACATTTTTCTCTTTAATGCATTACAACTGCAAAAGTTGATCCCACCACATGGATGCCTTTCCCTTGAGTTGATAGATGGAAATTATTCCTTCTCCATGAGAAGAATAATTATGAAATTGAAAATACTTTCTCATGCCCAACATCCATGTCTCTGCATCTTCATCCTTTTTGTGTTCACCCTCAAATGTAGGAGGTTTGATTTTGTTCATTTCTCCTTGTAGCTCATCCACCCCATACCACTTATGCTTCCTCACAAGGCATGCACTTGAGATGTTATGTTCTCTCTTATTGGAATGCTTTGGGGAGTGATGGTGATATCTGCTAACACTTATTGTTCTTCTTTTCTCTTCAGGAGATCTGTGACTTATTGATTTTCTTGAGCCACTCTCTTTATCCAATTTATTTTCTATTATGTTCAATATCTTCATTAACTTCATGTTGAAGTCCTCCTGTTGCTCCTTGGCTTTCATAATCCTTTCATTATCAACTTTATGGCTTTGGACATCCTTATGCAAATTTTTAGTGGTCTCTACCATATTCATGTTTTCATCCCTTCCTTCTTCATGTCCATTGGATTTTGTTCCTTCAATGCCCATATGGACATCCATCCCTCTGATCTCATCTTCCTGGTTGTAAGTCCTCTGTGCATATTCCATTCCTATGCACTTTATGTTGATCCTTATCTGATGTAGTTGTTGTTAACTATGCAAAATGTGTAGCCAACAAAACTTTGTCAGACTAACTATTTCAACAATTTCATGAAAATATGAACCATTCTGGTTCAATAATGCATCAAAATTATTTCTTCTTATTTCCTTAAAATTGAATGCTCAGATCAATTTTCTGGGTGAATAATTATATTCTATTTTCCAAGACCTTTCCATCTCCTACTTCAATGCTCAATTTTGAGTACTGAGAAGAAAGTTATGGTTATTTGAAAATTGTCCATTAGTTTTTCTATTCACTCTTCAACTTGGTGCAATTCTACGCTGTAATTATGCATTTTTGCACCTACTCCATTGGATTTTTAGTAGGATCTCAATTGGGTTTCTTCATATACATATTTCATATATTCTGTCCAAGTTTCACCTTTTTCCGGATTATGGGATGCTAGTTACAATCTGCTGAAGTTCTAGGCCAATTTGTGTTTTTGGTCTCGAATGTTGCAAGTACCTTCTTTGCCATCTTAAAAAATTTTCACATGCCCAAAATTTTAATTCATCTCTAGGACTATTTTCTATGGTTCAATAAATTTCTATAGACTGCTCATGTGCCTCAATCTGATTCCATAGAAGAAATTTATGGCCCTTCAAAGTTAGTTGGGTCTTAAAATTTACCCTGCACTATTTGTCATGTAACTTCCTCATAAAAGCTCCGTTTGACAAACAATTTACACCATTAGAAATCTCTTTCTGAGCTCTTTCATTTGAGTTGCAGAGACAAAGTGTACCTTGGTACACTCTGTAGTGTACCTTGGTACATTATTTTCTCGGGGTTTTTGAGTAGCTAAAAACGTTGTTTAGGGCCTCAAAAATGTGCTGCAAAAAGATCACCTTCAAACAATATAAAATGTCACATAAATTCGTTGGTTTTTTGTTGTTGTACACTATCCAAACGACTTCACACACACAAATTTGAACATGTACACCCATATTTAGCATGTGCAACAACACCATAAGGTAGCGCATGCTTCACACACCTATAACCAATGTGGGTCACTTATCTGTCACAAGAATAACTGGTGCACACTACTTTTGTGTCGTGCGCCAATATCCACTACGCACAATTTTAGTTCATGCACTAATACCTATTGCGCACAATTTTTGTGTCATGCACTAATTTTCCACGCACATTGCACTCTACTCACTGAACCATGGAAAAGTTTAGTGTGCCCCCACTGCGCACTAGTACTCCGCACACACCCTTAACTAAACTTTCGCGCGACAACAGATACCCACATTGCACGCACACCAACAAAATTCCTCTGTGCTCTGTCTATACTGCACACACCACGCATTCCATTATTATGCATGTGCACACCACACACTCTAGTATTACGCATGCAACACTCAATCCGCACCGTGCAATGCTAAATTTAGTGCACACATCCATGCACTGTTATTTTTGTGCATTACCACTCTGCACCACGCAGTGCCAAATTTAAGTGCACAGACCTGCGCACCAATATTTTCCACGCATTACCACTTTGCACCGTGCAGTGCCAAATTTAAGTGCACACACCTACGTGCCAATATTTTTTGTGCATTACCAATCTTCACAATGCAGCACCAAATTTAAGTGTGCACACCCGTGGATTACCACTCTGCACCGTGCAATGCCAAATTTAAGTGTGTACACCCGCACACCAATATTTTCTACGCATTACCACTCTTAACCGCGCAGCTCCAAATTTTAGTGCGCATAGACACACACCCTTATTTTCCACACATCACAAGCTTTTCACTACACATCATACATTTTTAGTGCGCACACCTGCACACATTTATTTTTATGCACATCAATTCCTTGTGAATTCCGTTGCAGAATTTGGGGCTTTTGCCAAAATATTTCCCAATTTTCACCATAGACATTCTACAACTATGGAATTTGTTCAATTTCACCTCGATAACACCAATTCAACCTCTGCAACAAAAAATCGTTGTTGGTTGATATTCTTGGAACAATTTTTTCCCAAACTCAATTCATGAATTGAGAATTTTAATCAACTAATCTCACTCCACCTGTCATGACTTCCCAGTAACTTCAAATTCAACCAATTTGAGGAATATCTCACTACTTGGCCAAATTTCTCAATTTTCCAATGAATTTAACAACACAAATTGGGGATTTTGCCCAATTCCACACAATTGCTCCTAATTTTTACTGTGGATGATATGTAACTTGACATTTGGCCACTTTGAAATCAATTCTCTGTGAAATTTCACTTCAACTCAACTTTCTCGGGCCATCCAGGGTTAGTGTTGGAAACTGGAGCTTTGATACCATATTATAACATCCCCAACATCCAACTAGGCTATGCCACATAAATTTTCCAAACTATATACCAATTAAAACATATACACACAAAAACTCTCGCGAAACTTTATATATATAACTTAAAACAAAAAAATACATTCTGCAAATGCACAGATTCATACGGAATAATAATAAAAATACACATGCAACACACACAAGAAAAACACATAAAATTAAACGCATAAATAATAATGCAACATGTAATTTAACACATAAATGACACTTATCTTGGTAAAAATATCATTAACTGCGTGCAGACCTTCCACGAACCTCTCAGCCTTAGACCACGTTGCTCATCACTCTCAACATTGGGTCACCCCCGAGCTGGGACTAAACTCCACCTAAATAAAGGGATTCCTAACCTAGCTGATGTATCTCAGATAACAAGAAAGACTCTGTCACAGGTGCCAACTCAAACTAACAACCTACAGTCCATCATTCCCCACATGCATGTCCCACTCCAGAAAGTGTGCCCCTTCTCTACTCAACAGTCCTTTGGCTGCCCCACTTCTTTTCTGGGCTTCAACAACAGGTCGGATAGGAAGTCTCAGAGCCCTGTAGATGCAATTTAGCACCTTTGGGAATCAATTCCCAACATTCTCTCACCTAGAGAGATTTTCTCACGAGCCTGACAACTCACCTCTTCAATCTCCCATGGTCTTGACAACCCGCTTCTTTGGTCCAAATCCTAAGCCAACTAGGTACAGGTATAGGTACAAGTATGGGTATGGGTATGGGTATAGGTACAGGTACAGGTATGGGTACGGGTACAGGTACAGTGATAGTAACATAAATGTACGAAGGACAACTGAATGAGTGAGTGAATGATGATGGAATGAATGGGAAAATGAACTAATTCCAAACTATATGTATGCATGTTCCCAACTTGACACTTGTCATGTTGGGAGCTACTTTGGCCCACTTGTCCCCATCCTTAGAACTTAGGATAAAATAATTATCCATACTTTATACTTTAAGGAATATTAATATAATATTCCTTTTTGGCTTAATCTCCCTATCTTAGCCCTTTTCCTTAACTTTTAGCCCCCCCTTTCCCTAACTAGCGAAGTTTAGTCCCCCATACGCTTTTATCATGGTCGGTCTACATGCATCGATTTATTATATTAATGATAATACACATACAAAATAGGCTCACATGTCTTTAGCATCTAGTATCTCTGGCCTAATTCCACAGATAAGCCTCCTATATTATAATAACTAGCTCACCAACCTATAAAGCACAACATATACACAAAGGCTCTCTGGCCTCAAAATCATGCGCACTTAAGTTTGTTGCGCACAGTATCCTGGAATGTGCACAATTCATCATTTTAGTGCGCAATACATGTGCGCACTATGCCATTGAAGGTGCATACAAATATGATATCAAACAAATCACCATATTAAGTACCATTTCATTTACATTTACCGTTGGGGTTCGGCCTAGGGGTATTTCATGAGAGAATTTTATTTGACTGGGCTCGAATTATTTCTAGCGAAGTTTATGTTCAACTTTTAAATTTTCAGAAGAATAAGCAATTCTTTATGATTTCTTACTTGATTTTCGTGATAGCATACTACCATATATTTGAGTATTTTCCTCGCGCAAGGAGTGTTGAATTTTGCAAAGACCTGGTGCAATTTTGGTATCCTGCATTATGGAGACACAAAGCTTCATATAATTTTTATGAAGTTTCAAATGCTTTCTTGCTTACTTTCAAAAAGTTGGTCTATGGTCCTAATACATCAAGAATATCTATTGAAACTGCTACCTTTTTGGTATGAAAATGGGTTTTTGAAACCCTATATGATTTCAATTTCATAAGATTATATGTCTTTAAGGAGAAACCCTCCTTACTCCCTTTTTATGTGTTGGAT
The DNA here is from genome assembly GCA_010110895.2 of Picea sitchensis. NCBI lineage: Eukaryota > Viridiplantae > Streptophyta > Pinopsida > Pinales > Pinaceae > Picea > Picea sitchensis. The sequence goes on along the minus strand of SNQJ01S0003984.1, from coordinate 242,755 downwards.
AAATTCTTTGTTATTGAAGTTTGTAAAAAATATAAGCTCTGGGCACACTTCTTTAATGAGAAGAGGAAAAAGAAGTTCATTCCACTGCCTTGGAAAATTGGGGAAATCATTGTTAAAAACATTTCCCATTTGGATGAATTTGATAAGAATTTCGATAACTTCAAACTAAAAGAAATACTTGAAGTCTCGGGATTTGCCCCAAATGATATTTTTACAACACATATGTCTGCAATCAACTATGGCTCATCATTTTGAATACTACCCAATTTATATAAGGAATTGGCAATAAGTAGAACCCCATGTAAGCCATCCTAGACAACGTTTATGATGATATTAAGACCTTGGTTAGCACTAATTACCAACATAAATACAAGGGTTGAACCACAAGAAGTGGTAACCCTAACCCTGATGTTGGAACATCAAGCATTGATGGTTCATCACAGTTTTCTTGGATTCAATCAGTGGGGAGGTCGACCTACATCTGGAAACAATCAGTCGATAAATCGACTAGATCTCTACATTATTCGATTGAGTAGTTGACATGCTTGTCAATCATATAATCAACCAACAATAAAATATAGTCAGGAGGTGGATCGACCAACCCAACAATAGAATACGATTTGGATGCATGGATGGTCAGGTTGAGCATCCTTGTCAAGACAACTAGAGAACGAGGATTTGATAGAGTCAACTCTAACAACCAACATTTATATGTGGACAAGATCTTCCCGATTCTATGGAATTTGGTTATATATTAATGATATAAATAGCATACCCCTTGGGTATTTATAATAAAGTGAATCAAGTACATGTGGATCATGTAGATTGATATGTGGAATATGCATTGTGTTTCTCTTATCACAATACTCTATGCTTAAGTGTTGTAATGATGTATTTAGACACCACCTTTTTCTTCAAAATTTTATTCCCTCTTTGATTGTCTACATAACTATTTGTCTGTTTCATAACCCGTTCCACCCTATTCCCTAACATGGTATCAAATCTGAGGATTTTAAACCTCACTTGTTATATAAAAAACTTGATAATTCATATCTACTATGTTATTGACTTTGGGTCAATGGTTTTCTAATTGAAATTTATTGAAACAAAATTTGTCCTGTCTAGATATCGAATATTGCTTCAAATATTGGCCCTGCTGTTTTGAATGGATTGAATTATGCAGTAAGGGAACCAGACATGGAAACCCTACTGAAGAGTAAAGGACTATGGAAGTATATGAATATTGTGATTCTAGATCCAACAAACGATCATGCCAAGTTCATTGTTGATGGAAAGAAAGATGAGGTTGTGGGGGTCATCATGACCTATATCTTGCGAGAGATTCATTTTCACCTCAGTGGAATCATCTGCCCTCATCAAGTTTGGAATAATTTGAAGTCATTGTTCGACAAAGTTGATGAAATCCATGTCATGCAATTGGAGAAAGATTTTATCTTTCTCGATCCTCATTCTTTTGACATAATATATTACTATTTGGTGCACGTGAAGGAACTTCAGTTGAAATTGGGTGAATGTGGAAAGAATTATTAGAATAAAGATGGACAACTCATTGAGATGGTCCTGATGAATTTAATAACATCATTCGACGTGTTCATTTCAATTTTCCATACCAAATGGAAAGCATGGAAGGAATATGGTAAGGAATACACTTTTGAATATTTTTGTGGCCTTTTAATTACTGATAAACACATATTGTTTGAATAAGGTAAGGTTGGTGGTAAATATCAATCCCACTTGCTCAAGGGAAAGGGAAAGTCGAATCAAAGGGAAAGAGTATGGTTTGATACCTCTACATAGAGACATGGATTCCACTACCAAAACATTAAGGGGAAAACAAATGCACCCTAGAGAAGTCGAAAGAAAAATATATTCCAGTACTGTGGAAAGACTGGACACGTGGACAAATTCTACTATAAGAAGAGAGACGATTTAGAAGAGAAGGTTAAATGCCTTGAAGGAGACATGTAAGATGTTCATAAACCTATTGATAATTTCACCTTCCAAGTTGGAACTTCTTAAGCCTTGTTGTCTCATTATATGCATAATGAATGGGTACTCAACTCTGGATGCACCCATAATATGGATAAGGATGCCTCCTTCTTCATGTCCTTGAATGATGTCGAGGAGAGGAAGATTTATGTTGCTGATGATTTTTCTTTGGATATTGCTGGTCAGGGTGATGTTACTTGTAAACATGGGAGGATTCACGACATTTATCATGTGCCAAACCTCAGTGCCAATCCATTGTTTGTTGATCAATTAACACAAATAGGTAAGATTGTATATTTTTTTCCATATTGATTCTTTTTTCATGATTTGATGAAAGGTTAGTCGATTGTCGCCTGAGGGTTTCTCAACTCGAAGGATAGTCTGTATAAATTCTATGACACAACTTGACCTAAAGTCCAAATGACTACTCTTATTTCTCACACTGATGAACGAAGTCAAACTTGGCATGAATGACTTGGACACTTGTGTTAGCACATATTTTTGCAAAGGGGGGTGTTTTCCCTAAGGATTTGGCCCTTGGGTAACAAAATGAGAAAAAAGGGACTTTAAAACCCCACAAATGTGTGTCATCCAAAGTTGAGGCATGTTTTTCTAAGGCACACACATATTGGGAAAATGAATATTGCCACTTCAAGAATTTTGAAGTGATGAAGGCATGCAATGCCCCGACTCCCCGAGAATTGAAGTCCCAAAAAATTTGGGGATAGAGCCCCAGGTCATAGAAGAGGTCATATTGAAGGGGAGCTAGCGCTCGCTAGGCTCTAGTTCAGGAGTTTGGGAATCAGGAGAGTTGGGGATTATGTTGTCAAGTGATATGAGGATTCCCGAAGGACGAAATCTCGAAGCGCTTATGGAGATAAGCATTGGGTCATGACCCGAGGTCGCATGCAGGTAAAGGTGCAAAGTTCATGTAAGCTATGCCAAGGGTCAAAATATCAGTGTTGGCCATGGAAAGATAATTTTCCAGGTGCCAAGTTGACTCGACCTCGTTCTGATCTCAATTAAACAGTTAATGAAAGAAGGGGGAGGTGGTTGAAACATCGTCTTTCCCCCATGAATGGGAGTTCAGAAAGGTATGACTGTGTAGGCAATTTGTCATCCCAAATAGTCTAAGATTGCATCTGATAGGGGAAGGCGTGTGAAGAAGAGACTGTATGCACAGTCTGACTAAGAAGACATAGCACCATGGAAGCTCGAGCATGCCTCTAGTGCTGTTTATAAAATGTTTGAGTATATGTATGGAGTTTTGTTATTTTGTAAGGATATTTTGGTTGAGAAGAGCTCCCAATCTGTATTTTTGTTCTGCCTGAGTTGTTCTCTGGTTATGTAATCGATTTGAGACTTTCATGTTAATACAAGTCAACTTCCATCTTTTCATTTTTTCTATAACATTTGTTTAAAACACTCGAGCATGGATGATCCAGTCGAGGATCATTATAATTCTGTAATAGAGGTTTGATTATAGTGGTATCGTGGTCAGTTTTATTCATTTCCCTATGGTCTCTTTCCCCTCTCACATTGAATGGCTCGAGCATGGAAGATCCAGTCAAGCTGTTGCAGTTGCAGGATGATGGAGGTTTGATCATGCTGTAGCTGTAACTGTGTCCCTAGTAGACATATTTCAGTGTCTGAACTTGAGCTCAAGAGTGCTCCTGAGTTTTATTTTTTCCTCCCTGAGCTGCTGGAAGCTCTGATGCCCATAGCAGTCTCATTCACCTTTCTCCTAAGTCTTCCCTCTACTCTCACCTTAACTCAATTTAATGACTAAATTTAGTGTGGCCCTCACTTCCCTATGCATTTCTTGTCCAGTTCTGTGTTGAACATCATTGATGTTGTTGCGTTTTGACCATTGAACTCAACCTATTCAAACCAACATCCACCTAAACTCTGATGGGTAGTAGGCTTTCCTTCTCTGCAATCGGAAGGTGACTTCTAGTGCTAATATTTCTGGCGTTGTTACTAGGGAATGAATTGAAGACATTTCCCTAGTTATAACGACAATGAGATTATGATTATGAAGGTGCATCAGATATCAAAACCATTGAAGATTTCATTTTCACCTGGCGAATCCACTGTCTCAATTCCATGGTTTTAGTTTCGCTACCTCTGGCTGCAGCTATAGCCCCTGGGAGAACACAACGATCAGATATGGTCTTTGATGGTGAACAAAGACCAAACACACTCGTTCTACATATCTTTCACCTGGTGACTCCATGGTTAAAGAATCGATTGGCAACTCCATTAGTCTGAAATGGAAAAAATCTTGGCTCGCAGGTTTTCTCCTTTTAATTTTTCTATTGTTCCTAGTTTTCCTAATGTTGTCTCTACTGTGGATGAATGGGGTGATTATTTGCCCATATTTAGAGAGTGTAAAGAGGAAAATCCTGCTCAACATCTTCATAAGTTTCATGAACTCATGCATCAATATTGGGAGATACACCATGAGGATGTATTATTAAAAATGTTCATGATATCATTAGCAGGATATGCTCGTGAGTGGTATCATTCCTTATCCCCTGTGAGCATTTCCTCCCTGAGAGAATTTCATGCAGTTTTCAATAGGCACTGTCAAAATTTTTATTCCTCTGAGTTTATTTGTCATAATTGTTGTGAGGAATATGAAGGCCATGATAAAAACATGGTTGTGTCTAATTAGGATCATGAGGAGGAAGAATATGCTTTGGGTAGGTTGATGGAGCTGGTAAAATCACTCTCTACTGAGATAGAAAGGTTCAAATTTGAGGAAAGCGCAGAGGAATTTCCAGACCTTGAAGTAGGTGTTCTTGGCAGCTCTAATGAGGATGATGATGAAGATTTCATAGATATAGAGGCCTTGCATTCTTCTCCTGATTTTCCTATTGTTTCAATATTTGATGATTATTCGGATGAGAAGCAGTAGAGCCCTGCATCTCAATTTTATGACCTGGAGAACAACCAACCTGTATATGACAACTACGAATCAGATTTTGAGCTGGATATGTAGGATTTCCAAGAACATACTACAGATTCCCATCCTCTGTTCGTTGAAGAAAAATATTATGAGGAAATCATCCATCCCAGGCCTACAGAAGACAATGATCAATAGATAAAAAAACAAATATTTCCCACAGGTCATGTTTATGATGATTATGAATTTGACCCTTGGGAGAGCCATGAAGAAGAAAAGGAGCAACAGGAAGAGAAATTTATCTCCTGTCCAGATCCTGTAAGTGAGTAGCCATCGTTTTAGGTTAGTCATCCTGCATCAGTTTCTCATCCACTTGTGTCTACCATATATATTCATCCATGTGTGAGCAGATGTGTGACAGAGCAGGTTTCCTTCTATAAATTTTATGGAGCTTTCCGCTTGGACTATGAGCCTGTGAAGGAATACATGGAGTTGTATTTACTTCATGTTTTGAAGCCTCTCATATTTATCCTAACCTCAACATTAGGAGGAAAGCTGAAGGATTTAACTGCTATGTTGTCACGGTTGCATCATCTGTTACTAATCACGGACAAAGTGAAGGATCTTCCATTTAGGAAGTTGCTTGAATGTCTATGGTGGAAGTTCGCTTTCACCTAACACTATGTAAAAAATCAATTAGTATAGAAATGTACATAAATAATCTCCTTTGTAGCCCATGTATTTGATTTTGTTTAGAATAGTGTGTTTATCGGCCTGTAGTCCTCAGCAGAATGTTTTTGAGCTCGTCTCCATAGTCCAATGCAGAAGGCGACTAGAGCTACTGAATATCTTAGAACCTCGCAAGGAGCACTCTATCCCCCATGGAGCCTAATTTTAGCACATGTTTTTGTAAGGGGGGGTGTTTTCCCCAAGGATTTGTCCCTTGGGTAACAAAATGCGAAAGAAGGGGGCTTACAAACCCACAAATGTATGTCATCGAAAGTCAGGGCACGTTGTGCTAAGGCGCGCACTTATCGGGACAACGAAGAATGCCACTTCAGGAATTTTGAAGTGAGGAAGGCGCGCAACGCCTCAACTCCTCGAGAAGAGAAGTCCTAAAAAATTCGGGGATAGAGCCCTAGGTCATAGTGGAGGTCATATTCGAGGGGATCTAGCACTCGCTAGGCTCCAATTTGGGAGTTCGGGAATCAGGAGAGTCAGGGATTCCATTTTCAAGTGATATGAGGATTCCCAAAGGACAAAATACTGAAGTGCCTATGGAGATAAGCGTTGGGTCATGACCCGAGGTCGCATGTAGGTAAAGGTGCATGGTTCACGTAAGCTACGCCAAGGGATGCAACACTAGTGTTGGCCATAGAAAGAGGTTGCCACGTTTTCCACATGCCAAGTCGACTCGGCCTCTTTCTGATCCCAATGAAGAAGTTAATGAAAGCAGGGGGAGTTGGTTGAAATACCATCTTTCCCCTATGAATGGGAGGTCATAAAGGTTTGACCGTGTAGGAAATTTTTCAGCCTAGACAGTATGAGCTTGCATATGATAGGGGAAAGCGTGTGTAGAAGAGACTGTATGCACAGTCTAACTGAGAAGATGCAGCGCCATGGAATCTTGAGCATGCCTTTGTTATTGTTTACTAAAAATTTGAGTATATGTATAGAGTTCTGTTATTTTGTAAGGGTCCTTTGGTTGAGCAGACCTCCCAATTTGTATTTTTGTTCTGCAAGAGATGTTCTCTGGTTATGTAATCGATTTGAGACTTTCATGTTAATAAAAGTCAGCTTCCCTCTTTTCATTTTGTCTATAAAATTTGTTTAGAAGACTCGAGCATGGATGATCAAGTCGAGGATCATTATACTGTTGTAATGGAGGTTTGATTATAGTGGTATCGTGGTCAGTTTTATTCTTTCCCTGTGGTCTCTTCCCTCTCTCACATTGAATGTCTCAAGCATGGAAGATCCAGTCGAGACGTTGTAGTTGCAGGATGATGGAGGTTTGATCATGCTACAGTTGTAACTGTGTCCCTAGTAGACATATTTCGATGTCTCAACTTGAGCTCAAGAGTGCTCCTAAGTTTGATTTTTTCCTCCCTAAGATGATGGAAGGCCTGGTGCCCAGAGAAGTCTCATTCACTTTTCTCCTAAGTCTTCACTCTTCTCTCACCTTAACTCAATTTACTGACTGAAGTTAGTGTGGCCCTCACTTCCCTGTGCATTTCCTGTCCAGTTATGTGTTGAACATCATTCATGTTGTTGAGTTTTGACCATTGACCTCCACCTATTCAAACCAACATCCACCTAAACTCTCATGGGTACTGGTCTTACCTTATTTTCAATTGGAAGGTCTCTTCCAGTTTTAAAAACTTGAATTTTCAAAGTCTGCAAGCACTAGAAACTCAGAACATGGTTGTTGGTCTACCTAAAGTCTTTCCCCTTGAAGGTGTTTGTAAAGGCTGTGTTCTTGGAAAGCATCATTAGGTACCATTTGAATCTGGAAAAGCATGGTGAGCACATAACCTCTTGGAGATGGTTCATAGTGATGTTTGTTGCATCAATCTACCTTCCTTGGAAGGAGCAAGCTATATCTTGAATTTCATTGATGATCTCTCTCGTTACACATGGGTCTATTTTTTGAAGAATAAAAATATTTCCTTTGAAAAGTTCAAAGAATTTAGATCATTTTCTAAAAATAAATGTTGTTGATCCATAAAGAGCTTGAGATAAAAAAATGGTGGTGATTATGTAAATCGACCTTTCAAAGAATACTTGGTTTGATATAGTATTGACTGAAAACAATCAGTTTCTCACACACCTCGGTAGAATGGTGTTGCAGAAAGAAAGAATCAAATGTTATTCAAATTGGCTATATGTCTTTTGCAAGATAAATATCCTCCCTCTCTCTTCTGGTATGAAGTGATATATTGTGCAAACTGTATGCTCAATCACATCTTGACTTGAGTTGTTCCTTCCATGACTCAAGTTGAATGTGTCACCTGGGCTCATATTTCCTATGATTGTAGAAAGAATTTGGATGCAAATAGTCATGCTTGCATCATGATGGGCTACTCTAAAGAGTCAAAATCCTATCGACTATTTGAGCTTGTCAAATGGAAAATCATTATTAGAAGAAATGTATGGTTTGCTGAGAAGTCTTCTAGAAGAACGTTGTTGAATGCCTCCTTTGGATTATTGTAGGATGATCCCTTTGATTTTGTCTCAAACTTTGGTTCTCCTATTCCATATTTCAGTCCTTCAAATGGACGGTCGAACTTTGTTGTTGTTTCGACTGGACCGTTGACCTCTGAGTCAACTAGTCCATCGATCTCAGCTTCGATTGGTCCACCATCTTGGTCGACTAAAAACTTTCCAACTTTTGATCAACCTATTTTTGTGAACAATAGTTCACTTTTTTATTTTCTACCCAGATGAGATTGGAAGAAAATTGAATCTGTTGGAACTGATGTTGATGTTATTTCCTCTGGATGAGAAACTTGAATTCAAAATCAACATGATAGTGTTTCCTTGATGAATCATGTACTTGAAACTTAAGATCCTATTTCCTACTCAGATGCTCAATGACAACCTGAATGGGAACAATATATGTGGAAATAAATTGATTCTTTTTCAAATAATCACACTTGGGACTTGGTTTCCTAACCAAAAAGAAATAATTTTTTGAAGTGTCAATGGGTCTATAGAGCTAAATTTACATATGAAGGTATTGTTGAGAAACATAAATCACACTTGGTTTTGAAGGTATTTTCTTAACAGGAAGCTATTGAATACACTAAGAGTTTTTCCCCTATTTCCAAGATGAGCTATGTTCGACTAATTCTTTCCCTTGCTGCTTGTTGTGGATGGAAAATCCATCAGATGGATGTTAAGAATGTCTTTCTTCATGGAAACCTATAAGAAGAAATTTTCATAGAACAACCACCTATTTTTGTGATAGATTCAACCTTGGTTTTTCGACTCAAGAATTCTCTTTATGGTTTGAAGCAAGATCCTCAATATCAATATGGGAAGATCGATAGTTTCTTTCTTTGACTTAGTTTTAAACATTTTGAACCTGACCATAACTGGTATGTACTCCATACCAATGGAGACTCTTTGATTGTTGTTGTATATGTATATGATCTCCTCATTATTTAAAATAGTACTAATGTCATTCTTAGATTGAAGAAACATCTTGTTGACTCCTTTGACATGACATATATTGGTACTCTACATTATTTTTGGGTCTTCAAGTATTACCACTAAGTGATGATTTTTTCATTTCTCAATCTAAATATGTGATGGATCTTTTGACATGTTTAAATATGGAATATTGTAAGCCTTGTGCTACTCCTTTTCAATTTGGATTTAATCCCACCAAAACTTGTCAAACACCTCAAGTCGATGGTCTTATTTATCTTACTCATGGTCAACCTGACATTTCCTTTGTTATTAGTGTGGTTTCTCAGTTTATGCAGGACCCTAGAGAAAGCCACTAGAAATAATTCAAATGAATTGTCCACTATATTAAGGGTACCACTCATTTTGGTATCAAGTATTGTCAAAGTTCAGATTCACTGGTCGACTTCACCGACTCTGTTTGGGATAGCAACAATGATGATCAAAATTCCAATTTTGGCCATGTGTTTCATCTAAGCATTGGAATGTTGGCGTGGTTATGCAATAAATAAAATTTAGTATCCTTGTCAAATACATAAGAAAAATATCATGGTGCCATTCAAGAAGGTATTGAAGCAGTTTTGATCCACCAACTTTTGGGTGAACTTGGATTTCCCATTCATACCTCAACTACAATCTACTTTGATAATCAAAGTGTTATACGTGTTGCTGAAAATCATGTTTCCCATAGTAATATGATGTATGTTGAGAGCCATGCTCACTATTTAAGACAATTGGTTCATGTGAATGTTGTCTCCCTTGAATATTGCATAACAGATGATCAAGTTGATGATATATTCACTAAACCCTTATCTGAAGCTATATTTTCCAAGATCAGAACAATGCTTAGGCTTCATTAAGATTTAATTATGGGGGGTGTCATGATTATGTAATTTCACCTCCTGAAT
>SNQJ01S0003984.1:182710-232691 GCA_010110895.2 Picea sitchensis | reverse complement strand
CGGAACATCAAGAATTGATGATTCATTACACTTATTCTAGATTCATTCAGTCAAGTGGTCGACTTGCATATGGAAAAAATTGGTCGAGCGATCATCGAGATCTTTACATCAGTTGTTCAAGTAGTTGACATAATTGTTAGTTGGACAATCAATGAATAATTGAATATAGTTGAGTGGTGGATCAAATAGCCTAGAAATCAACAATGAGTTGGATGCATGGATGGTCGGGTCGAGCATCCTTGTAAAGATGAATAGACAACAAGGATTTGACAGATTCAACTTTAACAATTGGTGATTATATGTGGAAAATATATTCTTGATTCTATGTAAGTTAGTTAGATATTAAATTTATAAATACCCCTTGGGTCATTATCATAAAGAGAATCAAGTACATGCGCATAATGCAGATCGATATGTGAAATATGAATTATGGCATTCTGATCACAATGTGCTTTTCTTAAGTGATGTAATGATGTCTTTATAAACCACCTTTTTCTTCAAAATTTTATTCCCTCTTCGATCTACAATTTTTTTTGTTTATTTCATAACCGGTTCCACCCTATTCCCAACACACGGTTCACCTAATGTCTCACAGAGGAATTCTTCAACAAAAAACAAACCTGGGGAAGAAATCTTTCCCCCAAAAATGAAACATTGGGAAAACGCATACTACCCTGTTGCACTTAAGAGGAAAATAGATGTAACTCAAAAGGGAGAAATTCTTGTACCTGAATATGAAGACATGAAAGTAGATGTAGAAGAAGAATACCATGATTGGGTTGCATAAATATTATTAGAAAATAGAGAAATAACACAAGGTTTGTTTTGTCAAGAGATGATAATTTTTTAATAGGAGTTTGTTACATTACACCATGCTGCTTTCAATAAGGAATTAAAAAATTGTTAATTGAAAAATTTAATCTTAAAAATGATGAGGAGAAATGGAACTCTAAGATTGATCTACACAAGGTAAAACCCTCAAATATTATGCAATTTCACGAAGCAACCGGAGAAACACTCAATTCCTCAATTGGTGAAATTGAAATATAAAACCAAATATTGAAAGAAAGAATTAAATAATTGGAGAATGCCTTGCTGTCAAAGCCTCTGTTCAACTAGCCAATTGTTTCCATCTATCCTCTCAATACTTTGGAAGACATTCTAAAATCTATCTCCAAGATAAGGGATTCTTCAAAACTATTGACGACCATTCAATAATACAATGGAGATAATATCAACAAGAGAATTTCCTTGATCTTTGAAATATGGGAAGTAGGTACTAGTTCCACTATACTCTCTTCAAGGATTACAAATTTCAATTAATATCTCCAAAAGGACCTGGATAAGTGATCAAAAATTCTACCAGGAAAATGTTGGCACATTTTCTGCTAAAATATATAATATGAATGATATGCAAAGGATAGAATAAAATCTCCCATAAAAAATTAGATTAAGGAATATTAATGTTGGATGGTTAATAATAATTCAATCTTTAAAATAATTACTTGAGAAATATGATAAAACAAATGGAAAAACGAATGATTTATTTCTACAAATTGTTGTTTTGATAAAAGCGATGAAGGGCCCACGTTTGATAATGGATTCAATTCTACTATACAAGGATTAGTTACAATAACATTTGGATACTTTGAAAGTTGCACGGGAAAATGAATTCAATGAAATAACTAAATACTCGAAGAAGTAGAACATTCGCTGATTTTTTATGTAAATAAGAACGATGAGGTTGAAGACACATTGCACCAACTCAGTTTTGATATTAGAGATATTGAAAAATAATTTTTTGATGCTAATATTAAATATGAGACAACAGTTTCTCCCATGTGGGAGTATATAGAAGTATGGTTAAAGAAAACATTGATAAAGATATATGACCTAGAGTAGCCAAAGTTAGTTATAGCTGCCACAAAACCTCTAGCCAAAAGCTCTACAAAAATCACCTCAACAAACAAACCAACTTCTCTCCATACATCATAGTAAGTCAAGTAATCACGTTATTTATTTTCCTCATTTTGTAGTCATCCAAACTTTCTTGTTTCAGAATCCGTGAAAACCAAAGGCTGGCCCCTAAATTTTTTCCTTTTCTATCTAACATGGGTTTCTTTGATTTCATGGTCTACATGAGCCCAATCCTAGTCTTGTTTGAAGGAGGAATGCCCTTAACTTTTCATGAACATTTCAAACATTATTATTTTTAATACAAACATTTGTGTATTTTTTAGGATCCTCATATAACTATTTGAGGAATTATATTAGTGATTTCACAGACTTTGACTTTAAATCACGAGGTTTCAAATGTATTTTCCATCAAAATCGCTTTTGAGTCTAATGAAGTAATCATGTCAAGTTCTTTGTAAATGTGAATCATGTTTATGATCTTGTCCAATGATGTGCTATTTTGATCATGCTATGATGAAAAGATTATATTTTCAGATCTCGTATCCTTATGTTTTACTGTCTTTTATTATATTGTGATTATTCATTTCCTTAATAAGCCTAGTCCTCTCTCAGGATTTCTTTTCATGTGAATATTTATTTTTTGATAACCTAGTCTTTTATAGTCTTTTTTTTGTAAAGTATGAAATATTGATAGAGCAGTACCACCTCTTTAAAAAAATAGGGGGATTTATCCTCGTCATGCTATCTTGAAGATCATAAACCATATTTTTGATCAACAATCTTGTGCAAGAATCAAGGTTGATCCAAAAAAGGTGGAAGTAATTTCTAAACTTCCAATACCAAATACCCAAAAGGATGTATGAAGTTTCTTAGGACATGCATACTATTATAAGAGTTTTATAGAAAATTTCACAAAAATAACATCACCATTGTTTAAATTTGTCACTAAATATAATGATTTCTTTTGGAATATGTAATGTCAGACTACTTTTCAAACACGATTTTTTTTTTTTTTTGTAGAACTAGTCTTGAGAGGACCAAATTGGTATTTACATTTTCACATATCAATTAATGCTTCAGATAAAACTATCAGATAAGTCATGGGACAAAAAGAATATCACCGAACCTATTCCATTTATTTCGTTAGAAAAAACTTGGTTCTTGTTGAATTGAATTATACTGTGACAGAAAAATAATTTCTTGTAGTTGTACATGCTATAAATAAATTTAGACATTATATTACTAGTTATGAAGTTTTCATTCATAGGGACCATTTTGCTAATTTATATCTTATGAATAAATCAATTACCAATGGTAGAGTAACTAGGTGGTTTTATTACTACAATAATTTAACATCACCATCTTAGATCAACCTGGAAAAGAAATTTTGGTTGCATATTTTCTTTCCATAATTAATAATGAAGGTGAAGTTGTTCTTATAGAAGATAATTTTCCCGATGAACATTTGTTTTCGATATCTACTAATTCACCTTGGTTTGCTGATATTGCCAATTACTTGGCTACATGAAAGTTCCACAACATCTCTCACCTAAAGAGAAGAAAAATATTGTGAAACAAAGTGCGACATACTTATGGATTGAAGGAGACCTCTTTTGTACAAGACCATATCTAATAATTAGACAATGTGTATGAGAAGATGAAGTATTTGACATACCTAGAGAATGCCATAATGAGTCACGTGGAGGGAAATTTTCTAACAATAAAACTCCTAATAAATTCCTTCATCTGGCATATTATTGGCCTACTCTTTTTAGAGATTTCAAGAAACATGTCAAAAGTTGTGACGGTTATCAGAGAATGGATTGACCAATACAAGAAGATGAAATGATTTTATTACTAACAGTTCAAATTGATCCTTTTGAAAAATGGGCTCTAGATTTTTTGGGACCAATTAATATGCCATAAAAAGGAAGGTAAATATTATAACATGTACACACTATGTCACAAAGTGGGTGGAAGATAAATTTATTTCAAGGGAAACCAGACAAGTAGTTGTAGATTTCTTATTTGACGAATTTTTTTTTCGTTTCAATGATCATTGGGAGATTGTCACAAGCCAAGGAACATAGTTTACATCAAAGCTTGTTAAATCAATCACTTGAATGTTAGGGACCTAACCTCCCCAACCCATCATGTAGGTATAATACTATATTTCCATGTAATAAAGGACAATATTAATAAGGCCTAACAATAAGGAAGAATAAGTCAAATGTAAGAAGACCTAATAGAAACTTTTGATTCTAGAAGGATCTTCATCTAGATTGTTATTTTGGGTAGATGGATTTAGTATAAATAGGAGTAGAGGGTATGAGAAGTTTTATCTTGAGAATTATTGTAATAGAGCGCTACTCTGCTGGAGGTTTCCCCCTCAAAGAGGCAAGTGAACATTGTTGCCTATCAATAAAGGTATTATTTTAGTGTTGTGGTTTCATCTATTGTGTTGTTCCACTGTTATTCTTTGCAATATGTTTGTTTTCATCTGTTATAATAGATATGGTACCTTACAAGTGGTATCAGAGCACTTTCCTTGGAAACAAATTGTGGGTTATTTTTTTTCAGGGTTGAGACGTATTCCGACATCTTAAATCTACAAAGATCTACTGTTCGATGCATAAATCTGTGGTCGTGAAGCAGACACGCATGAACTACAAGTGGAACTTAAACACACATTATTGGCCACCCTTGTAACCCTTGTTGGTACCCCTTTGAGTGGTAGTGCATCAGACAACACATGTATACAGATTGACCTAGATATCTTGAATCCCTTCATAGATAAACCAATCGACCGCTTGATTGCTATAGTGCCACTGAGAACAACACTCAGGAAGATACTCTCTAGTACCTAGGTAGTCGGGTAGTACAGATAAGGGCACGATCTAGCCTCCTTAGTTGTTCCTATGAGATATTGGTTCGAGTACTATTGTTGGACCCCGAACATATATCAAAGAGATATAGCATAGGGAAAACCCTTGTCTGTAGAAACCTTGAATACCCTAACCCTTGGGATGGAAACAAACATAGAACACACAATATCTATTTTCGTGCAACTTTACCTCCTGCATCCTGGTTGTGAAATTGCTACACATTTCTTCCTATTAATAATATGGTCATTTCGACACTTATTTGGGACCTATCCCATTGGATTCCTCTCTTCGCCCTGATTTTCGTGGTACATATCATTTTTAATACAATTTTTTGTGTGGACTTGACCCCTTTTATGACACCCTTATTTTTCCCATATCCCATTGGATTCCCTTTTTCACATTGATTGCAGTGGTACCTATCACTTGACACCATTCTTCTAAGTGGTCCCACCCACCCCTCCTGACTCCTTGCTTCCCCCCCTATCCAATTTTCATGACCATTTTTCCAAATGGCTACCACCCGTGCCCAAGAAATCAACACATTGGTTGCTAACAACCTACAGAATAAGGAGGACATCAAGAATATCAATTCCAACATTATATTACTCAATTTTGTTGTTCAAATCCTCCAGGACCAATGTGCCCACATAAAATACATCAAAGCCACACTTGACCACTTGATGGGTCATTCCCCAAACCCTTCCTTGTATGAAGAACCATCCTATCAAGAATATCGTGACTCTTCCCATTACCAAGGTCCTCATACTACCCACCTTCCTTGAGACCTACACCTTTGTTAGACAGTTGACTTAGGTTGATGGACAATTGGTATGGATTGTTAGTTGTCTTAGGTTGATGGAAAGTTGGTATGGATTTTTGGTTTTCATTTATTCCAACCATTGGAGAGTGATATTGTAGATTGATGTCAACCCTTATTGGTTGATGCCAACCCTTGGAGAAAGTCTGGTAGTGAATTCTGGTAGCACAAAGGTTTGGGTAATGGACCCAAGTTTGTTTGATGTATAATGGTATGAGTTTTAATATATTTTAAGGTAAGACTATTCTATATGGGTATTACATGTCATGCCATTTCCGGTGGTATGTGGAACGTCACATAAATCCTCACGGTTAGAGAGTTATGACCATGTGAAGTTGGAGAAAGGTTTGGGTAATGAACCCAAGTTTGTTTGATGGATAATGGTATGAGTATTGATATATTTGCAGGTAATAATATTCTGTATGGATAGTACATGTCATGCCATTTCTAGTGGTATGTGTAACATCACATAACTCCTCACGGTTAGAGATTTATGGCCATGTGAAGTTGGAGAACCCTCGTGAGTCATCTAGAAGCCCCCAAAGGTCAAAGTAGTCAAAGTGGTTAAAGATATTTTAGAAGGTAAATAATAAATTGAAGTGATGAGTGTACTATGTCAAAGTGAATACAAAAGAAATTATTTAAATAATAAATTTAATGGAGAAATTACTAAGTTGACAAGTGGTTAGAAGTGGGTTAACCCTAAAATAAGGCAAGTGGGTTAAGATGGTTAAAAGGTAACCTCTTGAGGAAGCTACATGAAAGTATAAATAAGAGGCAAGGCTCTCTCATTTTAATCACACTTGAGCATATTGAATATCTATAGGTAGCTGAGGTAACCAAAGGATATATAAGACGAATTTAAGAGGGAAGGTGAAGTAAAGAAGGTCGAAATTCAAGGGAGGATAAATTCTTTTGATGATGTTTTCTAAGGTATGTTATTTACAGGTCATCTCACCATTTTCGCAATAACGTTTTTTCTATAATGATTCAGACCGTGAAATTGGGAGGCCATTGAGGAAACATATCCAAGTATATGTGATACAAATTTCATCTTGTGGGTCGTTGTAGTTTTGGCATTACACGCCGTAGAAAATAGGGTTTGTGGCTAGTCCTGAAACTAGTCTAAAACAAGTGTTTTGGGTAAAAACACCATAACTTGTTCATAACATAACCAAATTTAGTAAGAACAAATGTATTGGTTAGATTACATTCTTTAGTATTATTTGTACAATTTTCAGATCCATAGAACAAGTATTCTGTGCAGGGCATGCTCTACAAGTTCGCTCTCTAGAATAAGACAAAATTCAATAAGGTATGTCATTTTTGCTATAACTCCTTTTCTGAGAGGTTACAAGTAGTGAAGTCTGGAGGAACTGCATAAAAGGCACTGAACTAGAACATTGTGTACCATTTTTAGATCTTTATTTATTACAGGTACACAGTTATGATTATTTGAAGTTAGGGTTGTTGACTAATCCAAAACTAGTCATGTGAGACAAAAGTAAAGTTTGATGAAAATTCTAGTCTCTTGTTGTTAAAGTTAAGGAATGTTTGTAGGTATGTGATCATATACACTAGGTCTATTACAAAGTTACAAATCATATTTGGATGATGAAATTGATGAGGGATTCTGGTTTAGGTACATGTTGGGTACATGGTTGAGACAAGTAGTTGATGAGTTGGCACATACATGAGGTGTATAGTTGATGATGTTGGTACATCTTGATGAGTCATATTTGATGAGTATTTGATGCATTATTGGTACATATTTTGTGCATGGTTGATGCACTCATTGATGGTATAGGTTGAGGTACATGTTGGTGCATGGTCGATGCACTTGTTTATGGTACAGGTTGATTACAGGTTGTTTGGTATAGGTTGTTATAGGTTGATTGGTACAGGTTTACATCAGTATATCTCACAGTGATAGTGTGACAATGGTTCCATCATTCTACTTATATTTCATGGAGGTTGGACGGGCAAGGAAAGGTGGTTGTAGCCACCTTCTAGTTTTAGTCGAAGAACATAGGGGGTTGTAGCCTCCTTCTGGTTGTAGCCATAGAATTGGGGAGTTTGAGCTTCCCTTGGGTTGTAGCCTGAGAACATAGGGGGTTGTAGCCTCCTTCTGGTTGTAGCCAGAAAATTTGGGAGTTGGAGCTTCCCTCAGATTGTAGCCTGAGAAACTAGGGGGTTGGAGCTTCCTTCCAGTTGCAGCTGGAAAAAAAAGGAAGTTGGTGCTTCCAATGAATGTAATTCTTAAAGACATATAAGAAAAATCATTCTATGGTTTTCTCTTGCTTTGGGTTTCCACATAAAAACATTGGTGTAATGTGTATGTGCATGATTTTTCATTTGTTCATTGTTTATTTACTATGCAACTATTGGATGATAATCCTCAATTGATATAACAATTGCATATTGTGGTTAAAACATGATTGAATTGATCCTATTACTGATTCACCCCCCCTCTCAGTAATCCAACAATTGGTATCATAGTTGGTTCCTTCAGGAAACAATTTAACCACTAGAAGGAGATCATGGATTATTCTGAGAATAGAGTGCCAATGTTTAATGGTTAGAATGGTTTTAAGTATGAGATGTGGAACATAAGGAGGAAAGTATTTTCACAGGCACAGAGATATTACATTTGGCTATCATTTGCTATAGGATATGATAGTTCAAAAAGGGAAAAGACTGAAGCCAAGAAGGAATTGAAGAAGAATAACAAAATAGCAATGGATTTCATCTGAGAAGGATTACCTAATCCGGTAAGAGAAAAGGTTGGTAAATGTTCATCAGCCAAAGAAATTTGGGATAAGTTACATGACATATATTCTTCACCCATCACAGATTTAGAAAATGACAAAGAAGATGTAGATACAGATCAAGAAGAATTATGTTCACCATGTCAAACAGATTTAGAACATGAAGAGTACATAATCACCAGAGGTATGTTGTTTTTCTTTAATTGTGAAAAATGTGGACATCTTGAAATAGAATTCCATGAAGCAAATGAGACAGAAAAACTAATTGAAAAGGAAGACAATTATGAAGTAGAATTGATTACTGCTTTAGATGTACTAAGAGAAGAAAACAAGTCACTCAAGAAAGAATTGATGAAACAAAAGGAAAGTGTCCACATTTTTTAAGAATCCCAATAGGTCATAGAGAACTTAAGAACTCATCTAGAAGAAGCCAGAAAGATCGAAGAAAATCTTGAATATCAAAAGAAGTATTTGGAAGCCAACATAGAATCACAGAAGGAAGAAGTAGAAATGACAGAGAAGATATTGACAGATCATATTAAGGAAAGAACTAATGATCTAAACCAATTTGAGGCAGAGTTTGGTCAAGAAGAGAAAGGACTTGAAGAAACAATAATCATATTAAAAATTCATCTTGAAGAAGCGAAAAGAACAAAAGAAGTCATGAAGTCTTAGATAATGAAGAAAGAATAAGAGGTTGAGAAGCTTGAAGAAGAAGTTGTCACATTGCGAATTAAAATCGTCAAGCTCAAAAAGAACGTTGAAGATATAGAAACATCCACATCAGTTATAGAAAATGAAGAGAAGCACTCTAGGTTGCTAGAAAAGAAGAATGAAGAAAATAAAAAGAGTTATGCAGAAGTACTCAAAGGAAGGAATCATGGTCAACCAGAATCTAAGAAAACTATTGAAGATACATCTTTAAGA
The DNA here is from genome assembly GCA_010110895.2 of Picea sitchensis. NCBI lineage: Eukaryota > Viridiplantae > Streptophyta > Pinopsida > Pinales > Pinaceae > Picea > Picea sitchensis. The sequence continues at coordinate 223,377 of SNQJ01S0003984.1, read as the reverse complement.
ATACCATCCATGTTCAAGCCACAAAGAAGCTTCAATAATGATCATGATCAGTCAAGGAAAACATTCATAAGGACTATGCCACAAAGAATATCATTCACTAAATTTGGATATAAGGTTACAGATTGCAGGGATTATAAAAGAAATGTTCAAGCAGTAAATTCCTATGTGGCCCCACATAACATTGAATGCTACAAATTTCATAATTATGGACACATAGCTAGTGCTTGTAGAAGCATGATTGATACTTCCATGAAAACACGAATAATGGGTTAACAAAGACCAGGTCCCAAAGATCGTAAGATTGGCAATAAAACGAGATGAAGAAAATTCTACAGAGAAAAAGAAAGATGTCAGATACAGAAAAGTTTGGAAAATAATTGAAAGAAAACAAGGACAGGTAAATAAGGAACATGTTCAAGAGATTGTAATTTCAGGCATTGTAGTGAAATATGAATCCACATACAAAAAGAAAGAAGTCATAGCTTAGAGAGATGATGGATATACCAATGAAGATGATGATGAATCTACCAATGAAGATGATGATGAATCTACCAATGAAGATGATGATGAATCTACCAATGAAGATGATGATGAATCTACCAATGAAGATGATGATGAATACACATCAGAGTAGGAATTTTTCTGAGCCATCCGGCTTAGAGACTCCCAATTAATATGAATATTAGATAGAGGGAGTTTATGTGATATTTGTGATAGACCAAAGAACCATCCTTCGAGTACCTTGCAGAGTTTGAGAAGATGGATCCAGAGTAGTCAGTTAACAAAAGTACAATTTAATGGATTAATCAAGACTTCATGATAGTACAGTGATAAATGGGTTAGCATTATGGACAGTTGTGCAAGTAGAGTCTTGGATAGTATGGAGAAGAGCATGGATTCATAGAATGGTTCAAAGAGTGGTTTAGAGACAAAGGAACATTATCATAATGTATGATAATTACACCGGAAATGGCTCGAACAATGCTAAGGGATTCCAACTTGATAGATATATTTTGGACACATGCAGTGCGTACAATAGTTCACAATCAAAACAGAGTAATGCTCATAAACAACAATGAAAAAACTACCTACGAACTATGGAAAGGAAGCGAAGACAACAACCTCTACATCAAGGTAACTCAAGGTAGTATTTTATTAATTGAAATTTATGTTGATGATATTGTTTTTGGAAGTACTAATGACAGGTTAATCCAAAAATTTGCAAAGGATATAAAGAATGAATTTTAAATGTCATTACTTGGAGAACTATCCTTCTTTCTGGGTCTTCAAATATGTCAAAGAAACGAAGGAATTTTTATTTCTCAAACTAAGTATATCAAAGAAATGCTAAAGAAGTTTGGAATGGAATATTGCAAACTAGTTACCACTCCTATGAAAACCAATTGCAAGTTGAGAAAAAATGATGATTCAAAGTTTACAGACCAGAGGAAATACAAGTCAATGATTAGTAGCTTACTATATGTGACAACATCTAGACCATATGTAATGCAAGTAGTTGGAAAACTGGCACGATTTCAAGCAACACCAAAGGAATCACATGTCTTAGAAGTAAAGATGATTTTCAGATATCTCAAAGGAACATAAGAGTTTGGATTATGGTATCCAAAAGGAAATGATATATCACTTATTGCCTACATAGATGTAGATTTGGAAGATTTCATTGATGACCGACGAATCACCAGTGGATCAACGTTCTATTTAGGTGAGTGTTTAGTATCTTGGCTAAGCAAGAAACAATCATCAATATCTTTATCTACAGCTGAAGCAGAGTATATTGCAGTAGTAGGATGTTGTACTCAGGTTCTATGGATGAAAAAAACTTTGACAGATATACATGTTGAGTATGATCATCCCATTCCAATATATTGTGATAATACAAGTGCCATCAATATATTAAACAACCCGGTGATGCACTACAAGAAGAAACACATTCCAATAAAGTATCAATTTCTATGGGAACAGGTTGCAGAGAAGAACATCAGAGTTGAATATGTGGGCACAAAAGAACAACTGGTAGCCATATTTACAAAACCGCTTCGAAGGGAAACCTTTGAGTATTTTTTCCAAAGACTTAGAGTAATTTCTACTCCAAAATGAATTATTTTGAATCCTTATCTTATATTTATTAGATTTACAAGACGAAGCACCATTAAGAGGATAGTTTAGGTTGGGGGATCAGTTTTAGGAAGAGTTCAGTTAGGGAGAGTATCCCCAAGGACAGTTCAGTTAGGGGGAGCAGCCCTGGATGAAAAGATATATTTTCCATTGATGAAAAAGGGGAAGAGTTTTATCATATGTAGGATATAAATGGTTGGAGAGAGAGCATAGAGGTATGTAAACAGAGGGAGAAACCCAAGGAGATTTCAGTCAGGGGGAGCATCCCCAAAGGGAGATACCCCTTGCCATTGATGTCAAAGGGGGAGAGATAGAAGCATTGATGAGGAGTATAATAATGAATGTTATCATGACTAAGTGTTTCCAACAATGTTTTTCTTTCCATCAATTCCAAAGGGGGAGATTCTTCTATTTGAACCTTCAATTCTGTGATGATCTGCTCTAGTTCCTGAGTGTCTACCATAATTTAGGTGAACAAATTTGATGGCTTGGATCCGACAGGATGGTTCACTCAAATGGAACATTATTTCTCTTTTCATGGAATTATTAGTTATTTATCCAAGCTTCATTATGGTATCCTACATCTGGATCCAAAACACTGGAAATGGTGGCAATGGTGTAAAAATGAATGCTGAGGGTATGTTTCTTGGACATAGTTTGTTGCAAAGATTTATGACCACTTTGACTTCAACACCCACCATTTAGGATCTTTTACCAAGTTGAAGTAGTCTAGGATAGTGGAAGACTTTATCGCAACATTTGAGCACTTGGATTTTAGAACGAAGGTCATGTCAAATGATTTCTTTAGGAATGATTTATTGGTGTCCTAAAAGATGAAATTTGTGCCCATGTTCTCATGGAACACTCCCAGACTTGGTTGGAAGATACTCAACAATCCAAGGAAGCACAATAGATTGTCTCCTCCCATATCCACAAACCATCCTTTCCTCCTTTTCCTAAACCCACTAGTTCCACGCCTCCTGAAAATCCCCTCAAGATTCATAAATTAATCATGGCCGAAATATCTTAATGCCAACTCAAGGGTCTTTTTTATAATTGTGATGACAAATATTTTCCAGGGCACAACTGTAAGTAACAAAATATTTTTATGAACATGATTGAGGATGATTTTAAAGAAGAGATTAATGTTTCACCTCTAGATGATCTACCAACCCCACCCTCTGATCCACTATAAGTTGAACTGATGATTTCACTTAATTCCCTCACTAGATTCTTGGCTTCCCAGACCCTCAAATTTAGTAGTTACATTAAAAATTGGAAATTCATCATCCTTGTGGATAGTGGTAGCAGCCATAATTTTATTCATCGATGCATTTCCCAAGAAGAAAGTTGTTACATCTGTGTCGTCAATAATTTCAAATCATGATTTCCAATGGAGGTTCCATGAAATGTGGGGGATGTTGTGAAAATGTGTAGCTCCAAATTGGTTAGTATCACTTGAAATCCCATATTTTTGCTATAGACATCGGTGGTTGTGAAACTATTATTGGTGTCGAGTGGTTATGCACTCTTGGCCCCATTCTCATGGATTTTAAGGACTTAACCATGAAATTCCAATAGGAGGGACAACATTATAAGTTCCAAGGCATCAAAATAGGCTCCCTTAAGATCATCAGTTCCCATCACATGGAAAAACTCCTAAAAAAGGGTCATTCTAGCATTATTTCCCAAATCCACTCCATTCATGTTGTTGAGACACCCGATGTGCATCTCAACCTTTGATATATCCTCTCCCTCCACCAAGTTGTTTTTACCACTCCCAAAGAACGTCCCCCTTCCCGTGGAGTCCATGATCATTCCATTCCTCTCATACCAGGAAGTATTCCTCCCAATGTTGGCCCTTATCATCGTCCCTTTTCCCAGAAGAATCAAATTAAGAAAATTGTTCATGAATTGCTAGAAGCAGGTGTTATCTGTCCTAGTACCAACCCCTATTCTTCCCTTGTGTTCATGGCACTTAAGAAACAAGGTACTTGGTTCATGTGTCCTAATTTTTTTGCCCTCAACAAAATCACAATAAAAGAAAAATTCCCCATTCCTGTCATTGATTACCTCTTGGATGAATTAAGTGGTGCTCAATACTTTACTAAACTTAATCTATGTTTTGGCTACCACCAGATTCATATGAAAGAAGAAGACATTCCCAAGACTGCATTTCTAACTCATGAGGGTCACTATAAGTTCTTGGTAATTCCCTTTGGCCTATGTAATGCTCCATCTACTTTTCAAATTCTTATGAATCATGTCTTCATCCTTTTCTCTATCATTTTGTCTTAGTTTTCTTTGATGATATTATCATCTATAGTAAAACTTGGACATCCCATCTCTCCCATGTGGATCATGTTCTCCATCTACTCTCTAAGAACCAACTTTTCCTCAAACAATATGAATGTGACTTTGGAGCCTCAGAAGTGGAGTACCTGGGTCATATTTTTGGCAAGGATGGTATATGGGTGGATCCTAATAAAATTGAAGCTATGTAGGATTGGAATCGCCCTAAAAATCTTAAGAGATTGCATGGTTTTCTGGGTTTAACAAGCTATTATCGAAAGTTTATTCGTAATTATGGAAAAATTGCATCTCCTCTCACTACTCTCATTAAAAATAATGCTTTCACTTATACTCTAGCTATTGATCACTCCTTCCAAGCCTTGAAATATTCTATGTGCTAGACCCCTATCGTATCACTTCCAGACTTCACAAAGACTTTCATACTAGAACGTTATGCTTCTGGGAAATGAATCGGGGTGTTCCTCATGCAATATGGTAGGCCTTTGGAATTCAATAGAAAACAACTTTCAGAGTGACATTTGGGCCAATCCATTTATGAAAAGGAAATGTTATCTATTATGCATGCTATGGATATTTGGAATCCTTATTTATTAGGAAAATGCTTCCAAATTAAAATTGATCATCAAAGTCTCATGTATTTTCTTGAATAATGAATTCCATCACTGGAGAAAAACAAAATGGGTGACCAAGATATTTGGATATGATTATGATATATTTTACAATAAGGGAAAGGAAAATGTAGTTTTAGATTCTCTTTCCTGAAAGCATGAAGAATACAAGTCCCTTTTCTCTCTCTCCTTCATTGTACTAGATTGTCTCTAAGTTGTTCGTCAAGAATGCTTGCAAGACCCAAAAAGTCCTAGCATGATCCACCAATTGCAACACAATTATCCAAATTCTCTAGGGTAATCTTGGCACAATGAAGAGCTTCACTACAAAGACCGTTTGTAATTATGAAAACAATCACAACTTAAATACATGGTGTTTTTTGAACTTTATTCTTCCCCCACAGCTGGGCATTCAGGGTTTACCAAAACCTATGAACGGGTCAAACGTTATTTTTTCTAGGATGGTATGAAACATGACATCCGCACCTTTCTAGATGAATATGAGGTCTGTCAACGCAACAAGGGAGAAACATTCAAAGCTCTGACCACACTCCAACTACTTTCGATCCCCCTTGCTATTTGGTGAGATATTTCTATGAATTTCATTGTTGAATTACCTAAATCGGGAAATAAGTTAGTCATCATGGTGGTCTCCGATCATCTTTCCAAATATTCTCATTTCTATGCTCTTCAACACCCATTCAAAACATCCAATGTGGCCCAAATATTCATGGATGTTATATTCAAGATTCATGGCATGCCTCATTATATTGTCTCTAACATAGATCCCACTTTCACCATCAAGTTTTGGCAAGAATTGTTCAAGCTACAGGGCACCTAATTGCATCTCAACACCACCTATCACCCCAAGATGGATGGCCAGACTGAAGTTGTCAACAAGTGTTTAGAAACATATTTGAGGTGTTTTTCATCTGAGAGGAAAAATCAGTGGGATCAATGGTTACCCCTAGCTGAATGGTGGTACAAAACATATTACCATACAACTAATCACATGACTCCTTTTGAAGAAATATATGGCCAAAATCCATCTTTGGTTCTCTCATACATGCCAGGGGTTTCAAAGGTTCAAGAGGTTGAAAAAAATCTTACAGTCCAAGAGGATATTCTTCGTTCTCTCAAAGGCAATTTGGTTATGGATCGGAATCACCTGAAGAAAAAGTTAGATCAAGGCCATTTCAAAAAATAATTTTTTGAATGGGACCAGGTGTTTGTTTGACTGCAACCTTATTAGAAGACTTCACTCAAATATGAACATTGTCATAAACTTGCTCCCAAATTTTATGGTCCTTATACCATGCTCAAGAGAGTGGCCTACTGGTTAGCTCTACTCAGTCATTCTAAGCTCCATCATGTTTTTCATGTATCCTCCTTAAAGAAGATGATTGGAACTAAGTGCCAAACTCAAACTAGTTTCCCTGAGTTGAATGAAGAAGGTTCCATCTGGTTGCAACCACAAGCAATCTTGTACCAATGGGAGCGTCGTCTCCGTCAACGCACCATCAAGGAACTATTAGTCCAGTGGAAATATACAACTCCATAAGACACCACCTAGGAGTCGACCACCATTCTACAACAATTTACTCATCTCAAGCCTTGAGGACAAGGATGTTCTTCAAGGGGGAGGGCACGTTAGGGACCTAACCTCCCTAACCCATCACATATATAGAATAATATATTTCCATGTAATAAAGGCCGATATTAATAAGGCCTAGAAATAAGGAAGAATAAGTCAAATGTAAGAAGACCTAATAGAATCTTTCGCTTCTATAAGGATCTTCTTCTAGATTGTTCTTTTGGGTAGATAGATTTAGTATAAATAGGAGTAGAGGGTATGGGAAGTTTTTTCTTGAGAATTATTGTAATAGAGCACTGCTTTGCTAGAGGTTTCCCCCTCTAAGAGGCAAGTGAACATTGTTTCCTATCAATAAAGGTATTATTTTGGTGTTGTGGTTTCATCTATTGTGTTGTTTTGTTGTTATTCTCTGCAATATTTTTTTTTTAGTTATTATAATAGATCGGGTACCTTACATTAAGAGTATAATATCAAACACAAATTGTATTCTCCATATCAATCACAAGCCAATGGGTAAGATTAATCTACTAACAAAGTTTTGGAAACCATATTGACCAAAATAATTTAACTTCATCATAATGATTGGATATATAGGCTTGTATAATCACTTTGCGCATATCAAATAACATGGAAGAATACTACTATATTTACACCTTATGAATTGGTATATAGTAAGCATGTAGTTCTACCTATTTAATTTCAAGTTTAACATTTAACAATTGTAGTGAAAGTAGGAATGGATCTTTCAGAAGCATAGAAGCATAAGTTGGAGTAGATCAATGAGCCTAATGAAATGTGCTAGGATTCCCTTCAACACACCATTCTTATTGAAAAAAGAAGAAGAGAAAAATGGCACAAGAAGTTCATTAGGAAGAAGGAATTTAAGCCAGGTTATTAGGATTTACTTTTTGATTCAAAATTTAAATGTTTTGAAGGAAAATTCTCTACTCAATGGTTGGGGCCATATAAAAAAGATACTATTTTTATAAGGGTTTCGTGAAATTGAGTACTATTGATGGTGAATGAATCCCATTCATGGCTAATGGCCATCAACTGAGACTATATTAGAAACCAATATCTAGAGAATAATTTTTCCAATATTTGATAAAGTAGTTTGAAATGGAGATTGTAAGTAAAAGTGTTATTCCACCTACTTTTGCCTCAACCAAAGTTTTTCCTAAAAAAAATAAAAATAAAAAAACAATTAAAAAATAATAAAGTTCAACTGTGAAAATATTTCTTAAGGCGTAGTTGAATAGAACTTTGTTTGAAAACCAGATTGTAGCAAACAAAGCATGTGTTTTCAATTTTATTCAAGTGTTTTACAAATTTTTAATAATCTACAAGTTTTTCAACAACTTGCAGCATGTTCAGAATTTCATAGATTACAAAAGTTAGAACCTGCTAAAAATCAAGTTATGACAGTTTGCAAGGATTAGAGACATGCACAAAATTCATTAGTTATTCAAAAAACTTCCATTTTTTGCAATATCTCTATTTTTCATATTGAAGGATAAAGAAATTTCCCTTTTAAAGGAAAATTTTAAGACATGCTAATAAGACATCATCGAAACATAGTCATAAGGTAATTTTTTTTTTATTTCTTAATAAATGTTTTCGAATGTTTGAAATCATTTTTAATATCAACTATATTTTCCTTATAATTTCATTAAAATAAGAATAATCATGATATTCAAAATATTATAGTATGATTATTTAAATATTATGTTCCCAAGATTTCACAAAATTTGTGACAGGTTTTTATGATGACATGTATTGGTTAATGATGATTTTTCAAATTAAGATTATAACTCATTTATAAACCAAGTTTTGATTATACGAGTTAGTGAAAAAATGGTGGTGATATAACTATATGTCTTGTCAACACATGTCATTTCGTCATTTGAACCATTTAACCACTTTGTTACTAATTTTCCATTTTCCATTTCCATTTTGCAAATAAACCCTAGTTTTTTCAGTCGAATTGGGGCTAAATTAACTGCAGTTGTTCATTCTTCTCACTATCAGTGATGGAAGGCAGTATTGATCTGTTGGAAAATTGGTTGTCATTGATTTAAACTCTAGAAGAATCCCCGAAGCAAGTTTGGAATCCTCTTGACTTTACACTTATGACGCTGCGAAAAGAAATTTTGGAACAAAAATTACGGATTGCCAACATTGGCTCCAACTGGAGATGGCATCCTCCCTACGAGGTGACAAAGAACCTATAGATCCATGCCTTATCCATTGGGATGCTCCCAAACTCAACTTTCCAATTGTAACATATAACCTTCTCTCTTGTTGACCTGAAACCAAACCCACTGAAATCCAAACCTGATCTGAAAATACTACTGCAGCTGAAAAATGCACAAACTGAAAACCATACTGCAATTTGAAAGTTGAAAATAAAATCTGAAAGCTAGAAATGAAACATGTTGAAAAATATTCTTTCCCAACAAGCTTATTTTCACACCTACCTACCCTACTTTGTTGAGCACAAGTGTCAAATTAAGTGATCTCAAATTTCCAGTAAAGCCAATCAAGTAGTTGCTCACATAATTTGATTGCTTGATTGTGCTTGAACTGAATAGACACTGGAATTTGTGATGGTAAGGGTAATGCATAATACTTTTGTTTCTCACAGTGGAGACATGGCTTCGAATTTAAGCTGAGAAATCCTTCCATATATTCAACTATAGGATCATAGAAATCATGGATGTCATAGTTTATTTGTTGGTCTCCAAGGCATTCTACAATTTGGTTGTCGAAATTGGATATTTCTCATGTGCTTTCTATGTTAAACCATTGTTTCAATTGTGCATTGTCAAATTCATGTTCAGACACAAAACATTCCTCAATATTGACAATTGAGGGAAACACTACCTCCTCTTGTCTCAGTTGGAAAAGGCTTTGAAAAGGATGACTATGATATTGGACATTGTGGGACTGAATTTGAATCTCTAAAACCTCAATATCTTTGTGAAAGTCCTTGGAAAACTCTTGTAAAAAGAGGATCTTGGATTCTGAGCTACATTTGCATGAATTTAAGTGAGAAGACAAAAATGCAGGAAATTTTTCATCATCCTCGTCATCAATGCACATTGTTGAGGAAAAGATATGAAATGATCTTACTCAAGCATTTTCAGATCTTACTTAGCTAAAGAAAGATAGATGGGAATATCACCCTATGTTTATAGCCATCAAAAATTGTTTCCTAATCCACAAGTATTAGTTACAAATGCTTAGGTTGATTTTTATAAATGAAAGATTGCTGAAAAATTCAATATTTATGTAATTTTTTGAATATAACAGATGCAGAAATAAATATAGAGACAAAAGTAAAAACATCAAGTCAATAATCAACACATATGAGACATAAAGAAATTTTTTATTCCATTCTAATTTATCAAAAGACTCATTCTCTTTACAAAATTCCCTGAGTAAGTTTGGATCAAAGTCAAACTTAGATGTCCTCGATGAAAACCATACAAAAGGACTTCTGACAGAAATTAAAAATGAACTTTAAAAGTTGGATCAACTTGTCACAGATTGCTTCCCACTTAACTTTGCACAATAGCCTTTATTAGTCATGAAATTTAATTCACAAACAGACAAGTCTACACAGAATATCAAAGATAGATCAACACCTCTGAAAAACAAGTGTCTGAATGATGTAATTCAGCCCTGAATCTTGTTGTCTACAATAGGACCCTATTATCATAAAAGATAATTAGGCTTTCAATGAATTAAAGAATGAATGAAAACTAAATTATCTCAATAAAACTCAAGAGAAAACGTTAGTATGCTTCTCCTTCTATTTTCCTCTTGTTCCTCCTCTTTTTTCTTTTAAGCAATCAAAATTAGTTGAGTAGTTAAACTACCTCTTTAGTTAAGTTAACTAAAACTCAACCAACTTTTTAGTTAAAGGGGAAAAGTAATAAAATAATAATAAGGGTCTTTAATAAATAATAACTAGTAGGTGGGACCCCTTGTGACTCCCTTTAGTTTCTTTAACAAGAATAACACAACTAGTTAATAAATCAAACACATCCCTCCTTGTGGCTCCCGTCATCACTCTCATAATTTGACAATTTATATCAATGATAATTGAAAATATATCCAAAAATATAATATCCATATATCCAGAAAATAGTGTGTTGTACCAAAATTTCAGAAGTCAACTGTTCTCAACAATCAATAAATAAAAACACTTAAAACCCATATTTGCCACTCTGGGAGGCAATATTCCCCTTGTTGTTGTTGTCTCCCTTTGATTTATATGAATTTTCCTTAGGTTGTGTGGAGCCTTTAGGCCTAATATCATTGATATCATGAGAGCACTCATCTCTCAAATGCATGTGAGATGACATGGATTTGGCAGACTCATTTGAGGGAGAGGAGGGGGAAGCAACAGATTTTCCTTTATCAAGAGCATGGTGGGCCTCTGTTTTTAACCTTTTGCTTGCGTGGGAAGACTGAATGGTGAGTCAGAAGGGGCAGCTTGGACAATTTGATTAACAGGTGAAGGAGCAGGTAGAGACAAGTTAGACCAGCCATGATATTGGGAGACTGTCAGATGGACAATTTCTTACCATCCATCATTTTCAGGGACTTTAGGTTGTAATGAGAAATAAGGGGGATCTTGGATACCAGGGACATCTGGGTCTTGTAAGGGAGGCCTTTCTGGCCTAGGTTGGACCACTCCTTGTCCAATCGAGTTAAAAAATCCAACTTGGAATAGTTGGCTCAACTCTTGCGAGTTTGCATCAAAACATATAGAAAACCTTGGCCTTCTCGAGCTCCTGTTCCAATTTCCTCTTCCTCTGTTACCCTGTCCATGGTTACCTCTATTGAAAAATCTCATTTGTGTATGCATTATTGATTATCAACTAGTTTCTTCAACAACCATACATGACATCTCTTTAAATATGAAACAAAGTTTGGCTCAACAACACATCAAACTCATGCAATCCAATCCATAAAAATAGTTTAATACTTGTCAATGAGCAGGGGGTGAATAAGGGATATGGGATATGTGAGGGATTGTATTGAGCGAAAAATGGTAATATGAAGGGGAATAGATCATGATTATTGCTCAACAAATAAACAAACAATCAAATGTATTGTAAATCAAAACATATCACTGTAACACATCCTTGTGCCATCCTTTAACTTTTATAATACAGAGTTTCACTTAACTATAATTTAATTTTAAGAACAGGGAGTGGATAGTGAATATGGGAAAGCGAGGGGACTTGTAATGTGTGAAAAAGTGAGAGAATGGTAGGGGGGGAAATGAATATTGTTCATAAAACAAATCAAGTAATCCATAAACAAAACTCTATATTCAATAAAAAACATACCAATACCAATTTAATAATTACTGTGTGTCAAAACTGTTCACTATCCCACATTCAATTTCTTTAAAACTTCTCAATTAACACAGTCTATAACCATACTCATAATCACTATGACTTTCAAGGGCCCTATTAAGAGAATACTTGGCCTCTAATTCCTTTCCTTTCATTTAAAACAAAGTCGAAAGAAACACACAACGACATTGCTCCATCTTTATCCATAATACATCACTATAAAATATCAAACATTGTCCATGATCACAATCTCCCAATAAAACATATACACGGGTCCCTTTTCCAAATTGAACAAACTTCCAAAACTTTCCCACTTTCATGCCTTTTTCATTATATTAACCAATAAAACTTTGCAATGAAACCATAATATAAAATCTGAGCTTCATCATTGATGATGCAATTAAAGAAAATATGCATGATGCCTCCATAATAGATACATAGTGAAACAATGAAATCACGGTCATCAATTTCCACAATTTTCCATGATCTCGATCGGGACTAGTGAAACACAATAGTCACCAACTTGCAATTAACACCATGTTGTAAGAATACATCGATCAAAAGCATAACAAGAAGATATAACCATTGACTACACATTATCATTGATTTCCAATCAACCAATTTAATCAAATAAAAATGAGCTAGGTATTTGACGCAACTATCATAACCACTCCATTTTGCAACCAATCTTTGAAAATTAGAAAGATTCTCGATTTGAGTAAGACAGTTAGGGATTTTTTTGTAAAAACGTGATTTGTAACAATGAATACAAAGAAGCAATTAAGAGTTTTCTCGGTCATCAATAACACTGAGATACTGGAGGTCCTCAAAACATATCAACCAATAGGCAAAGACCCTTTGATACGAGCACAATAGAACCACAAGGTTCCTTATAACTCTCAGTCTGTGCCACGCGCAACAGTTCAATGACGAGTAGGGTAGGAGAATGATGCAGAGGAGAAATGAATTTCCATTAGACAGTGGCAATTACCCCAAAAAAGACAGAGGTATAACCCCTATACATTTATCAAGAACTGAATCAATGGATAACAATGCCAGTGGGAATGTAGACTCGAGGCATAAATTATATCACCAAAAAACCATATATCTTAGCATAATGGACACCTTATAACCGACTTCTGAGATACAGAGATGCCAAGACCATAAAAATAATCCCACGACCATGACTCTGGAAAATACACAATGAGCAACAAGCAGTCTAAAAAGCATACACAACAACCACATAGCAACCCGAATATGATTGTATAGGGTTACCCTCATAACTGTGAGGAAGCGGCCAACAAGGATAACAGAGCAAAACCCTCCAAAAAAACATAGCGATAATACCCATATCCACTCAAAAAACCCAGAGAGCCATCATGATTTTCATCAACAACCAAACCAAATCTTTTACTTGCAAAATGAATAACCAAACAATCATTCTAGAGAGGAAAACCACACATTTAAACAGTTGCCAATCTTAGGAAAACACAAAACAAAGAATTATTGAGCCATCGTTCATTCATACATAGAGCATAATTCATGGATGGGTGGAAAAGAACCATACCGGTAATCGATAGCTTAAAAGGGGCGAGTTGGCCGAGCGTTTCCTTCCCAGACTTAGATCTCAGAGCTTAACCACCAACAAAAAAAAAATGCAACAATAACCATTCTAGGGTGACGGCCTGATGGGGCTACTATGGAGTGATGTGCATTTACTGCACATCGCTTCCATCTCCTATTCATTCAATTTTGAAGTACATGACAGCCAACACTCACTAATACATTTAACCATGTCATTAATTCCCAAACCATTGAAATCTGCGACCACATAGCTTGCCAATTGCGCCACCCAAAACATCCACATTAACCATTGCCAAACTTCCATACCATATCATATGTATTTCCATATCAAATTCACCCAATATAACTCAATTGAAAATCGCATAGCCACTAACCATTAATAGTTAGGATTAACACTAACTTATTTGCATTTTAATTGCACATAACTTCTAACATAGCATAAGATATGCCCTTTCTTTTGGAATTTTTTGTAAGTTTATTCCCTTTTGATTTTGTTTACATCATCACTAATATGTTTCTTATGCATGTGTATCCATGTAATAATCGTGGTGACATGATTAAACATAAAAACTGTAAATATATGCCAATCATAACATAAAATTAAATCTTCGAATAACAGAACATCCCATAAAATGCATCATCCACCTGTCATTATGTAAAAAATGAAACCAAGACTGCATCGTCAACCATATAATACCATGTAAGAAGCATCAATCTATAGCATAAAATGTTTGATATGACTATCTATGAGCCTCCAGTCTACAAGGGGGTCCCACCTACTAGTATTATATATCATTAACATAGTTTAAATAATAAGCTTTAGCAATACTTTGTGGGCGGAAATCCTCGTTGCGATTTTTATCATCAACAAACTGGGGAATCCATGGGGAAATTTATTTCCAACGGATTAAGAACTCAGAATGTATGGTGGCCAAGAACATCAGACCAATAAGAAATAACCAGAATGATTATGCAACAGGGGAAAGTGAGCGGATTTAATGGAAAAATGACTGGGAATTTGGGAATAACTCATGGAAAATGTTAAGTATGAAGGGGTTTAATCCTGTATGCATAATCATTCAACCAAAATTTTCTCTTGACTTCAAGGAGAAACTTTTTATGGACTTTCTCTTTTGAATCTCAAATGGATGAAGAAATGGAAAGCAAAAGTAGGAAGTAACCAATTTTCTCATAAGACAACAGTGAAAGTAGATAACAAATTCAATGATGCCTTCAGGGGGGACATCATAACAGCTGTGTAAGCTTGATTTTTATTGACTAACAATACCCTGCAGGAGTGTCACTGTGGAAGAACAGATCCAAAAATTAAAAAAAAAATAAAATTAACAAGAAATGTCATAACATAAATGAAACTGCAAAATTTAAAACAACAAAAAATAAAATGTCAGAATTGCAAACAGCAGAAGGAAAACTACTAAAGTGGAAGAATAGTTGAAAACTGTTTAAAAATCATAATTTAAAAAGAAATAATAAAACTACCCAAAAAAAGAAAACATAACTAAACTACTAATATACAGAACAATCCAAACAACGTTAAACTCTTCAAGTTGGTTCCACATAGTGTTTTAAGTGAGAACCATTAGTGTTGTAGGAAAACAATCTCTCTTGTAAATATTTTAGAATGTAAGAGTTTGTACCCAGTAAAAAAGTGATCTTGAAAGGATCCATCCATAATTCTTGAAACTTTGAGACAATTGATAGTCCTTTAGAGTACACAATTAGATCATCAAGATAGATACGAATAATCTTTTCGATCAAATAGTCAAAAGCTATTCACATAGGTATTTGAAAAGTGGCACTTGCATTTGATAAGCCAAAAGGCATACATTCATAAGCAAAGGTTCCCCAATGAATAATAAAGGTGTTTTTATATTTATCTGCCCTTTTTACCTTGATTTGATTGTAACCAGAAAAACCGTCAAGTAAGGACATCATCTGTGACCTTGCAACTTGTTGCAAAATCATTTCCATATTAGGGAGAGGGAAGTGGTCTTTTATACTAGCTTGATTTAATGTGTGAAAATCAATGCATAATATGATCTGACCAATTGTTTTCTGAATGAGAACCAAATTAGAAACCCATTTAGAATACTTGATCGGAAAAATGATTCCATCCTTCAAGAGTTTTTCCAACTCCTTTTGAATAGTTGCTTCCAGTGCAGGGTTGATAGGTTTTTTTTTTTTCCTAAATGGTTTTATTCCTTCTTTGATGGGAATGGCATGTTGTATGAGAGCGGGATCAAAACCATGAATATCCTCATAAGACCAAGAAAAAACATCTTGAAATTTTTCAAGCAATTTGGCAAACTCCATTTTCTCTTCATCAAAACATTGGGAACCTATTTTAACATTCTTTGGAGACTCGGGTGTTCCAATGTTCAAGGAGATAGTTTCACCTGCCTTCCCTTTTGACTCCTCTTCTTTATGTTTCTCTTTATTTCCTACATCACTCGATTAAAATGAACTTTCTAGAGGAGTCAAGCCCTTAGGAATCATGTTATCTTCCATGGATATAATTTCCTTGGGCTTATAGGGTTCATTTTGAATGAAAGAAAAGATGCTCTCATCGCTAGGGAATGCCTACCATGATTCTATATTGTCAGGGATATGTGGATGATATAGATATTGAAAAGTACAATTAGGTCTGTGTGGCAGAATTTTCCTATTAGGAGAGGCTGCAAAAAACAACTAACCGATCAACCATTGAGTTCAATTCCCTCTTAACATGAGTAATGTTGAAAGATAGTAGGTTCGAGATAAGTGCCCAAACAGTTTGGGTGTATTGTTTCATCAAAGTGTTGCTAGGAGAGTATATCTTACATACAAGGTTCACAACAAGCTCAGAATCCCCAAAACCTGTAAGGTGACCACAACCCATATTATAGACGTTTTCAATGCCTAATATTAAAGCTTTGAATTCAATGATATTTTTTGTGCAAGCAAACTCCAACCTATAACAAAAGTTATGAATTTTCCCCACGGGAGAGTACAAGATAATGCTAGCTTTGTTTCCTTCATTAGAGCATGAACCATCAAAGTGCATGTGCCACATATCGTCATCTAAGTCGATTTGTTCCAAGGGAATGTTATCCTCTTCGGCAAAGATGGAATACACCCCTAGGTCCTCTTAGATATAATTCACATTAGGTTGTGGAACACTTTCTATGTAAGGTGAAATCCTTCCCTCTCTAAGTACTATGATGTTTTTACCATTCCGAGGAATAGAAAAGTGTGTCACGTCGAGTGAGAGGTATCCACCTATCAAATATTACCAATATCTTCCTAAGATGATTGAGTAATTGCTTACTGACATATCAGTTACTAGAATATTAAGGGTTCTCCTTATTTCATGGTGTGCTCACAAAACCAAGGTCACAACCTTGATTTCACTTATGGTCATTTGTTGTAGACTATTATAAGAGAGCATGCTTCTGGCATTTTCATTTGTACAATACAAGCCTATCTCTTCCATAATAATATTCGACATTACACTTGGGTTGGAACCACCATCAATGAGGTAACAATGGGCGCTCTTATCCATAATCTTTACATAAATATAAAAAGGGGGATTTTTTACAAGGTATCTAAGTTTATGTACATTTACTTTATTTACAGACGAATCCTCTTCATTTACCTCTTCAGAGAGGTTGGCTATGACAAAAAAAATTCCTTCCATGAATTGTTTTATATGCCTCTGTTGTTCAGGGACGACAACCATGTCCAGAAGGGTTGCATCTTTTTTGATGTTGGCCAACTGATTTAGAATATTGTATTTGGAAGAGGGGAGAGGGGAGGTAGTTCCTTAACTTTAAGGAAGCTTAGGAACCTGAACAGTAGCAACTGGTGAGGATGAGCTCGGGCTAGAAGAATTGCGGGGAGGATCATATTTTCCTTTGGGAGCATAGGATTTGTTCATAGTATTGATGATCCTGACATATTCTGGCTTTGCAAAATCTAGGACAACGATGATAGTTTCCATTATTTTACCAAAGATCTTATCTCTGGCACTCTTCTTTACCTCATATGTGGTTTCCTCATGGTGTTCCTTGCAAAAGTTACACCAACTATGAGGCATGATACCCTTAGGCTGAAAATTATTTTCATTTGGATTTCTAAAGGGGGTGCAGAAGAGGATGAAGCTTTAGGCGCAATAGGGGAGACATTTCCCTTTCGCTCATACGCTATCATACGATTATTCATGTCTTGTACAAGTTGTAATAGGGTGGACATGTTTGTATCTTTAACTGATTCTCCCTAAGGAAGACCTATTCTTTCAAGTTGTTCTTCATACTCTAAACAAGTATGCATAGAGGAACCGGGGTTATAAATGGATTTTTCGTCAAGCCTATAATGGTAGGGGGAAGGTAATGCATTATAATAATGCATGAAAGCATCCTGGTTCTAAGGTCGAATGAGTTCAGGGATTTGATTATATAACTTGGTGAAACACAAGTTGAAGGACTTGATGGTTTCGCCATCCTTATAAGTGATGTTATTGTATTCTTGTAACTGCTCAATTGGGCTTTTAGATTTCCCATAGGTGGATTTGAACCAATAGACTAACTCCTCCCATGTAGACAAAATCTTAGGAGGAAGCTCAAAGAAATCATTTTCAGCCTTCCCTTCCAGGGAATTGACAAATAAGTGCATGCAAGTATCATTGTCATTGGCTCCTATGTTGTGACAGGCATTAGAAAATGCCACCAAGTGTTCATTTGTAGTGACAATGTTATTCTTTGAAAACATAGGAATATACTCTTTGAATTTAGGAAGTGGATGCATAGCAGGTGCTAGGTTAAGAGGAAAGGAAACATGCCATGGTGTGGTTGTGGCATCTTCTTCAAATTGAAAAATCCCATACTTTTTAAGGACTTTGGCAGGGTTTGTGGTAGATTGGATAGGGACTTGGTGACTATATAAGATACCAATCACTGACGAAGCTGAATACTGAGATGAGGAAGCACTTCCAATGCCACTAGAGCCACCACTAGATTCCATATTGTGGATAATAGGTAAGGGAGAGAAAGACGAACTAGAAGAATCAAACAAGGTTCTCCTAAGATCATTTTGTTGAGTCGATAACACAACATTTATTCTTCCTATTTCAGCAATAGGATTAATTTCGGGTGATAAGCCTCTTCTTCTCCTAGAAACACGAGGGTCTAAGGACATGAAAACAAGGCCAAAGATGAAGGAAAAGAAAGTTATAGTTGATTCCTAGGCTATCTACGTCTAGCTTCCCAACATTCTTGGGCACTTATGTCTTGTTCAATTGCTTCCCACGAATGATTAAGCTCAACCCGAGTATTAGCAGTGTCTAAAAATAGTGTTAAACAGATTGAAAGCAATGTTGGTCCAATCTTGAATATTAGGCTCAATATTAGGCTTCCTTGCAACATGTACAATTATTAAGAAATGAAACAATCAAAGAATCAATATCATAAAAATAGATGTATTCGATGATAATCAAGCATAAAAATCAACCAGAGAGATATAGAAGATCTCCCCAGTATGGTCGCCAAACAAATGTTGAGGAAAAGATATGAAATGATCTTACTCAATCATTTTCAGATCTTACTTGGCTAAATAAAGATAGATGGGAATATCACCCTATGTTTATAGCCATCAAAACTTGTTTCCTAATCCACAAGTATTAGTTACAAGTGCTTAGGTTGATTTTTACAAATGAAAGATTGTTGAAAAATTCAATATTTATGTAATTTTTTGAATATAACAAATGAAAAAATAAATATAGAGACAGAAGTGAAAACACCAAGTCAATAATCAACACAGATGAGACATAAATCAACCGTTTATTCCATTCCAATTTATCAAAAGAATCGTTCTCTTTACAAAATTCCCTGAGGAAGTTTGGACCAAAGTCAAACTTAGATGTCCCCGATGAAAAACATACAAAAGGACTTCTGATAGAAAGTAAAAACTGAACTTTAAAATCTGGATCAGCTTGCCACAGATTGCTTCCCACTCAAGTCTGCACAATAGCCTTTATCAGTCATGAAATTTAATTCACAAACATACAAGTCTACACATACTATCAAAGATAGATCAACACCTCTTAAAAACAAGTGTCTGAATGATGTAATTTAGCCCTGAATCTTGTTGTCTACAATAGGACCATGCTATCATAAAAGAGAATTACGCTTTCAATGAATTAAAGAATGAATTAAAACTAAATTATCTCAATAAAACTCAAGAGAAGACCTTAGTATGCTTCTCCTTCTATTCGCATATTGTTCCTCCTTCTCTTTTTTCCTTTAAGCAATCAAAATTAGTTGAAGTAGTTAAACTACGTCTTTAGTTAAGTTAACTTTAACTCAACCAAATTTTTAGTTAAGGGGGAAAAGTAATAAAATAATAATAAGGGTCTTTAATAAATAATAACTATTAGGTGGGACCCCTTGTGACTCCCTTTAGTTTCTTTAACAAGCATAACACAACTAGTTAATCAATCAAACACATCCCTCCTTGTGGATCCCATAATCACTCTCATAGTTTGACAATTTGTATCAATGATAATTGAAACTATATCCAAAAATATAATATCCATATATCCAAAAAATAGTGTGTTGTCCAAAATTTCAGAAGTCAACTGTTCTCAACAATCAATAAATAAAAACACTTAAAACCCATATTTTCCACTCTCGGAGGCAATCTTCCCCTTGTTGTTGTTGTCTCCCTTTGATTTCTCTGAATTAGCCTTAAGTTGTGTGGACCCTTTAGGCCTAATCTCACTGTTAACATGAGAAAAATCATCTCTCAAATGCATGCGGGATGAAACGTATTTGGCAGAGTCATTTGAGGGAGAGGAGGGGGAATCGATGGATTTTCCTTTATCAAGAGCATGGTGGGCCTCAATTTTTAAACTTTTACTTGCACGAGAATACTGAATTGGTGAGTGGGAAGGGACATCTTGGACAATTTGATTAATAGGTGGAGGAGTAGGTAGAGACAAGTTAATTCAGCCACGATGTTGGGAGACTGCAGGATGGACAGTCTCTTGCCATTCATCGTTTTTCGGGGACTTCAGGTTGTAATGAGAAATGACGGTGAATTGGGATACCATGAACATGTGGGGCTCAGAAGGGAGGCCTTTTCGGCCTAGGTAGGACCACTCCTTGTCCAATCCAGTTAAAAAATCTAGCTTGGAATATCTGACTCAACTCTTGCGAGTCTGCATCAAAATGTATAGAAAACCTTATCCTTCTAGGGCCCCTGTTCAAATTTCTTCTTCCTCTGTTACCCCGGCCATGGCTACCTCTGCTGAAAAATCTCATTCATGTATGCATTATTGATTAGAAACTAGTTTCTTCAACAACCATACATGACATCTCTTTAAATATGAAATAAAGTTTGGCTCAGCAACACATCAGACTCATGCAATCCAATCCATAAAAATCGTTTAATACTTGTCAATGAGCATGGGGTGAATAAGGGTTCTGGGATATGTGAGGGATTGTATTGAGCGAAAAGTGGTAATATGAAGGGGAGTAGATCATGATTATTGCTCAAGAAATCATCAAACAATCAACTATATTGTAAATCAAAACATATCATTGTAACTCATCCTTGAGCCATCCTTTAACTTTTATAATACATAGTTTCACTTAACTATAATTTAATTTTAAGAACGGGGAATGGATAGTGAATATGGGAAAGCGAGGGGGTTTGTAATGTGAAAAAAAGTGAGAGAATGGTAGGGAAAAAAAGTGAATATTGTTCATAAAAAAATCAAGTAATCCATAAACAAAACTCTATATTCAATACAAAACATACTAATACAAATTTAATAATTACTATGTGTCAAAATTGTTCACTGTCCCACATTCAATTTCTTCAAAACTTCTCAATTAACATAGTCTTTAATCATACTCATAATCACTATGACTTTCAACAGTCATGTTAAGAGAATACTTGGCCTCTAATTCCTTTCCTTTCATTTAAAACAAAGTCGAAAGAAACACACAACAACATTTCTCCATCTTTATCCATAATGCATCACTATAAAATATCAAACATTGTCCATAATCAAAATTGCCCAATAAAACATATACACAGGTCCCTTTTACAAATTGAACAAACTTCTAAAACTTGCTTGATTTCATGCCTTTTTCATTATATTAACCAATAAAACTTTGCAATGAAACCATAATATAAAACCTGAGCTTCATCACTGATGATGCAATTAAATAAAACATGCATGATGCCTCCATAATAGATACACAGTGAAACAATGAAATCACAATCATCACTTTCCATAATTTGCCATGATCCTGATCGGGACTAGTGAAACACACAATAGTCACCAACTTGCAATTAACAACATGTTGTAAGAACAAAATGATCGAAAGCATAACGAGAAGAGACAACCATTGACTGCACATTATCACTAATCCCCAATCAACCAATTTAATCAAATAAAAATGAGCTACGTATTTGACACAACTGTCATAACCACTCCATTTTGCAACCAATCTTTGACAATCAGAAAGATGCTCGATTTGAGTAAGACAGTTATTGGTATTTTTTTTTAAAATGGGCTCAGTAACAATGGATACAAAGAAGCAATTAAGAGTTCACTTGGTCATCAATAACAATGAGAGACTGGAGGTCCTCAAAACATATAGACCAATAGAAAGAGACCCTTCGATACGAGCACAGTAGAACCACATGGTTCTGTAGAACTCTCGGTTTGTGCCACAGCGCAATAGTTCAACGATGGGTAGGGTAGGAGAATGATGCAGAGGAGAAGTGAATTTCCATTGGAGTGTGACAAGTACCCCATAGCACACAGAGGTATAACCTCTATGCATTTCTCAAGAACCGAATCAATGGATAACAATGTCAGTGGGAATGCAAACTCGAGGCATAACTTATATCACCAAAAAACCATATATCTTGGCATAATTTCCACCTTATAACCGAATTTTGAGATATGTATATTCCAAGACCATAAAAATAATCCCATGACCATGACTCTGGAAAATACACAGCGAACAACAGGGAGTCCGAAAAGCATACACAACAACCACATAATAGCCCGAATACGATTGGACAGGTTACCCTTATAACTGTGAGGAAGTGTCCAACAAGGATAACAGAGCGAAACCCTCCAAAACCACAGAGCGATAATACCCATATCCACTCAAAAACCCCAGAGAGCCATCACGATTTTCATCAACAACCAAACCAAATCTTTTACTTGCAAAACGAATAACCCCATAGTCATTCCAGAGAGGAAACCCACACATTTACACAGTTGCCAATCTCAGGAAAACATAAACCAAAGCATTACTGAGCCACCATTCATTCATACATAGAGAATAATTCATGGATGGGTGGAAAAGAACCATACATGTAACCAATAACTTAAAATGGGTGAGCTAGCCGAGTGTTTCCTTCCCAGGCTTGGATCTCGAAGCTTAACCACCAACAAAATGAAATGCAACAATAACCATTTTAGGGTGACAGCCTGATGGGGGGAGTATGGAGTGACGTGAATTTACTGCACGTCACTTCCATCTCCTCTTCATTCAATTTCGAAGTACATGACAACCAACACTCACTAATACATTTAACCATGTCATTAATTCCCAAACCATTGAAATCTGCGACCACATTGCTTGCCAAATGTGCCACCCAAAACATTCACATTAACCATTTCCAAACTTCCATACCATACCATATGTATTTCCATTTCAAATGCTCCCAATATAACTTAATTGAAAATCACATAGCCACTAACCATTAATAGTTAGGATTAACACTGACTTATTTTCATTTTAATTGCACATAACTTCTAACATAGCATAACATATGCCCTTTCTTTTGGATTTTTTTGTAAGTTTCTTCCCTTTTGCTTTTGTTTACATCGTCACTAATATGTTTCTTGTGCATGTGTATCCAGGTAATAATCATGGTGACATGATTAAACATAACAACTGTAATTATATGCCAATCATAACATAAACTTAAAGCTTCGAATAACATAACATCCCATAAAATGCATCATCCACCTGTCGTTATGTCAAAAACGAAACCAAGACTGCATCGTCAACCATATAAGACCATGTAAGCAACATCGAACAACAACATAAAATGTTTTATATGACTATCTCTAAGTCTCCATTCTACAAGGGGGTCCCACCTATTAGTATTATATATCATTAGCATAGTTTAAATAATAAGCTTTAGCAATAATTTGCGGGCGAAAATCCTTGTTGCGATTTTTATTGTCAACACACATATTTTCCCATTCTCTAAAACCTTGAATGGAAGGAGAGTCTACCATAAAATCTACCTTCTCCATCCATGTTTCCAATAAAACAACCCAAAAACCCATTATAGACCTTATGTATTTAAGGTGTAAACTTTCAGCCCAATTCCTACACTTCCCTTGGAATGAATCATAAAAAGGTCTGATGAAAACATATTCATGTTGGACTCTAAGAAATTGATTAAAGTCATGAAAGTTTGAGATATGCTTCAAATTCAAAATCAAATCATCTCCACTAAAGTTTGGACCATTTATTAAAAAATATTCATCCTTGGGTAAAGGATTTGGGAAACCATAAATCTGTGAAAAGTCCAAACATGCATACCTTGAAACAATTGTAACAGCATTTGAGTTCTTCATCAAATCCATTGGAGTCACTAGTACCTTCTTCAAGATTTAAAACCTTCAGACAATGGAGTTTCCATTGATATGGTTCCATCTAGATACAACTGATAATGGAGTCGCCAGGTGGATGATTTACAACCTCCTTGTGTCTAACTATTGTCCACCATAAAAAATCAGATCTGATCTTTGTCGTTTCTCCTAGGGAAAATTTCACCTTTGGTCCTCGACAACGGAGCCAAAAATGTTATCACTTCGTAATTTCCCTTGGTTGTGGGAGGGAAACCACTAAGGTAACCACAAACCACTTTAGGTTGTATTCTGACCTATACAACTAGAGAGGGCTCTCTCAAGTATGTAAATACTGAAAATACTCAAAAATATTTAGCAATGAGCACGCAAAGGTTAGATTTTGCAATAGGATAGGTTTTGTTTTTGTTTTAAAAGTGTTGGTAGGAAAATCAAGAGAAGGAACCCATTGGGAAATGGAGTCAAGGTTTGAGCTTAAAGATATTGAATCAATAGCTGGTGATGTACTCTCTGAAAACAAAGGAAAATTAGGTGATGTTTTTTGGCAAATAAATTGTATTGATATGGCAACAGAAAAGAGAAAATGACAACCCATTACACTAAGATCACCTAACAAAGGTTGAGTTCTTAATGTAACTTTAGAAGAAAAAACAAAAAGGAGATAGATCACCATGGACAAAGCACTAAATAACGATGAATTTTGAACATGAAATCCTTAACACATAAACAAGTATTTACTGCATGAATGGAGCATGAGATAAAGATGAATTCCAAACATATACTCTCAGTCAAATACTCAAAGAGAATAGACATTAATGGAAATGAGCATTACAAAGGAAAATAAATACTTAGAACATCACCGTGATGAATCTTTGCTTCATGAAAGTATTGTACTTTTGTATTAACTCATAAAATATTCATGAAAATTAATACATGGTACAATAAATTTCTTCTCCAGCTGAAGGTCGAATCCCCCAGACATCTCTTTACAAATTTTGAATAAATAGGCCAAATTACAAGGGCGTATTTAAAAAAAAATGTCTTTTTGCATAAAATAAAACAAAAAACAAAAAAAAACGTTTTTTAAACTGACAATAGAATCAAATAATAAATGAATCTAAAACTAAAAGATAGAAATTGGTTGCAAAATAAGTCTCGGGTTGTTGAGGATGCTAATTATAAAGTTGCCACCTCATCTTCTCCTTGTGCCAAGTGTTCTTTGGATATCTTTGACCAACTATTGTTGCTGATTTTTGGCCTTGAAAATCTGGAAGAAATATTTTACATGTTGAGCTCTTGCCACAAAATCACTCAATTTCTTCAAATCTGGAATAAAATGACCTAAGGATAATATTTCTTGAATAATAAACATAATCTAGATCTAATGAAGAATCCTCTACCACATAATCTAGGATGTGCTTTTATCTGCTAATTTTATTCTTGGAAATGCTCAAATAATCTATTTTTAATTGATGTATTGCCACCTTAATGTGCTCTCAATTATGCATACCAAAACATAGTCTCATTGAAATTTAAAACAAAATTCAATAAGAGAATAATGTTCTACATTTATACTCCTCAGAGAACTCTATTTTCCTGGTTTTGAATAGCTAGAGATTCAATCCATGGACCCTCAAATGCTAAATACGTTGTCCTTGATTGTATTACACCTAGAAAATATTTTATAAATACTTTTATCAAGACAATTATAGCCAATGATTACCTTACTTCATTGTCATAGAATCCCCAACATAATTAATCTCTGTATATATAGAAAGAGAAAGCACACCAGACACAATTGGTAGTTTGTCATAATTGATAGAAAAAGGGACAGAATAACACTTTCGTGAACCAAAGCAATCATGGCACCAATTTAGATAGCATCCTTAGGGTGTCAAGATCTTGTAGAATGCTAATTTTCACGGTTGGAAATGATTAGATATTGATTCACATGCTAATCTAGTAACTCTGTCATAGTTGTGCAACGTGGAAATACAATTCGTTGCGTAACTATTTCCCTTTCCAAAATGTGATAGTTGTCAATGCTTTTCAAATTCCTCATTGTCGTTCTCACTGTGTACCGGACACGATTATTTTCCTATTCTCAATTTTTAAACTCAATTATTGATCACATCACGATCTATATGAACTCTTCAAGTTTCAACTGGCCCTACAATTAGGGATCTACCAAGATCGCAATCTTTGGGCTTCTCCTACCCTTTTTGGATCTATGCCATTCATTTGAGTAATCAAAAGAAACTAATTTGAAACCCCTTTACTACCTTGTTACGAAATCTCGACCACTCCTTGCTTGATCTAATGACTTAGATTATGCTAGGGCTTTGGCAGATGATCTACTGACTCGTCTTCATCACAAGCTCTTGTGTCCATTCACATATGCACAGAAACTTCAATTTTTTCGCATGATGGCTACAGGATTCACCTAATCCTTTATTTGGGTTTATGTTATGATATATTAACACCATCGTTGTATAGGTCCTTTCTACCTGTCCTGTAAACAAACTCAATGTACAAAATTTAGGCTTTCCTCTATATAACCTCTAATTTCCTCGAATTTCTTACATAAGATCAACTCTCCTATGATGATATATCCCTTCTTAATATTATCATTTGTTCTACATTTGTATATAGAAACTAGAGTCCCCAAATCCATAGGACACTTGGTATAATCCATGCAAAAATCAACTTGTAAGAGAGGAACACAGAAAACAAAGGTTGTGCAACGAAGGTTTAGTTGCACAACATCTTTGCAGGATTTGCGCATTGTATGGATAGTTCGAACTTTTCGAATGCAGAAGGGTTTCCTTGTTGCAACAACAGTTTCACAGCATGTTTACATAGTGTACTTGTGCAACGTGTTTACACATCATTTGAATACTTGATAGTTTGGGGATTGATTTTATGATTTGGCCTTCGAGCCCAATATTTTTTGCTTAAACAATTAAAACCCTGCACAAAAAACCGAGAGACAAATTGACCAAGAAAACCCATTTTTGGTTTTTCCAAAACTTAAAAATAATTTACCCAAAGCCATATTTTTTCTTTGACCACACTGGTGCCAACACCCAAAGAATAATTCCTGATTTGGGAAAATTCAAAAACTTTGCAGCGAAGGTGCTCTATTTTGCATTATCGATGTTGTGAAAGTTTAGAAACTTGTGTAGCACAACCTATTGATTTTACACATGTGACGCTCTGAAAATATTTTTTGGCACAAAAATTATGGAGTGCCAACAGATTGCAAGGCAATGGCTACACCTATATTGGTATCAAATATGAAGTTGTAGCAGGATACAACTTCAGAGAATGTGGATGTTACTTTATACAGGAAGATGGTGGATTTTTTGATGTACTTGACAAACATGAGACCAGAGATATGTTTTGTTTTGAACACCCTGAGTCAGTATACGAAGCAACCCAGGCAGGTTCATTTGGTCTCAACAAAGCATGTGATAAGGTACCTTAAGGGTACATTGGATTATGGTCTCAGGTATGTGAAAGACCATGAGTTCAAGTTATATGGATATTTGGATTAAGATTGGGTTGATAGTATTCCTGATCGTAAGAGTACTTTAACATATTTCTTCAGTCTAGGATACAATATGGTTTTGTAGAGAAGCAAGAAGCAGTCATGTGTAGCACTCAACATGACTAAGGTTGAATATGTGGTAGCATGTGTAGCATGTAGAGAAGCAGTGTGGCTTCATAAACTTTTGTTTGGGTTATTTGGTCTCAAACTAGAGGCGACATTCATTTGGTGTGACAACCAAAGTTGCATGAAGTTGTCAGAGAATCTGGTGTTCCATGACAGTTTGAAGAATATCAAGATCAAATATCACTATATCAGGGATATGATGCAAAGGGGAGCAGTGAGACTCCAATACGTGACCACTGAGGAGCAGGTTGCAGACGTGTTGACCAAGCGACTGTCGAGGATGAAGTTCGAGCACTTCAGGGACAAGCTTAGCGTGGTCCCTCTTCAGAGGGAGTGACAAGGAATAGATGCATTGCGGGGTAGTGGATGCCCTGGGGACATGTTGTATATATTTGAGAGCTACCCACAGGCCTTGGATGCATTAGTTGTGAAGTCACAGGGGTGCACATGATGAGGTACATATGCATTGTGAGGTAGTGGATGTCATGGTGACATGTTGAATTTATTTGAGAGCTACCCATAGGTCTTGGATGCATTGGTTATAAAGTCGTATTGTACTATGAATATTCGATGATGTATAGATTCATATGTTCAACACTCAATGGTCGTGAGCTCGTGTGGCAACAAAGAATGTATTCCTATTTAAGAGGGAGTGTTTATATTTTGATGTAACTACCCAAGATATTCTTTTGTATTTGTATTGGTCAAACCTAAAGAAGGTTATTGTAATCTTATTATATAAATCAACTCAAAAGAAATTATTATTTTATTGTTATCCTTATTGTAAAAGTTAAAACGGTCCCTATTAGGGTTGTGTCTTTTTGGGAGCCAAGTTATGTGTATAAATAGAGGTTGAGTTCTTCTCATTTGCATACACACACAACTCATCTTCTCTTGTGTATTTGGATCATAAAAAAGAAGGTCTAGCACATGAGGTCTTGGTTTCTTGGTCTTGGTCTATTTGTGGAGAGCTATAACGTCACATTGTATTGATTGAAGGAATCTATACTAAAGAATTGGTTGTTGGGTTTTCTCCCCCATGAGGGTTTCCCAGGATATATCTTGTGTTCTATGATTGTTTATCTTTTAGTGATCCTATTAGATGTAACTGTTAATGAATGTTAATGAAGATAACTGTAACTTCTAAAATTATAACATACCTTACGTAGATTACAATGTTCATTAATTACTAATTAAATCATTAATGTAATAATTATAATTTTAATGCAAAGTCACGTCTTTTTATCTAAAATACATGAATCTACTCATTTACGTGTATTTATACACGTTGTTGTACATTGAATAGGACAATGAATAATAAATTTATTAAATATTAAATATATATTTCATATATATCTAGTTTCATGCTTCCAGACAATATTTTAAAAATCCATTGCATGCCTAAATCAATTGTGACCAATTATAACTCCACCTTTATTAGAAATTTATGTCAAGAGTTGTTTCAACTTCAAGATACTGAATTGAATCATATCACAACATATCTCCCCCAAAAATATTTCTAAATAGAAACAGTCAACAAGTTTCTAAAAGTTTATTTACATTGCTTTTCTTCAGACCAACAATCCTAATGGTTCTAATGGTTACCCTTTTCTAAATGGTGGTATAATACCACCTATCATGATACTACAAAACTAACCCCTTTTTATGTGGTATATGGATAACCACCACCATCATTGATATCATGCTTACTAGGCCTCTATAAGGTTCAAGATGTGGAAAAAACCATGACAACCTTTGTTGAAATTCTTCATACCCTCAAAGAAAATTTGGTATTAGCCTACAATTGCATGAAGCAACAAGCCTATCAACATCACTCAAAAAACCACTTTGAAGATAAATATAAGGTTTTCTTACATCTTCAACCCTAGAAGAATACATCACTCAAGGAGAAGAGTCGCTAGAAGTTATCCCCTAATTTTTATGAAACCAATACTATTTTCAAATCTATAGCCCCAGTGGCTTACAAATTAGCTCTTCCCATCCACTCTAATATCCACCCAATCTTTCATGTTCCTAGTTTGAATAAAGTGCTCGGGTCCAATTGCATATTTCAAACCAACCTTCTCAAAATAGATGAGGAGGGTTCCATTTGGTTGCAGTGTAAGGAATTTTTGGACAAACATGAGTGTCATCTTAACCAATGCACTATTCATGAAGTTTTGATCTAATGGAAGGATACACAACCTAAATATGCTAGATGGGAACCAGTAGATATTCTTCACAATTTCCTCATCTCCAACCCTGCTAAACAATGCTACTTTATAAGGGGGGGAGCATATTAGGATACCACCCTAGCTCCCATAGTTAGGAGAATAGGTTGTTACTTATTACATTGGGGTCTTCATTATAAATAATTCTCACAAGGTTGTAGAGTTTGAAATCAATAGATGTAAGTGGCATAATTAAAGAATCTCCACTAGTTAGTGCTTGAGGTCTCATTAATGGAGGTCCACTAGGTTTTTATAGTTTTTGTCAATTAGAAATTGCATATAATAGTAGAATCTATGCAATCATTTTCATAGTGAATGTGATTCTATTTGGAGCTATGCTCATGGTGGAGGTAACCTATATTTCTTTTTATTTTTCTCTAAATATTATGTTTTAGCTGACATGGAACACCACATCATATGTAGGTTGTGGTGTTTTGTATATCCCTTGGTCTCTAAAGGATTCATTTAGGGCCCAAGGGCCTTATTTGCCTCCCTAAACCATGGCCAATGCCTTAACACCCATCCCTAGTGCATAAGACCTCATAATGGTACCCATATTCCACTTGGAGGCCACAGTTCACCTCTAAAGGGCCTATGTTGTGTAATTGAGGTAAAATTCATGGTAAATGAGCTATAAAGATCCATTTATGGAATAAGGCCTTGAGACCTATCCCTACTATGAAAAAAATTTTGATCATGTCCATATCCCACTTGTATGTCAACGATCCACTTTAAAGGGTCTATGTTATGGTTCAAAGCCTTAATCATGGCCCATTAGTTCAAGATTCATAATTTAGAGCCTAATTTACTCAGTTTATCCCCCAACCATGGTCCAAAACTCATCTCTAGTGCACAAAATCTCATATGGAACCCAAATCCCACTCTAAGGACAACAATCACCTATGCAATGCATGTTTTGTGGTTTGTGGCCTTGTTCATAGACCTAACTCCCTTAAATCTTCATTTAGTGCATGCAGGTCTTTTTTTTCTTCCTCACCTGTTGACAAGGCCTTAAGACCCATCCATATTTTCCAAGGAATTATAATAGAAATCATGTTTGATTTGGAGGAAAATTACCCTCTTAGAGGGCCCATGTGGTGGTTTCAAGCCTTAATCATGGCCCATGAGCTCTAGAAGCTTTATTTAGATCCTAACTCCCTTGTTTTCCTCCTCTTTTAATGGCCAAGTCATCAAAACCAATCCCTTGTGTGAAAAACCTCATAAGAGTACCCATATTACCATTGGAAGCCAAATATCCATGTCAGAGGGACTATGTAGTGTTTTGAGGTATCATTCATGGTCGAAAGATTCATTTTCTAATCTTATGAAAACAAGAAATTATTTATGTAAAAATATTATAAAAAAAAAACATAAAATGAATAATTTAGATCTCTTCAAGATTACTACTGCCAAAAACAAATCCCAGGGTAAAAAGTTATGGTAAAATTACTATTGTGTGTATGTATGTGTGCATATGTGTGATGTTAAAAACAATGTGCACACGTTTTATGGAACAAAACCATGTTATTAGCATGTTCTTACTTTTAAAGCACATGTGTGTTATTTGAAATTCTTTTTTTTTTCCTTTTTTAAGGAGCGCTTCTACTTACCATATTGTTTGTTGACTTGGTTGCTTCAAATTTAGCTTCAACATTACAACCCTAATGGTTCACATTGCAAAAACAACAAAACCTTCATTTTTCTTAATCCCTTTCAATATCTCCATTTTAATTCCCTGCTAATTTCATAAACAAAATTATATATTCTAAAATCTAATTTAATTTCTTACATTTCATATTCTTACATAATATTCAAATTAGTTGATAAAGTACCTCAAATTGTCCCTTCAAGACAACAGATTGTCATTTTTCCATAAATTTTACATTTCCACTAACATGTCATGAGAGATCGTCATTAGCTTTCACTCACCTTCATTTACATGAGATAGGATAGTTGGACATGTTTTGAGGATAGATTTGGTTGACCCCAATATGCACAGAACCAAGGAATAAAGAGTTGGAAGTGGGGAAAAAATTGATCTCCAAAGTCTAAGGAATAAGGGAAGAAAGAGGAGGAAAGGGAAGGAAATAGCCTTCACTCACAAGAGGAAAGGGTTAACAGAAACTCCCCACTGGAGTTGTCAAAATGTAGAGAATGAACATATCTACCACATACAACATGAGGGAAAGGATGAAAGACCACCCAAGTGCACATGCACACTGTACTAAGATGGGGAAAGAGGAAAGTAGAGTTACCACTTGGTTTTAGGAATAAAGTGAGAAATCTAGGTTAAGATGAAGGAGCATCCAGAAGAGGAGGAAAACCACTAGTCTAATTAGGATCTTAAGATCTAGTTTGCATTAACCTATGACTGTAGGTTATTAGGGTACTTTGCTTAGGTTTCAAAGTATATTTTACTAGAAAAATAGATAAGCAAAATGAAGCAACTAACTAGGGTTAATTAACTAACAATTGTTTTAATGAGCTAGAGACCTTGATGTTGAAAAAGTAAAGAGAAGAATGGAAAGAACTTACCTAGAATTCATGGTTGTAGGTGATAAATATCCTTAGGATGAAGAGGATATTTGTGGAGGATGAAGTGGATCTGGTGGTCCACTTCATGAGAACATCATGAATACATAACATAATTTCATATTTCCATAATTAATAATATTTTGTTTACTATCCATTTTACTTATTTTCTTGACATCATATGAAATACAATGTGTATATAAATACACATGGGGAATGATAAGTCATGTCCTTAGCAAATTGTATGACTTATGATAGACTTATCATTTACATTATAATGCCTATTTACATAATAACAAACCTATAACATATTATTACATGATAATAATTATAATATACTTTAGTTATATTACAAGTCTTCCCCCCTTAAAAAAATTTTGTCCTCAAAGCATAGGGAATGAGAAAATATTATGGTAGAATGACATTCTTTTATAACTTATATTGATTAGATAAAGTTGAATAAAGGAGGTGATATGACAATCGAAGTCTCTAACAATACTGGCACCTCGAAAAAGAATCAATGATCCAGATTTATGAGTGGAACGAAATGAATACTAGATTGAATACCATAACACATAGATAAGGAGAACAACAATAGATATCCAATGAACAATAAATTCTATTGAATAACTAAAATAGGCTGAAACTGTAAAACTGCAAAACTGAAACAACTTTCTTGAATGGTGGTAGTTATCTCTCTTCAGTTATCTTTGAGAAGAGATTTGGTTGCTACGCGCATCTGTCTGAGAAGAATGATTACAATGAGGATCCAGAGGCATTTTTAACATTAATCATGAATTCCAAAACCATATATCCCAAAAACCTAACCATAGGAGATGAAACGCCAAAAGTTATGTGGGCCCCGATGGGTAAGTTGGTACCTCAACTTCCCAGGGTTGTAACTTTTGCATACAACCTCCGTTTTAGGAGCATGATAGCCCGTTGGAAAGGTATTTTCGAGAACTACACATTATACCATCAAAGTCTGACTTTGTCTACAGTTTGACTATGGAAAGCCAAAAAAACATTGTTTAGGGCCCCAAAACGACCCTAGAAGTACAAAAAGATTTACTGACATGAAAAAATTCAAAATAAGCCAGTTGGATTAGGTGGACGGCCACAAATTTCCACCTAGAAGATGTGTAGGGATGCAAACAACCCCGGAAGTGTAGAACCCACAATTACAAAGAATTATAGAAGAACGTGTTGAACTAAAAATTCTCAAGAGGAGCCAGTTGGAATAGGTGGGTGGCCACCAATATCCACCTGGATCAATCAATCCATCCAAGTTGGATTTTTTCTAGAACTCTCTGATGATAAGATTCTAGATATTTTCTTCTTTGTTGACTTTGGGGCACATATATCTTTGGATGCCTAGGAATTTTATCCTTCTTAATGTCTAGTTTAGTCTTGTCATGATTTACTTGAGTCATCATGATGATATATGATTTTTTGTATTTATCAGTATGAAAAAATCCTTTGATTGACCTATGACTTTACTAGTGGCGATCAACGGTATGCCAATTTCAACTAAATTTGTGGATGTTTCTTTACCATATAATTGTTGTTGAGATCGACTTCTGGAAACACTTCAACTGATACAACTTCATTGTTAAGAACATTAGTTTTTCCACGTTGATCAAGTCGGTGCTAGTGCATTTATCCATGGTTTGGGTTTCTTGATGTGACTTCCTCTTATTCTTCAATTTATTCATATCTACAAGTAGACTTTTATTATGATTTCTCAAATATGAAATTTATTCATATCTGGATAATAGTTCTTTATTGATATTTTCATACTCTTTTTATGAGTTCTTTTTATATTACTAATTTTTTGTTGTGACTCTTTAATTTTTTGTTGCAATTTATGAATTTTTGTATCTTGCTTCTCCAATTCTGTTCGATTTTTCATAATTTCTTCCTCTTTGCTAATACGAATTTTATTCATTTTTTTTAACTTTTCCATTAATTCTATGTGATTTTGTTGTTCATTTTGATATGAATTCGATGATAGAGCACGATGCTTTGAGCTATAATCTCACAACATTATCTTATTGGTAAGGTGCTCTAATTCTATGTACTTTTTATCAACGTTCATGGTAAAAGTACCAATAGATTTCAACCAAGGGTTCCCTATGACTAC
This sequence comes from Picea sitchensis, assembly GCA_010110895.2. Lineage (NCBI taxonomy): Eukaryota > Viridiplantae > Streptophyta > Pinopsida > Pinales > Pinaceae > Picea > Picea sitchensis. Next base: position 188,501 of record SNQJ01S0003984.1, on the reverse strand, counting down.
ATCAACTTCCTTGATTTGTAACACAAAAAAAAAATCATTTTGGGGAGTACTCATCGATGTTTAATTCTAAATTATTAATCTCATCATCATATTCTTGTGTAAGAGCTCTTTTAACTTCCTCTTCCGCAAGTTGTAATTTATTTGTCAATTTAATATCAATATAGTCCAATGACTATCAAGGTCAATGGAAATGCTTACAGTCTCATTCTAGATCCTCCCTACCATACATATAACCATATCCATTGGTTCCAAAACATACCCAGAAGTGAATTGAACCTTATTTTCCATTTCACTCCTTATGAAATACTTATGTTAATGCTTTAATATGAAGTAATTGAATATTAATTCCCAATTCTCAAAATACTCCTTGTGAAATCATTAAACTTCTATATCACTTGCTAATAAAAATATTAATATAAAAAACCACCTTCCTTCTTCTTCTTTTTATTTTTTATTTTTTTTACTTTTTTCCTTATAGTATTTTTCCAATACTATGGGCACCCCAATTGTTTACCAAAACCACGGGCATGTAAACCAACAACGGTAAAATCAAAATTTTACCCTTCCTTCTTCTTTTTGCCCCCCTTAAAAAATGGTAAAATCAAAATTTACTCTTATGTGAACCTTTTCTTTTTTAATTCTAGATCAGGGAAACAATAGAAAAGTTGACCAAGGACCAGATGAAACATGTGGGGAATGATATGTCATGTTCTTGGCAAAGGCCATGACTTATCATAGACCAAAGGTCACGACTTATGATAGACTTGTCATTTACATTATAATGTCTATTTACATAAAACAAACCTATAACATATTATTACATGATAAGAATTGTAGGGTCTCCAAAAGTGATCCACATCCTAAAATATCCTACACACATAGCTCCATTATTTTTCAAGATAAGACTTAGAAACAATTTCTAACATAAAGAGATATATCCATATATAATCAATCAATATTAAGCTCAAAGGGTTATTTCAATCAGTTGTCACCAATGTTCTTGGGTATTTGTCTATTTTTGTGCCAGTATGTGCCTAATTTGAATCCCTCTCAATGAGGCACACTACTCTACACCAATGAGTTACTAGGTATGCCATCTACAAATGTGGGAAACATCCCTTGATTTTCTCCATGAGGTTTTCCTTGGAAAACATATTAAAATAATCAATCAACACTAGATCTACTACTGTAAATGATAAATTGATCTTAATGCAAAGTAGAGAGACCCAAGTGCCGAAAGGGGAGACAATACCTTCCTTTCCCTAACTATGATGGAATCCCCCTTGTTGTTATAGGGTTGAAATGTCTAAGTTATGAGTGGAACTAATTCAATGATGATGCACCGAGGTGAATCAACAAGCCTACAAGGTTAAAGTCAAGCTAATCATAAGAGATCCTTCTAGGGGCACTAGAGATAACAATTAAAAGTATCCCAAGAGCATGAGATATGTGGAAGGAGTTTGATTGATAGCCTAAGTGTGTTCCTAGAAATTAGAATTTTCGAAGATGGAAGATTCCAAGAGATTTGAAGAAACTCTACAAAGAGGAGTTAAATGGTGGAAATAAGCAAGGGAACAACCCAAAGGTTATATGTATGTTAGGTTATCTACTGAAGGGTTCAAGTCATATGGAACAATTGTACGACACTCATTGACTTAGTGTCATGGGTTTAGTGCCCAAAACTACCCTCTCTTATATTTGTTGTGAATCATACATGCAACACTTCTCGTGAACTCACAATATGTTTTTCTTCAAGAGATTGGGTTGTGTTAATGAGGTTTGGTTCAATTTGACTCCATATATAGCAAGTCCTCTAAATGGATTTGAGCTTCCATAGAACTAAAATGAGGTTTCCTAAGTGACCATGGACGCAACCAAGGGTTTATGCTTCCAACTTGACCCATGAAGTTAGGAAATACCTCAAATGGGTATTTCGAGCATCAAGTGAGACAAACCAGTGACTAAAGGCTAGAGGCCAAGGGAAGAGAAGGAAACTAAGAATCCCACCTAAGTGTTAGACATCCCTGAAAAATCTGATGTCTAGGTTAAGGTGAGGTAGACTCCACGAAGATAAATCACCACATCCAAGTAAGAGATATTACTTAATTATTAAATAAGTCACATATAAATGTGACAGAAAAGTGAATTAATTAATATACCTTTGTGAGTGTGAGTAGATGTATGCAAGCACCCAACCACGAATCTCATATGCTAAATAAATCATATTATCAATGCATTTTTTAAAAATGGTTAATTAATAAAAACATTTTTATTAATTTATTCATATGAATAATTTTACTTTGAAAAAATGCAAAAACTAATTGTTAGGAAGGACATGTTTATGTGTATCAAGAGTTTAATGTTGATAATTTATTAACGTTCGGAAAAAAAAAGTGTATTTTTTTAAGATTACAACAATCGAGATCTTATGTTTGTATGGCCTCTATGTATTCTCCATTTACAAAATCACCCTTCGCGGTCATACCATAATCATTTTAAGAACATATTTGTAGAAGTATTGATGACTTGGACAAGTAATCTTCGCACTAGATAAATGTTGAATTGACATGATCATGTTTTTAATGGAAGAATATTTGTTTTTTCGAATAATCTTATCAATCACTCGATAAAACACATTTCCTATTGAAAACAAACATCGCAATAATTTTTACATTTAAGAATATGGAATTGCCATCTATCATGTTGTTAATTGAAAAATATTGCTAAGTAGTGTTATCATGAACATTTCGGACACCCTCCAAATTTGATCACGACATATTACACACATTTCCCATAAAAGCATATCTTCAACCAATTTCTAACTAATACACATCTCATTTACTTATAAGCAACTTTATTTTAATTAAAAAATATTGCTGAATTTTGTTGCAATTAATATTTCGGGCATCGTACAAATTTGATAACACAATACACATTTCCCATAAAAGCATATCTTCAACCAAACTCTACCCAATAGACAAATCATTTAGAACCAGCTTTTATTTAAGTGAATGTTTCAATCCATATGTGTTATTTCCAATCCCTAGTATACACTTAGATAATGTTTCATTCCATACATGCTATTTCTAGTTCCTCGTATACACTTATATCACGCTATCTTCAATTAAAAGCAAAAGATATAAAAACATGTTCCTCCATTTGGCCCACTTGGAAGATGCTCTCTTCAAAAAAGAGATTAAAAAATGCCACTCCATTCGGCCACTTCGAAGATGCCTTTACATACCATGACGCCACAAAATATAACGAAACGTTGGTCCCAAAGAAAAAGAGGGAGCTATACGGTCAAAGTAAGCGTTTTTTTTAATGATAGTATATTGGCATGTGTAAAATGTAAAAAGGCACATATTCTAGGACCCTCGCATCTAAAATATATTTTTTTAATGATAGTAAAATATTGGCATGTGTAAAAAGTAAAAAGGCACATATTCTAGGACCCTCGCATCTGAAATATATGAGACGGATCACCGTCCCACTTATGTTCATCGATAATCTTAGATATTCTGTTATCGCCAGAGTCTGTTTCTTTTTCCCTTCACTCACTAGTGAAGCGCAAGCAGTTTACTGACCGGCTGACCACAAATGAAGCAATTCAAGGTTTTCTGGCTAAATTTAAGAGTATCACGGCACGGTGTGCACAAAGCTCTATGGGCACAAGGTACTGCGACCCAAATAGCCTTCCGCTCCTTACAGTGTCCACAGTTGGAAAGTTCAGCGTGACTGATCTTACTGCTTTCAGCTATCTCGAAGGACAAATTCGTGGTGGGCGATTTTTGGAAAGGCGAATCCTGGGGACTGTATGGCGATAGGACACTCTGAGGTGAGTTCTGTAGAAATTTAGAAAGAAAGGTTAGAACACATTAAATTATAACAATTCATCAAATTAGATCAACTTGAGAGCATAAGGTTACAATTTTTACCTCCCATAGTTGGCGGCTAAGAGTTGGTTTCCAGGGAGGAGGCTCCATGCTATACAAAGGTTTTTGTTGACTCCATGGAGTGAAAAACGAACTTCCTTCCTGGAGAAAATTTAGAAAGACATCTTTCTGAGCAGGTACTGTGGCTCGAGGGGTGAAAGTACTCATTGATTGACCGTACTTTGCTGAGGACGATGCAGATGTGATGCGCATTTGTGAAGAATCTATCTTGCTGTGATGCAAGGGCGATTTCTGTTGAGCTTCGATGATTTCAGTTGCCTGCGGGAAGGAAATTGGTCGTTGACCCAGAGCCGGAAGTTCGACGGATATATTTGGATTTATGTTTGTACTGGCCATTCCGTCGGCATTTACGTTGAAGACAGAAAAAATATTGGACAAATAACGAACGTCTTCGTCAGTCCCGACTAGAAATTCGTTTGTAGAAATAGGTTGATGATCGGCAGAATTGGACTTGTTGCAGGCATGTGCAAGCTGTAAAGTGGCCTTTTCATTGAAATCAGTTGATGGAACAAGGTCAGCACCGGTCTGTATGGAAGCAGTAGCTATTGGTGGTTTCTTATCGAGGCCGATAGTAGATCCTAGTCCTGCGGCATCTGCATAAGAGCGTCCTTTGTCCACGAAGGAGCTACTCCCAATAATTTGTCGTTGATGTTGATGATGAGCAGATGAAATCGAATGATGTACTACCACCTTTGGAAGTGATTCAATAAGAACCATATGCGTGGCAGGGCCCCTTCCAACAGGAACAATCTTCATCCTACAGAGGCCTGGCATTGAACGTATGAAATCGCTGAGCTTAAAGTAGCCAAGAGAAACATGGTCCAGTTCCATGCCACAGGTTGCTCTGAAATCGCCTTTAAGAGAAGAAAGGGGATACCACTCCCCTTCGTTTAGTCGCTTGGATACTTCCCCTAGAAATTCTGGAAGCCATTTTTTAAACTTCTGAACCCAAGGTGGACTAGGTTCTGGAAGAGGTACTAGAGATGTACTCCGTGTTTCTACCTTTTCTTCTTGAACCCCCAAGACTCTCTCCCATGGTGTAATTTGCTTTCTTCTATGCCCTTCCCTGTCTTCTTCTTGCACATCTTCTTGCTTGGTGGAAAATACACCCTCGTGGATATTTACTTTCATCGATTCCAGGGCTGGAAGCATGGACCTGGGTACTGCACCCTTGATTTCTACCTGCATAAAGATTCTACACGTTAAGCAATCATTCAAATTGAATGTATGCAATGCTTTACTTACCTTTTTGCCATGAATTATAACGAAATGGGCTTCTACTGCGGAGGCCACGGACTCTTCGTATTTGAAAGTAACAAATCCGAAACCGCGAGATTGAATATGCTCTCCAGCTTGATTTCCGATCACGATTGCGTCAACCACCGGGCCGAATTTGCTCTCAAAGAAATCTCTCAAATCCTCTGTTGATTGCTACAGAGATTATGATTGAGAACTAATCTATGAATTTCGAAAAACTATCCTTATTTAATTTGAAAATGTAAGCATTTCTGACCAGATTCTACGGAAGGTGAAAGGCCTCCAATAAACACCTTCCTGTTCAAATCTTCTGGTACGCGCTGCTTGCAAAACAGTGACTCATAAAATAACTAGAATAACATTATTGAAAATCATTTGAAGGAATAATCATGAGCAAACAATATTTTGTTATTCATTGGAATAATCTTCACCTTATTAGACCTCCCGCTTGTTTGTAAAACACTCCCTTGTTTTACGTCTGCGGGTAGCATCTTGACTCGTCTTAATTCTCCTTCCCCGTGCGCATAATAGCATTTATCCCCCCTCACGCAACCTCCAGGTGATTCGTAGTATCTGCA
>SNQJ01S0003984.1:116741-127734 GCA_010110895.2 Picea sitchensis | reverse complement strand
AAAATTAATAATTGAAATTAGTTGGAGTCTAGGAATTGGGGACAAAGAGAATAACTGAAAAATAATTGAAAATTAAAGGATTTAGGAAAGTTAGAATATTGATTAAAGAAAGGAACATATAAGTTTATACTTATTATTTATCTTCACCCATTCTCACTATTAAAATTGTTAGGATGTTTTTTAATTTAGAATAATATGATCTAGGATTCTAGTTTTGTAAAAATCAAATAACATATTATTAAAATTGTTAGGATGTTTTTCTATTTAGAATAATATGGTCTAGGATTCTAGTTTTGTAAAAATCAAATAACATATTTATAGAGGGCTTCATTTCTTTAATGATATTCTAACTATCTTAAATCCTTTAATTTTAAATTATTTTTCAATTATTCTTTTTTTATCAATTTCTAATCTCTAATTTCAATTATTAATTATATTTTTATTTAATAATTATTATTATTAACTATTCTCTTAGTTTTATCATTTAATTTTTTATTATATACTTACTACATTAATTATTATTAACTAAATAATTCTATATCTTTTCACAACTTTTATTTTACAATGCCTATGTCTATAATTTTTCCAATTGTTCATATTATCTTGGTTTTTCTTTGCCCTAATGTTTATATTATATTCATCTTTATATATCCCTTATCTTAGTCTTCTTTTCATACATATTGCTTCAACACTGCTTAATAATGGGTAAAGTGTTTTATGATGGAGGAACTCATAAAAATCTACATACTTTAATAAAATAGTTTTTTGTGTCCAACAAAAATATATATAGGAAGTCATCTAAAATCCTAATTTACTAAGAAATTACCAAATCAGTTAATTTATGTATAATAACATTTTGATAAAAAATAAAATGATATTATTTATTAATACAAATAAATATAAATAAAAAATAAAAAAAATAAAAAATTCAAACAAATGTTGTACAATAGAGATTGAAACTCTCTCCAAAATATGTAAGAGAATAATTATCTCAATTATTGTTCGTTTTATTTATTAATACAAACAAATATAAATATAAAATAAAAAAACTAAAAAATCCAAACAAATGTTGTACAATAAAGATTGAAACTCTCTCCAAAATGTGTAAAAGAATAATTATCTCAATTATTGTTTTTTGTGCAAGGTCCAATGTAGAATACCAATCATAAACAAATTATACAAACCTTTATGATTTCAAATATCTATAGCATTGTAGCTTTAGGAACATTGAATTTAACAAATGTTGTAGAATAGAGATGGAGGCTTTAAAATACCAACCATAAACAAATTATACAAACCTTTCGGATTTCATTATATCTCTAGCATTGTAGCTTTCGGAACAAATTATACAAACCTTTCGGATTTCACGATATATCTAGCATTGTAGCTTTCGGAACATTGAATTTAACAAATGTTGTAAAATAGAGATGGAGGCTCTCTCCAAAATGTCTTAGAGAATAATTCTCTCCATTATTGTTCCTTCTTGCCACGTCCAATGTGGAATACCAGCCATAAAGAAATTATACAAAACTTTTGGATTTGAGGATTCTCTAGCATTGTAGCTTTATAGTTTGAGTAACATTGAATTTATTGAGTTGATGATATTATTTTTTACATTTATATATATTTTATTTGTTTTTAATATATGTAAAATTAAAATTTCAAATGTCCAAATATTATATTCTATACTTTATTGTTTATATACTTTATTGTTTAAAAAGTGATTTTATATGTTTATTGATTTTATGGAAATATGACAATATTGAAGTTATTTCAATTCCAATGTGGAGGTGATTTTATAGCTTGAGGAACATTGAATTTATTGAGTTGATGACATTACTTTTTTGCATTTATATATTTATTTATTTATTTTTAATATATGTAAAATTAAAACTTCAAATATCTAGATATTATATCTTATATTTTATTGTTTAAAAAATGATTTCATATGTTTATTGGTTTTATGGAAATATGTCAATATTAAAGTTATTTTAATTCCAATGTGAGGGTGGTAGTTTAACTATTATCTTTAAAGTTATTGTATTTTTGTCTCATATTTTTTATCCAAATGTAGAGTAAGAGTTATGAAAAAAATTGAAATAGAAATTACGAAAAAATATTGTGGAAGATTTGTTCACTTTAAAGATATATTTTTAAGATTAAAAAAATTTAGAATTATTTTAAAAAAAATTTAATCTTATTTTTTTATTTAAATTAAAATATTTCCTTGCAAATTAGATGTGATAATATAAGAAATTAAAACTCCTCATATCCAAAATTTTATCTAATATTTTTAATATTCAAATATTATATCTAATAGTCTATTCTATTTATTAAAAAGTAAATTTGTATGTTTATTATATTTTTTTTCCAAAAAAATTATAATTTCATTGATGTCAAAAGTAATTATATGCTTATTCTATACTAGAGAGAATGCCAATATTTAACATATAGAACTATTAACTTAGAGTTATTGTTCTAAGATTTAATTAAGGTTTAAGACTATTGTTAAATATCTATATTGTCTTTCAATGATTGCATATTCAGTATTTTATCTAAAATATAGTTAATGTTTAAGACTACTATCTCATTTCAGGGTCACCTTGTTAAAAAAAAATTGATAATCTGTAATTTAAAAGATATCATTCCATTTCATGATTCCTTAATTCAAAATTTTATTTGAATTTGTAGTTTAAATTTATAATTTCTAAATGAAGCAGGCACCTCTTTTAGACTAAGAAAGTGTATGCCTATAAAAGAGCTTAACTAATAGAATCAGTCTTTACTTAATATCTTCATCAAAATTTTATCATAATTTGTACTTTAAATTTATAATTTTTTTTATTAGGCAACCACTTCTTTGACACCGAAAAAGTGTAATCCTAAATTTATAATTTCTAAATGACGCAGGCACCTCTTTTAAGACTAAGAAAGGGTATGCCTATAAAGGAGATTAACTAATAGAGTCAATCTTTCCTTAATACCTTCATCAAGATTTTATCATAATTTGTACTTTAAATTTATAATTAAATTTCTGAATTATGCAACCACCTCTTTGACACTGAAAAAGTGTATTCCTATAAAACTGATTAACTAATAGACTCAGTTTTTGCTTGAAGATGATTTATGACCATGGAGTTAATGGTGCATACTTGTAGTTGCAGATAAGGAGATAACATCGTGCTGCATGTTATGCTAGTTGCTGCGATCTGAGGTTCTTAGTTCAGATCCATAAACCATTAAAAATTTCGAGATTTGCAACTGTCGTTTCCCTTGTCTACCTACTAGTGATTGTAAGTTTTCCTCGAACAAATAAGATAGTAAGATATGATAATATATTTAAGACTTGTAAAACACAGAGTATGTTCTTGGCCTTGGTGCTCATGAGATTTCAGTTTTCCTCATAAAGATCACCTTGGAATATATATTAATATATTTAGAATTCGTAAAATGCAGAGTATGATCTTGGTGGGCACGGCCCTCGTGTGACTTCAAAATTAAAAATCGTTGTACAAACTCTCGGAGGCAGACTATATGTGCGAAGTGATTGTTTTACAAGCTCATTGAGAACGACTACATAATCAACTGATATGAAGCAAATAACTATACTCACTGATCTAGACATGTAGTGCCTTTAAAAACTAAAAAGACTAAGGAAAAAACAGGGATTACGTTGTTGCCTGACTTTAGACTCGTCCAAGACTCCAAACTAGTGTTTTACATTGATCCTGACAAGAGTACGTAATGAGCTTTCTATGAAATACAAATACCACTTTAACATGAAAAAGAGCATCTCGTTTCCTGGTTTCTTCTTGAAAAATTAAGCATCAAGCAAACTTCAACTTAACCGGTAAGAATGGGTTATTATTGTGAAATATATGCCATCGAATGTACTGTTGTATACAGTATTTCCCATTACTTTGAGCTTCATTCCATTACGTACTGCTGCCAACAACTGCAGAGCATTGCAAAGTTGCTCTGCAAAGTTGGTCATGATGTAGACTATTATAGCATCGTCGATAAATGAACAAAGAAGATTATGATAGCACCAAATAATGAACGACAACATTACCAGGAGTTGGAGATAGAGCAAGGGAATCCACTCAGACATTGTGGCCGATGGTACCCTGAGGAAAAGATTATTGTCGACAAAGAGGGTGTCTGAACTGCAATTGTGAGTATGGTACATGTGAATGGCATAGCATAGATCTACTGTCACTACATAAATAGGATGACAAGTCATGAGGACTTCGCCAAAATAGTAAGGGGAACCAGAAATGGACGGTCGCTCCATGAATAAGATTATATTTGAACTCCGTAGTTATACTGAGAGGTAATCAGGATTTTTCAGAAAACTTTGGAAGGTCTACAAATTTTTGTTCCTAACTATAAAGTGGAATTAAAGAGTTTACTTAAGGCTTATTTTAGAATTTTTTCTGGTTGTTAGATATAGTTGAGATATTTTCTCAATTTTTTTCTTTGAATTTGGAATAAGTTGGATCTCACAACACTTATATAATGTAACACCTATTGAAATCGATGGTTTAATGAATCTTTTAATTAAAAATTTTAATTTTATGTTCAAGAATCAAATCAATGAATCAGATTTAATGTTCATAACTTCATTACATTTATAAATGCATGAGTCAATCCGTTTAAATTTTCAATTCACCTTTTAAAATTAATAAATTACTAACCCAGGTTTCCAACTACCATTAATTATACTTATACAAATATAACCAAAATTACCTAACCTTTAACCTTTACATATTAATTAACTTTTTTAACATTTGAGGGATGTGAACCGTGGCATGGTTGAATGCCACGTTTAACATGCTTTTCAATTTCAATGTAAGCTTAAAATCATGCATAACTAGGTGGAGCGTGGAGCACTCTCTCCTTACATTGAGCGTGGAGCGTGGAGCGTGGATATGTGTTGGTTTTTACTATGATGCGCTCATTTCCCTTCTTGTGAATTCAAGCGTGGTTTACAAGGTCGAGCATTATGGAGCATTGTTTCCTTGTGGAGTTACCAGGTCGATTGTTGTGGAGCACTATTACCTTACCAGGTGGGTGCATGCATTTTAAATTGTGATGCACATCTCCCTCCGTGCTTCGTGTTCTTTCTTGCATTTGGTTACAAAATTTGTTATTTTTCTCAATCTCTTTTCATGGCTAATGTTTTTCTTCATTGACCTTTACAAGCTTCATTGACCTCATACAGGTTGTACAAATAATGGTACATTATTTTAGATTAGGGTTAGAGTTTATATGTAAGCTATTATTTGTACCTTACACGATTTTAAGATTTAGATAGATTCACGATGATTTTACTAGTAGCTTCAACAACATGTATCGACTCTTGTGTCATGCTCTTCGATCGTTCTATTAAAATCCTATGCCTTTTTCTAAAGGCCTAAAGGCTGGCGATGGTTTGTATTTTATTATCGGTTCTCCTAAATTTCGAAATGGATGGTTTTACATTTATTTATGTAATACTAATATATATATGTTAATCTTGAGTTGTTGTAGAATGATGCAGAATCTCAATAGAATCAATGACATGCAAGTTTTTATTGGGATTGAATTCCTGTAAATTGAATTTCCACATACAATACTTATCAGTGCCGAGCTAGGTAGGGTTCCATCCTCATCTGAAAAAGTAAGACCTAAAAGGGGGCGAAATATGTGCCAAAACCTCACCTTTTCTTCCTAGTCCTCAACCACACCGCAAAGGAAGAAATATCTCTCAATATGAAGATATGCAGGAGCTTGGATATCGATCTATGACGCTCAAGGAGTCTCTCTGGATGCCTTTTATAGACCAGAATTTCGTCCAGGATTTTGAGACAACCTATGAATCATTGTAATTGGGCTCGATTTCAATAATTGTGTTTTACTCACTATGTTGATATCAAAACTATGTGTCAATAAGAATTTTGTAACATGATTTTATTATGCTTAATGATTCTTCCCTCACTATACGTTTAAGGATGAGCCTCCCGAGAAACACAAATTTAACCATTATAATCCACACATTTATTATCTTCAATTCTCCATAATTTTGACTTCTACGGAGTTTCATTCAAGAAAATATGCTTAAATAAATGAAAAGAATTTAAATTTGTGTTCTTCTATCCAACTATTGGAAGAGTTGAGAGAAATACACTTATATGAAACGTAGTTACAGATTATATAAAACCATACTCAGTCTTATAATGTTTGTTAATCAATACATACACATGTAAAAGAAACTCACACAAAAAAAAGGAAGAATATATGGGTGGAAGATTTCATCAAACAGTTTAACAATCTGGCAATCTGGCATTCTAAGTTAATATGTACTTCTTCTTAGAACCAATAAATCCATGGTTTTGATTTAATATAAATTATCATTTTTATAAAAAATAACTTAATATCTTGCACTAAAAAATTCCAAAGAATCATCAATAAAATCAAAATAAATAATATATTTGATACATCAAATACCTTTACACAATTAATAAGAAATTAGTCAATTAACCTTTACACAATTAATAAGAAATTAATCAATTAACACAATGGGAGTTAATTAGAAGTTTTTTAAGCCCAACAACAAACATATAAATACGCAATGTATTTGAAGCAGCGAGCCAATAGATATATTGTATTCAAATCAATACTTAAATCTGAGCTAGCTCGAATTTGCCACGAACTTTATATGGAATTTTTTAATGGTAATAATTTCTTCCTTCATTTGTTTCTTTTTGCAAATAAGCAAAAGTTATTTTCTATTTTAAAACTTTTTGTCATAAACATAAAGCTTTTTTCCATAAACAATAACTCCAAAAATTTGGAATAGGATAAAATTAGAGTTAAGATTATTTCTATTAAAATTAGTGTTAAATTTATTAATAATATATTATTATATTAAAAAATATCAATATTATATTATTAATATTAAAAATTAATATGATATAAACCCTTATTAATGATTATTAATAATATTATTAATATTTATTAAGAAATGTTGTAATATATATGACTATCAATATATTATTAATAATAATATAATATGTTTATATATATATATTATTATAAATGTATAATATTAATATCTTAATAGTAATTAATCTCACTAATATTATGAATATTAGTTATTAATAATTATATCATTAATATAGTAGTTAGAATTAATGTTGTTAAATGTTTTCAAATACACAGTAAGATGTTGCCATTAATAATATATAAGGGTATTAATTATTATTGTTAGTTAATAATAACTATTAATAATACTTTAATAATATCATGAAAAATATCATGAACATATCCTTTTAAAATTAACAATGTCATGAACATATCTTTTTAAAATTAACAATATCTCAATGTATTAGCATATCCTATTAAAATTATTGTTAGATTTATTAATAATACATTATTAAAGGAAAAAATGATTAATATTATATTATTGATATTAGGGATTAATATAATATAAATCATTATTAATGGTCATTAATAATATTATTAATTCTTATTAACAAATGTTTTCATTGATATTATGAATATTAATATAGTCATATCATTAATATTATGAATATTATTGATATATGTATGATTATTGATATATTATTACTATATATATATGACTATATTATTATTATAGTTTCTTCAAACTTTTCTGAGGTTTTTTGAAATTTGTTGTTTTGAATGGGAATAATATTTCTCCCATGCTTTTGAAATTATTTCTTTGTTATTTTGAAGAATACTACTTATATGCATTTTTTTTTACGTTTTATGCAGAATAATCTTTGTAGTTCTGTGGTTTTTGGAAATTATTTTTAGCTTCTTCAATGGGTTGAGCAATTGGACATCTGAAATGAGGCGAGTCACTTTTTACTTTGATTCAATTTTAATTTTAAGTAAAGTATTTAAATATAATTTTTTATTTTTTTATTTTAAGTTTCATAAGTAAAAGTTGATTTGAGAGCTAAAGTCAATCCATAATAATAATTGTTACATCTTTTTTCTCTTCTTTTCAATATGAGCACTCCACCACCTATTCCAAAAACTCATCCTAACAAGGGGAGGCCCACCAAAATCACCCTACAAAAAATTATATGGAATCAGTAGAAAAAAAAAGAGAAGAGAAAGATGTCAAAATACAAATAGAGTTAGAAAGAAAAAATGAGTGAATAAAGAGACGTAAAACTCAAGTAGAGATAGAGGCAATGATTGATAAAAAAATTAAAGATATCATTCAAACTCAAATAGAGGATAGATTCTTAGTGCTCAAGAGTGAAATGCAGAAAATGAAGGATAGAATTCAAGAAATGAAAAACATAAACAATCAACCCAAAAATGAGGGGTTGAAGAAAATCACAACTTGAGAGATAGGATTAAAGAGCTAGAAGAAAAACTAACCAATCATTTGACCCTCACTAATATGGAAAACATATTGGATATCAAACCCATCAAAGAGGAAATGAATAAGCTAATCGAACTGGGCCATGAGGGTAACAAAAAAGCCTTGAACCTCATAATTGTTTGTATAAAATAACAACAAGAGGAGGATACGCTAGCAATAGTAAAATAAAAATTAAAAAATAAATCACAAATTGATACAACTTAGCTCATAGAAGCAAAGAGGCTAGGAAAAATAATTGATCACAAAGATAGGTTGATATGTGTCAAAGTAAGTTGTACTAACCATAAATATAGCATACATAGTAAATATCTGAGCTTAAAAGGGTCATGAATATTTATAAATGAAGACCTCATTCCCGAAGACCCAGTTGAATTAACGAAGGAAGTTCAAAAGGTAAAACAAGCCAAGAAAAATGGAAAATGGGAAATAATTAGAAATTGAAAAGCTATTGGTAGGGATAGAGATGAGAAGGATAATAATAAATAGGAATTTGAGACACTCTCGATCATTTTTTGGAATTTTCATGGCTTTCCATGATGCAAATGTCCTATGATAAGGTGGATCCYGTGTGATATTGATATTATTTGTCTATATGAAACTTGGGAGCGTGGGGAGTGTAAGGTCCCTAACATGGAAGGATTTGTCTTGTGRTCGGCATGGAACAAAAAATCCCACCGTAGAGGAATAGGATGCATAGTTTGTTATATTAGAAAGAGCATTTCTCGTCACTTTCAACTTCATAAGATTGACCCTCTTMATCAATACATTTGGATAGAAATTCGAGACACCAATGCTAAGAATATGTATATAGAAATTTGTTATTTTGCACCTATTAATTCAAATTTTTATAAGAAAAATAATCTAGATAAAAATTGTCCCTATAATAGTTTAGAACAAGATATTTATAATTAAAAAAATGAAGGTAATATCCTCCTCCTAGGAGACTTTAATTCTAGGACTGCAACTAAACAAGATAATATTTTAAGTAATGACTCCAACCATAATTCTTTATGGCTAGATGAGGACCTTGTTTTGTCTAATAGCTACAAAAGAAGCTCTAAAGACCTAATTGAGAATTTGTTTGGTACTGAGTTGGTCAAGCTCTGTAGCTCTCAAGACCTAATAATTTGCAATGGAGTAATGAAGTGTCCAAAGTCCAACCAGATGTCCTGTATTCATGGGCTAGGTAGCAATGTTGCCGATTATGTGATATATGATATCCCTGTTTCCAACCAAATAACAAATTTTGACGTTTTAAATGACAATGAGCCTGTCTCTGATCATAAATGTTTAACCCTAACTCTAAATTTTTCCACGCATAGGAGCACCATTGAAGAGAATTCTGACAATCAAAGGAATTTGCACTTTGACAAAAGTAAAGTTGACATTTTCTAAAAGAATTTAAATAGTAAATTAAACATCCTAACTTATAAGAACAACATTGAATAACTCTATCATAATTTTACAACTACCCTTTCAACTTCTATTAACAAGTTCTCTTTTTGTAACATCCCGCTGTGACGCACTAAGCGAACTTATTCTTTGAGGACACCTACTCGCAAGTGATCCGGATAGTTATACTATTAAAACTTTTGATTTTGATTATGAGGCGTTATGGGTTGATGACATGGTGTGTTACTATATTAACATAGACAGGTGCTATTGACTCGGTTTTATTGAGTATGCAGGATTTTTGACCTTGAGGATGCAGAGGCATCGATGGACCCCCTTGGACTCCGGATCAAGTCAAGGAGTGTACCATTGGTGTTTGATTGTATTACTGTGATATTAGTGCATCTGAATAGATGATATGATATGGATATATTCTGACCCGATTTGTTGATGACGCAAGATGACGATAGCTTGCCGGCCAGACTCACATGTGGAGTAAAGGGGTCAAACACGACTACGAGAGATGTTGAAGGAGAGGTGTGGAAAACAGCCCTGCCATAGCCTACTAGTATTACTGCCGTGTCTCAAACTGTAGGTTAACGTTTACCTAGTTCGAGAGGACCCACGATGTCGTGAGGGTAGACTGCGACAGTTGCTCACGATGATTCTAAGGGGCACGCAATAAGGCATGGGCCTTATTCCTTAGAGGCCCTTAGTCTCCCACAAGTTCACCTAGCGGAGTATTGACTCTAGGGGTTTTTGATGTCTACCAAGTCAGTCAAGAGGCGAGTGGCACCCTTGGAGAACGTAGTGTGTCCTAAAGGGCACGTCGCGCAACAAAAACATATTAAGGCGAGTGGCACCCTTGGAGCATGTAGTGCGTCCTAAAGGGCACGCCACACAAGGGAAACATATTAGGGCAAGTGGCACCCTTGGAGCACCTAGTGCATCCTAAAGGGAACGTCACGTTGTTTTGATAATTGAATGAACCTAGTCGGCCTTAGGATGAACACTCTGATAAGAATTTAAAAAAAAACATTTTCCCTAATAAAATGTCACCCATCACAAAAATTTAAGGTTTAAGTCTAAACTATCCTAGTGGTAAAATTTTATCTATCTATATATAAAAAAAAAAGAATAATAAAAATAAAAACAACATAATTAATAATTATGATCTTCGTTAAATCTTGTAACATG
>SNQJ01S0003984.1:84202-107975 GCA_010110895.2 Picea sitchensis | reverse complement strand
CGACAGTCATTAACGATGATTCTAAGGGGAGCGCAATAAGGTGGGGGCCTTATTCCTTAGAGGCTTGTAGTCTCCCATAAGTTCACCTAGCCGAGTATTGACTCCAGTGGTTTTTTATGTCTACCAAGTCATTCAGGAGGTGAGTGGCACTCTTGAAGCACGTCGTGCGTCCTGAAGGGCACGTCGCACAAGGGAAACAAATTAAGGCGAGTGGCACCCTTAGAGCATGTAGTGTGTCCTGAAGCACACATTGTGCAAGGGAAACAAATTAGGGAAAGTGGCACCCTTGGGGCACCTAGTGCGTCCTAAAGGGCATGTCGCCCTGTTTTGATAATTCAACGACCCTAATCGGCCTTAGGATGAACATTGTGATAAGAATTTAAAATAAAACATTTTCCTTAATAAAATGTCGCCCATCACGAAAATTTAAGGTTTAAATCTAAACTATGCTAGTGGTAAAATTTTATCTATCTATAAAAAAATAAAATTATTAATAATAATAATAAAAACAACACAAATAATAATTATGATCTTTGTTAAATCTTGTAACATGAAGGGAGTAAGAAATTAATTCTTTCATAAAAAAATAAATCTGTTGGATTAAAATTTAAAAAGGGAATTAATCGTTTCATTATTTTATGATAATTTAAAATATATTAATTTAATGAGAAAAGGAAAAAAGGGGGTTAATTTCCACACCTACCTTTTTGAGTTCTACATAAAAAGGGGAAAATGGGAAAAATCTAAAATATTAGGAAACTAGGAAAAGAGGGAAACACAAAAAGAAAAAAAGGGGAAACAAAAGGGAAAAAGTGGAAAGTCAAACTAAGTAAAGTATCTACCATTTAAGAGCTTTCTAATTTAAACTGAACTAGCAAATTAATAGTGGGGAAAATCATTAAAACCTGTAAGAGAATTTGGGGACACCTAGGAGAGATTCTAGGAGGAACTCTAGGTGGGTGTGGGAAATAAAGATAATTAATTAATTAAAGAGATTAATTTATGGAGGAATGAAGGGGATGGGTGATACTTGCACGGGGAGGAATTTTTAGGAATTAAATTTTAAAAAACTTAACTAAACAAGATTTTTGGAAAGTAAGGAACCACGAAACTCTATATAATGAAGGGAGGATATGGAGGTTGGATCATCTTCTGTTGGACTAACGTTATGCTGCAGAAATATCTACTTGACTGATTTAACTTGTGGGAGTTGGGATACCCAACTCGGTGAGGAGTGGTAGCCTGGCCTTGCGAGGTGAGCTGGGATCTAGTCGAAATATGTGGATAGTGAGGGTGTGGCACCTTTGCGGCTCGGGGGCACAAGGGAGAAGAAGAGTACCCCTAGCATTGGCTAGGAGGTACTGGTGAAGTCTCGCTGGTCGGAAAGAGGGAGCTGCACAGAGTGTGCAGGACGTCCACTCAGAGAAGGTGATCAGGCAATGGTACGCTTTATTCGTTTGTATGGTATATTGTTGTAGGATTTATGATTTGGATCTGCATGTTTATTTTGGGGAGGTAAATTGGTGGTCTAGATTCAAGACTAAAATTTTTATGGCCTAGATGATTGATTGATTGGTTTTCCATGACCTTCGTTTCCCTGCATGTCCTGACTACCCATGGTTTTTTGATTGAGACGATCATGTTTTTGCCCTTCATCCCTAGCTCACCAATCCTCGCCTAAGCAGTCGGCTAGGATCCTGATCCACGGTCATCACCTTAGCGTTAAAATACCTATGGATCTCAACACCCTACTTTTCTGTGCAAGGATGTTGAAGCAAAGGAAGAACCCATCCATCGTCTACCTCTGTTGTTGTCCTTGGCAGTTTGTTGTCTTGCGCCCTCTAGCAAAATCAACTCTGCGTATGGAATTCTTACGTCATGTTGGTTTTCCCTGTGATATTCTCAATGACCTCTCCTAATGGACCCTTGCATTCCCTTACTATTGGTTGCATGAATTGTTATCCTAATAATGTAAAGAATTTCATTTCAGTCCACAATTTTAATGATATCTTGGTAATGAAAAGATTTAATCTCACTCTGTTTGTTTTTTTACATATTGGCATGCTGGTAATGTAAGGAATTTTGTTCAGTCAACAATTTCATTGATATATTGGTAATGAAAAGATTTAATCTCAGTCTAAGATTTAATTCAGTCTGCAATTTTTATTGGTACCCTAGAAATGAAAGGATTTATTATCAGTCTAGAAATTTTTCTCGTACCGGTTTCCTGGAACACAAAATAATCTAATTTAAATCTGTGTAGTTGGGCATCTTGGAAAATGGAAAAAAAAAAGAAAACTTAAACTTCTAAGTCGGCATTTATTGGGTACTCTAGATTTGGATAACACTATTGTTAATTTTCAGCCTGTGTTTTTACACCTGCCAACAATCTGATTTCATTGTCGCTTAACCTGCCCCCGGAGGCGAATTGGGGGCATGTTATTCTATCTACTTGGCCAACGATTTCCACTTCAATTTAAACTATTAAGAAGGCGAATTTGGCCGTGGATTCTTATTGATCTCTGACTGTTATCTTTTTGGAGAAGACGTGAATCAATTGTCGTGTTAGTACAGTTGGGCAACAAAACATTTGTATTCTCAGTTGATAAGTAGCAAATTATCTGGGAAGTTTATTAAGGATTATCTGTACATATCATTTACTCCTTACCCGGTCAATCCTTGACGTTTCACACTACCTAAACCCAAGATTTTTCCCTGTGAATTGGCCCTTGTTTATACAATTACAAGCTGTGAATTGTCCTTTTACTGACAACTATGTTTATGTTAAACCCAACCTTATGTTATGATGACACAAGTGATTAAGGGTCGACGTGTTTGTAATGTCTGGGTGATTTTGTAAAATACATTCAAAGTGATTTATTTTCCTTATGAAAACAATGTATTTAACATTAATGGTAGCGAATTTATGATGTCAATTGACAACCAATTTCTTGAAAGACTGTGTTTTTGTTGGACTTTAATATCAAAAAATTTATATATAGTGGCCAACGAATTTATTCATTTATTGGATGGCTGAATGAATGAATTATTACGGTATCATTACCGGGAGGCAGCGAATTTAATTGATTGACGGTGATTTTGTAGCAGCGATTATGACTGTGTCTGGGCAACACTTGTGACGGTGCTTGGTGTCGTTTGTGACTGCATTTTAGTCGAGCCCTCGAGTGGCTATGTAAACATGATGCTGTAAGGATTGATAATATAACTTATGTTATACAACTTATTCGAGAGACAACTTTTACCTCTGCATGTTAGGTAGACAACATTACCTCCGAGTTGATAGACAGCGATATCAATGCCTTAGATATGAATGTCACCATTGCATTAGAATGTCTGYGTTGAAGGCGAATTACAACAGGGTTTATGGAATTGACAGCCTAGYGATTCTCACTGTGTTGACGACATTTCCATCCATAATCTACTCAGACAGTGATTTTATTATTCATAAATTTCTATAGACCGCATATTGTATTGTTTTAGAAAGTGATCTTTATGGACAACGCTTTGTATTTTATGTTAATTACACAGATATACCAGTTTACGCAGTGATAACATGGAGTTCTAGAAAACTTTATCTTACCTTTGATAGACAGTGAATTAATGATAGACATCACCGTAATAAGAGACAACGATTTAATAATTTGGACAATGATTTATAATCCCCTTTCTTTTTAGACAAAATGGCCGTGAAATGATGGCACCCACTTGGCTTCCACCTTTTAATCACCTCACTAATCATAAATGATGGCATTCACCCTTGTTGTCATTAATTAAATAATAGTATTCACTTTCAATACTCCTATGATCATAATTGATGGCATTCTGATGGTGTGGGAATCCAAACAAAAATCGATGATGAACTTTAAGTTGTAAACTATCTTTAACTAAATTGGTGGTTTATGGTTGTATCCACTTTAATTACCCTTCGATGTTGTGGTTGGGGAAATCCCCCCCTTGTCACCTATGGAATGGTAGGTTCACTTTTAAAAGAATGAATCACCTTAGGTGGTCGGTAACCTTGGTTGGCTTGTACGATGTTGTCTAGCTTAGTATTTAGAGTCGTCGCACCACTATTTACAGATTTAAGAAATGCACCCAAAACTACGGTATCAAGAGTGATAGTAATAAATGGAATGAGTGAACCGACTCAATTGAATGGCTCCTTGTGCCCGAGATTAGGATGATGCTTGTTGATTGTGGTTTAGTTTTCCAGCAAAGTCCATATTGATGGTTGAGGTAGATTAGGAGTTAGAGTTCCTGCATGCGTAGTTAACATAAGAGATGTTGTCCTTTATCTTCTAGGCATCGTCGTCTCTATGTCATGCGGGTAGTTGTCCCTTTTTTATTTTTCATACTTTCGACCAATTGTTGGATGTGCTAGTGTGTAGAGTCATTTTTGTCGATGTCCTGATCTATAGGCATTTGTTCATCGTCAGGTTGTGTGGTTCGACTGTGTGTCGTCGCCGCTTTCCTACTTCAAACAAAAAAAAAATTGCACTCTCTATGTCACTGGTAGTCATAACGTTAGGGTCGTTACACTTTTGAGGTGTCCTATAAAAAGAATAATAGAACGACCAAACCTTGGTATGGTAAAGAATGTAAAATTGCTAGGAAATCCATTAGGGATGCTTCTAATGAGCCCGTAAAATTGGATAAGATCAATACATACAAACCGCTAATTAAGAGGAAACAAATATACTATATCAATAAAAGGCAAGAGCAACTATCACAACAATACAAGTTGGATCGTAAAAAGTTCTGGAGCCAAATTCTAAAACACAATACTAAAGAAAATAATAGGATTCCCTTAAGGGAATCGAATTCCTACCTTAAAAGTCTTTACGAGTTCCCTAATTCCATGGACACCAATCCTATTGTCCCTACAAAGGAAGAAGTTTTTTCTTTGGATGACATAGAGTTCGAGGTTAAGCGACTCGAAAATGTGAAAGCTAAGCAAATTGAAGGCTACCAAGCTATACAATTTAAAATCGGAGGGCCATTCCTTATCCCTCACATACACGAGCTCTTCAATTTAGCAGTCAGGCAGGGCTTCCCTAAACCATGGATTCAAAGCCTCATTTTTCCTATTTTTAAAAATGGGGATAGAAACATTCCCTCTAATTATAGGACCATTATGATTAGCCCGATTTTAACCAAGCTTTATGGAATTATTTTGGAAAAGAAGACTATCCTTTGGCTAGAAAGTGACGGTAAAAGAGATAAAGGCCAAGTTGGGTTTAGGAGATATCATTCAATTGTGGACCATCTTTCTACCTTTAGGATCATTGCAGAGGAGTTCCGCAATACTAAAACCAATATTTTTTGTTGTTTTGTTGACTTTAGAAAAGCTTTTGACATGGTTCCTAGGAAAAATCTTTGGAATAGATTGGAAGAGATAAAAGTGTCTCTCGAGTTGAGGGTTTTTTCAATAAGGATGTATGATAACGTTATTGCTAAGTTTAAAAACACTAAGGGCTGGTCAAAAGAGATTAACTGCAATATCAGAGTCAAACAAGGTTGTCCCTTGTCCCCTACCCTTTTTGGCATATACATTGACAAGTTAGAAGAATGTTTGGAAAAAAAAGGTTGTGTCAGCCCTACTCTCACTGCTATACTCATCAATATTCTTCTTTCTGCTGATGATATAATTCTTATGGGAAGTATTCCCCGTGATTTAGAAAACCAACTAAGAATCCTCAAGTATTTTTGTTCCAATATGGGTAAGACTGTCAATATTGATAAAACTAAGTTCGTGATTATTAAATCCAATAAGATCCCTTATGATACCTTTGTATATTAAGAAAAGAACTTGGAAGAAGTGACCTTATACAAATATCTTGGAAATGATATCCACCACAAGCTGAATTAAAATTATAGCATTTTGAAAAGGATTATTGGGGGATGGAAAGCTTATTATGGGCTTGAAAACAATTGTAAATTAGTTGATCTTTGGAGTTGGGAAAAGAATAAACTCCTCTTTGAGACTCTTGTTACACCTTTTATTCTTTATGGATGTGAAGGCTGGGGTTGTAGTATCTCTCGTGAATACTGGAGAAACATAGAGAAAATATGAAAGAATTTAATAACCTATAATCTCAAAATTAAAGGAAATATGTCCTATCCCATACTCCCCTTAGAAACAAGCCTCTCCCCCATTGAGATAATGGCTATGACTAGATACCTAATGTATAAGAACAAGTTAAACAACATGGAAGACAAGAGGATACCTAAAATTGCTTCAAAGTCATGTCATAACCACCATCGAGTCAAGAGAGGATGGCATAAAGACGCTCGATCTTGGATAAAATATTGGGGAATCATGGAAGAAACCATTTTGCTGAATAAAGATACTATTAAAAAAAATGTCCAATCAAAATTTAAGGAAAAAATGTGGTGTGATAAAGAGTTAGAGGAAAAATGAAAGTTAAGGTATTATAAAAATGTAATCAACCCTAATCTAGAAGATAAAAATTATCTATATGTTTTTCCAAGTGTAAAGAAAAAAATAATCTTTGCTAAGATAAGAACAAATTCTCATGGGTTGCACAGTGAAACTGGGCATTGGTCAATTCCTAAAACACCATGGGATGAAAGATTGCGTCAACTTTGTGATAGTAATAAGGTTGAATATGAAAAATACTTTCTCTAAGATTTTCCAGCCTATACCCATATTAGATCTCATTTTCAAAATATTTATCACATTACCAACCTTCCTAACCTCTTAACTCAACAAAAGTATGGTGATGTTGGAAAGATTCTCTTAATTCTTTTCGAGCACAGAAACAAAATTCTAAAAAATCAGAAGTAATCAGTTACCCTCTTAAGGTCTGATACACCAATTCGGTCTTAGTGGATGTTAATCATCATCATCATCATCATCATCATCATCATCAATAGTATGATATTATAACATAATGATATTAATATTAATAGTCATTAATCTCACTAATATTATGAATATTAGTTATTAATAGTTATATCATTAACATTAATATGATTAATATAGTCATTAATATTAATGTGGTTAAATGTTATCAAATATAGTAACATGTTACCATTAATAATATACAAGGGTATTAATTATTATTGTTAGTTAATAATAATAATAAATATTAATATTATTGATAATAATTTATTAATAAAGTATCTATACTATTATAGTCATTAAAAATAAAATATTATCATATAAACATTTTAGCTAGGATAACATTTTAATTTACCTCTAATCCAATTAAACTATGATAAATTTTTAATTTATCTCCTATCCAATAAACTATCATAAAGTTTTAATTAAAATCACATTGTAGGGAAGTTTCCTTCCATGCAATATATTATGTTAATTCAAGATTTCTATCTTTGTGATAGATGAAAAAGTTCATTAGAATTTTTCTCAATAAACTTGGCCAACACATCCATTTCACAATGTGTAAAATTTCCATTCTGATGAACATAACCCGATCTTGCAATGTAATAAAACCCAATGTTACAAAATGAATAACATTACCCGACATTTCAATGTCATGAACATACCCCAAAATTGTATTTGATCATAACCTTTCACCAACATCAAACAGAGATGTTATCCTACATAATTCTGGGTCGTAATTTCATGGACACAACCCGCTATTGCAATATGAAAATCATACCCTGTCTTCGTAATCTGATGTTATCCATGGTTATGTTGATACAATCCTCACAACATAACCCAACCCTTAATCTATGTCATAATGCGTCATACCATTAGGGAACAGACTAGATCCTTATAAGCTAGCCTAGTTGAATATTAGAATGAAGCATCACCTTTCTTGAACATCTTACTTTAACATAACTCATAAGGAATTTCTCTATTTGAGATAACCATAAATGAACATGTTATGTGCTATATTGTTACATTGTGACTAAACCTAGCATATCCTTACATGAACATTGTAATGTGATTCCCATGCCTAAACCTTACTATGTAATGAACATTTCCCTTTGTCGTGATGTGTTGAGCATTTTCCTATGTCATGATGTCTCAACCATTTCCCTACATCGGTATGTAAAAAACATTTCCTAGCGTCGATATGTGATGAACATAGCCCAAGTTTGCACTATCACTAACATATCTCAATGTCGCAATGTGACAAATAAATTGGCTATGTGAATAATAATGTCGCAATTTGATGAACATAAACATACATGGCATTAACATGAACATATCCCAATTGTCATAATGTGATGAACATATCCTCATTTTCCAATGTAATGCAATTATCTTGACGTCAAAATGTGACAGACATTTTGAAACATCCCAATCTAATAAACAAAACCGTTTATTGCAATGTGATGTACAAAACCCAATGTGGCAATGTGAGAAACATAGACCAACATTACAATGATACGAACATTTCCTGAATCCTGACATTGCAATGTCAAGAACATAACCTTATGTCGCCATGAGACGAACATTGTCACAATGTGATGCACATAACATGATGTAATAATAAGATGAACATTTATCTATGTCACAATGAGACGAACATTTCTTGACGTCGCAATGCGACAAAAAATTCCCCAAGTCACAATATGATGAACATTTTCTGATGTCGTAACATGACAAACATTTCCTGATGTCACAATGTGACGACCATTTCCGACATTGCAATGTGACAAACATTTCTTGACGTCCCAATGTGATGAACATTTCCTATCGTCGCAATGTGATGACCATTTTCCAACATCACAATGCGACGAAGATTTCCTTACGTTGCAATGTGACAATCATTTATCAACATTGCAATGTGACGAACATAGCCCGATGTCGTAATGAGACAAATATTTCCCAACGTCGCATTGTGATGAACATACCCTAATGTCCCAATGAGATGAACATTTACCGACATCGCATTGTGATGAACATAACCTAATGTTACAATGAGATGAACATTTTGTGATGTTGCAATGTATTGAACATAACTAGATGTCACAATGTGATGAACAAAATCTCATGTCACAATTTGACGAACAAAACCTCATATCATAATATAATAAAGAAAACTTGATCAACATTGCAATGTGAAAATGCCATAGAAAACCATGGTTAAACATAATCAACATGGTCCGCCATAATCATCTCTAGAAGGTCTATGAAGGTCACCAAAGGGCATGATCAACATTAGTCAACCTTGGTGAACCATAGTCAACCATGGTGAAGGTCAAGTATGATCAACCATACTGAACTTTGGTCCATGTCAAGCTCATTCATGGTTAACCATAGTCAACAATGGTTATGACACAATGTGACGAACATTTCTTGACGTCGCAATGTGACGAAAATTTCCTAACATCGCAATGCAATGAACATTTCTCGACGTCGCAATGTGTCGAACATAACCCGATGTCACAATGAGACAAATATTACCCAACATCGCAATGTGATGATTATACCCTGATGTCACAATGAGACGAACATTTCCTGAAATCACATCGTGACGAACATAACCTAATGTTGTAATGAGACGAACATTTCCTGATGTCACAATGTGTCAATAATAGCCAACCCTGGTCAACCATAGTAAACCATGTTAAAGGTCAAATATGATCAACCATACTGAACTATGGTCCATGTCATGCTCATTCATGGATAACCATAGTCAACCATTGTTAAGGTCAACCATAGTAAACCCTACTCTTTGTCATGGTCAACAATAGTCAACCATAGTCATAGTTAAGGTGAAACATGGTGAATGACATCGATAGTCATGATCAACCATGGTCATTCCTATCCATGGTCATCTATGGACAACAACTATCAAACATAGCAACCATTGTCAACCATGGTCAATCATGGTCAACCACAGTCAACCAAGGTCAACCATAATAAAGGTCAGGCTCAACCATGGCCAGCCATAATAAACCAACGTTAAGGAAAGTC
Source organism: Picea sitchensis (assembly GCA_010110895.2). Lineage (NCBI taxonomy): Eukaryota > Viridiplantae > Streptophyta > Pinopsida > Pinales > Pinaceae > Picea > Picea sitchensis. Next base: position 98,038 of record SNQJ01S0003984.1, on the reverse strand, counting down.
TACCAATGTTAACCATGGTTGTGGTCAATCTCATGGACAACCATTTTCAACCATGGTTAAGTAATGACAACCATGGTGAACCATGGTCAAGGTCAACCACATTCAACCATTGTCATGGTCATACTCAACCATGGTCAATCATAGTCTACGATATTAAACCAAAGTCAACCAGTGTATATGGAAGTTAACCATGGTCACGATCAACCATAATTAACCACGGTCATGGTAAGCGAAGGTGAACTGCAATTAACCAAGTACATGCTCAACGATTATTTATTAACTTATTAATTAATAATACATTAATACTTTATCAATGTATCAATACATCAATAATGTATTACCTTAATAATGTATTATTACTTTTTTAATGTAATACACTAATGTATTAATAATTTAGCAATGTATTAATTAATAATGTAATAAYGTATTAATTAATTAATTAATACCTTAACACATTAATGTATTTATGTATAAATACATTAATCAATAAACCATTAATATATTATCATATCAATGCATTAATACATTAACCTTTTACTACTACTCTAACTAATGTTGCTACTCCTACTTGTGCAAGGGGTACCGGTTCAACAAGATCCATGGCTACTACGCCTAAGTATGAATCAAGGATCGGATCCATGGCTACTACGCCTAAGTATGAATCAAGGACACGATATGCTAGGGGATATAAGTATGCATAGAATTTATTAATATTCTATCAATGTATTAATTACTTTAGTAACATTTTTAAGAAATAATGTAATAACCTTTATTTATACTATTACATCAATGCATTATATTAATACATTAAATTGATATATTTAAAATAAAAAAAAATCTCATTATATATTAATTATAAATATTTTATACATTAATATATATATATTATTTATACATTATATATGAATGTTTTCATTATTTAATACATTTATTAATACTCATACATTAATTAATTATTACTAATTAATTAATTAATTACTATTCACTCATTACTATTCATATATTAATTAATTAATACTCTAACAAATCTTTTGGAAAGTCATAATGTAAGAAATAACAATCCTTCATCCCAATATCTTTACTAAAGTATATATTATTTAGTACTATATAAATTAATACATTACATTATATAATATTGTATAAAAAAATTATTTATACATTACATTAATGTTTTAATTATTAAATACATTTGTGCTTTAAAATATTAATGCATTAATTTGTTAATACATTAATCAATACACAACAAATGTATTATTTAATTAACACATTAATACTTTGATATATTACTATCTTAATACATCAATGTATTAATTACATTAATATTTTAGTATGTCAATGTACTAAAACATTATTAATATATTTATATCCATTAACATTTTATTATTATGTAGCACAAGTAAATCAGGGTGACCTCCTTTACATGTTTCCTTCCATTTATAGGGCACTTGTGAGACCCCTGCAAACATTAATTAACTAGTATATTAATCACTAATATATAATATATTTTTACTAATTAATTAATATTCATACATTATATTATAAATTATAGATTAATGTAATACAAATTTAATTTATAAATCACATTAATATTTTCATTATTTAATACATTTAATCTTTTAACACATTAATGTATTTATTATTTTATACATTAATTTAAATACCATTAATGGTATATCTATAATACTTTAATTTTTTATTAATTAATTTATATTATACAATAATTAACTAATATTTTAATCACTAATATTTTTTTACTAATTAATTAATATTTATGCATTATATCATAAATTAATTTTTTAATACTTTAATTTATAAATTACATTATGTTTTTATTATTTAATACATTTAATGATTTAACACATTAATGCCTTTATTATTTTATACATTAATTTATATATCATTAATATATTATTTAAATTACATATTAATATTTTAGTACAATAATCATTTATCACTTCGATGTATTAATACGGTATTTATATTTTATTATTTTATTAATGTATTAATACTTTACTATATATAAATATTGTTTTATTATACTAATACTTAAATATAATATTGCAATTCATTAATTCTTTAATACATTAAGGCCCTTTTTACATATATATTTATATATTATTAATGTATTCTTACATTATAAATATATTTTTTCATTATTAATATATTATTTTACTAATGCTTTTATTTTGCTATTTATTTTTTATTATTAGATGTATTATTTTATTATTATTTTTATTCACTTTATTAATGTACTATTTTGTTTTAAATTAATTTATAATTTATAAATAATTGTTTGATTATTAATAATCAATTTGTAAATAATACTTAATTATTAGATTTAAAATGTATAAATATATTAATGCTTGTGTTCATGCATGTCGGTCATCAATTAACAATAACCATACTTAAGTAAAAAGTGGTTGATATACGTCGATCGACACAATTAATTTTAAAGGGTGGAAAATGGTGTCGATCCACGTATATCAACCAATTTTTACTTAAATGTGGTTGTTGCTAGTGTCTTGTATCTGAGTTTGAAAAATGACAATAAAGAGGTATGTGAGTGTTTTATGTACAAGCAATTTTTTCTAGGTTAGTAGCTCTGGTCATAACTCTCTCACACGAGGGTCCAAGAAAATGAAAAATATGTGATTTTCAATTTCTTGTAGGAGCGGAATATATTGTTGTTTGAATAATTGTTTAGTGTGAAAATTTATGTGTGCTTGTGTAAGTCTTTGAGTTTGTGTTCACTATTCTATTGTTCAAATAATGGTGTTTCCTATGTGCTGCGAAAGAGAGGGGATTCCTATGTTTAAGAGTGAACCATGAAGGATCTTTCCTGTGTGAATAACAACAAATGAAGTATCAATGTGTTACAATGTGACACCACTGAAAAAATGGAATAGTGTGAAGCACCCAAAAAAATGTTGTTGTCTTTTGTTGGTTCATCGTGAACAATCTAATTGTTCGGTAAGAGTTGAATGTTTGAATACGTGGAGTAGTTGAGAAATCACAGACAACAAAGATAATCCATGATCATAAGGAAAATCATTATCTATTGTTTGTCAATACACAAAAGGTTTTTCTAAGTTGTTCTTCCTAATTATGTAGAAATTTGTGTATCTTTTAATGAAGAGCATTACCAGTCTCGTCTAAACCATTTATGACATAAAAATTGTCCAGAAGAAAGGGTGAATTGGGAACCATCACTCCCATCGCCATTGCAAGAATGCTCAAGTTATGCTGAAATTATTAGAGATATGTAATCCACAAGAACTTTGTCATTGGTTCTGGCAAACCATTCTATCCAGGAGAAATATGCAGTAGATTATGTATTTGACCATGGTTTCATGAGTGTTAGATGGGGATTCGTGTAGATTGCAATGTAAGATCTTAATTTGTAGGGTCTAAAATATTTGAAGAGTTTGTGTGCTTGTGAGATTTTGATGAAGAACCGCTCATAGAACACGATAACATAACTTAAGCTTGTGGTTCTTGATGTATTTTGGTTGCAGAAGAAGACAATAATTGGTTTGGTTATGTCTACAGTTTGTTAAAAGCTTCTGGTTCCTGATGTACTTCGGTGCCTCAATAACAACAACCATTGGTTATGTCTACAATTTGAGATTCTTGTGTGTATGTAAGCCTGTGTAAAATAGGTCACATTGTAATATTGAATGTTGGACACATTCAATATCGAGAATGTTTTCCTATATAAGTGGAGAATATAGTGAGTTGTGTATTTTGACATATGGAAGTATGTCAATAGAATGATTAGTATCAGGACTTGTTTTCTAGCAAATACAACTAGCTATGTACTTTGGCATATAGAAGCATACAGAATTGATGGTCAAAATAAATTGTATCTTCAATGAATCAAGAGGTTGATGAAGACCATACCAGAGAGAGATGATATGTTTATTTGATTTCACTATTGTTCTCCGTTATGTAAGCATTAAGGGAGGGTTATAGAATTAATTCTTACTTTAAATTCAGTTTGGGTTTATTAAAGATACTTGAGATATTCTCTAAACCTATCTCACCAACACCTATATAATATATTGTACCTGAGTTTGAAAATGTTATAATAAAAATGTGTGTTTGTAACTACCCCTCACGTTATGAAAACAATTAGTGATGTACAAAAGAGTTAATTTTTTTTTTTTTTTGAATAAACGTTAGTACAAGTGAAAATGTGTCATAACATATATTAATAACTACACAATTAATTTCAACACAATCAACTGAAAGAAACATCAGTATTATTCAATCAAGTGTATCTTATAAATATAACACAAGGAGTCTACCTTCCCAACCTATCCTTCATGGTTAGGACCTCCAAGACACATAAGCAACGCTCAAGTCCAGGATTCATTCGATCAATTTTGACCACTTAAGGTATGAGGTCTGAAAACTCTTATGAGGAACAAGGAGGTATCTAAATCCCATTAATTCAATCATAAACCACAATTCAATACTATATTTACCAACCATGCATAACCATCAATTCCCCACGGTGCATTAGTATAATCCACTATACTTAATCAATCTTTCATGAAATATCTAAGAGCAATTAAGTAAGAGAACCAACATAAAGAAAATAAGTCATAACTGAAGTACAATCATAATGAGTCAATGCTAATTTATATATCCAATGGGATCCATAAGAAGAGAAAATTTTCTTAAGAAATACATAAAACATTTATCACTAGTTTAAGTATCCTTTTAAAAACTATAAGAAAATGATAAAAGCAATGATAAGAATTAAGGCCACTTTTGAAACCTATTTAAGGAACTAAGAAGATCCAAAAACATATTAAGCAAAATAACGAGACTTTGTATACCCACTTACTTATCCCAAATAAAGACTTTTAAGAAGATCAATCATAATAGGTAAATGATAGAAGTCAAGCTACCCTACATATCCCTTTAAAAGAATTCAAGTAAGGCACAAGTCCTTTTAACAATATATAAATAACTAATTACTAACTTACAATCTATTAAAATTAATAAAACCTAAGTCTTATTTAAACAATAAGTAAAGAACTCAATGCTAACTTACAAATTTGTTTAATAATTTACGAAGACCCAATCTTAATTAAAAATAAAATTATCGATATGTTAAATTACATATGCATAGTAAATAAACAAAGGAGTTCCAGAATCTATCCCATCCCTTCATCCAGTGTGCAGAAAACATTTGACAATTGTTACAGACCTTAATCTGACACTGGCTTCAGACCTTAATCCGACTATCAATCTAGACCTTAATCCGACACTTAATACAACACTTAATCTGGTCCTGGATATGGCACTAATTTTCGATAATTTAAATTAAATTCAACATGTAGCAAAAATAATTTTATTAATTATACAGCCTGAGGGGAAGGGACAATAAATTTGATGCACGGTCTATCAAGAATTGGTAGCGATATGTAAAATATGAGTGAATGTGTGTAGGACAATCCAATCAATACAATCATGAACTCATCCCTCTCATAGTTATCTCTATGAATGTTACCATTGTTTTAGAAACGAAGATAAATCATTACAAATATTAGCTAACTAGAAATTGGTAAACCAGACATGAACATGTTAATTAACACTGTTATTTTCAAAGAGAGACGTTTCTATATGAAGCCTAATCCAACCTTGGATCTGACACCTATTCTGGCACCTGATCCAACACTTGTAATTATCAAGCTTTAAGGGAAGGGACAATAATTTAACACCAACCACTCAAGAATTCAAATTATTGTTGTGGTCCCCAAATTCATTCCACGAATTATAATACTATGAAATGTAAAATTTAGACTATAAAAATAAACAAAACATCAATCGCTTAGTTAAATTATGGGATTATTTTCTAAAAGACAACAAAGGAAATCCATGAATACTTAGTTGCAATGTTTGACAAAAATAACTAGAGAACAATTTCAGAAGCTTCTACAGGTTTAGGCAACATAAATCCCCTATTTCATTTCCAAAAATTTACCAAACAAAAATCTTAAAATTTAATCATTCAAGTGGAAATCTCTCGTAAGATCCGACAGGAAAGTAAATAAAAATTTACAATACACCTACAATGAACCAAGAGACTTCTATTGGGTCTGTATTTTAAGCTACGAATCAAACCTCCTTTCGAAATTGGTTAATGGAAAGCGATAAGATCGAAAGTCCAACACAAGGCAAAGAAAACACAGGTTCCAAACACAGCATTGACATCTCTAAGATGGTTGCATAAATTCCCAAATCGTTTACAAAGGAAAAGATACAATGAGAGCTTATGATTTCAACAATCATAACCACAATCCATTTTTCCAACAAAAATTAAATTACTCACACAGAAAACAACTAAGGAATTTAAATATAGTAAGAAACACACTAATGGAAGTTCATTATACAAGAAATCATTACTCATAAATTTCCCAACCCAAACCAAATATAAAAATACATTCTCTTGAATACATGATCCATTCCACATCCTAAATTCACAACTATATAGGTTCATAATTTAAATTAAAAATCCGATATCGTAAACAATGGAAGTGATCAAGAAATTGGTATTTTGTTTTTCATATATCATCTAGCAGCCATTGTTCCTTGAAAAATTAAAAAGACAACAATTATCAAAATTTTCTTCTAGATCTAAAACCAATAAGGAACTTGCCAAATCAAACTTAGAATTACAACATAATTTAGGTTGGATTTCTAAATATCTTATTATACAACAAAATCTTAATGAAATTACAAATCTTATATGAAAATACCGCAATCGATGACGAAGAATCGAATATGTTCTTCAACAAATATTGATGCTTCTTTTCTCTCGCTTGATAATCGTTAAGACTTTACCAGTACCTCCCAACCAACGCTATGGCTACTCTTCTTCCCTAGCACCCTGAGCCGCAAAGGGGCCAATCAAAAAAACCATAAATACTATAGCACCAAGTTGTACTCGCAAGGGAGAGCTACCACTCTATCCTCAAACTTGATCACCCAACTCTCACAAGTAAAACACAGTCCCCAAAATGATTTTGGCAGCATAACTTTACCAATAACCAGTCCCCATTTCCCATCTAAACTGTTTTATTTATAGAACTTTCTTCATTGATACATGCCCACATGCACAATTAATTAACTTTTTAATTAAATAACTTAAGATTATTCACCCTCACACTTGTTACCCTCTCTCCAATTTGCACACGTAATTACATATTTTACTTTAATTAAAAGTCAATTTCCCTCACATTTCTCAAATGTGTTCCTTAAATGAGTCTTAGTTGTCTCTTTATTCCCTAGATTCTCATTTGATGAATGTCTTCTTAATAAATCTTTGTTATAGTTTAAATAGGAGTCTTCTTCTAGTTAGACTAGTGGTAGCTAGACTCTAGATACAATCCGTCTTAATCTATTTCTTATACTTTATCTATTTCTTATTTTAAAATTCCGTCTTAATATTTTCTTGCACACATGTACATTATCTCAACTCCTTAGATTTATCTCACTTTTATTTAGATTGATTTATCTCTAATCTTTTAAGTTATTTAACATTTTGCTTTATTCCCCTAACTAAACTGAAACTTAAGATTAGTCTTAGAATAGGCTTAGAGTTTTATTTGGATTTATAATTAATATAATTACTCATTAATTAGTTATTTTAAATACGACAATGTCAAATTAATTCGTTGTTTTCTAGGCTACCAAGATTCATTGACTCAAGTTTTTAAATTACACGATGTTCCCTTCAAGACACACCTCCGTTCTCTAAGAGTGCCTCTCCCATTTGACTAGTTTTGGTAGTTGTCCAACCCTTGGAGTCAACACTCGACTCGGATGACCTTGTGAGAGACTAAAGGCTTATAAGGAATAAGGACTCTTCCTTATTTCACGCCCTTTAAACATCGTCGTGAGCGATTGTATGAGTCTTCTCTCATGACATTGTGGACTTATCAAACTAAGTAATCATTAACCTACAATTCTAGCTACGATAGGAGTGCTAGCAGGTCATGATAGGGACATTTCCACACCTCTCCCTCAATATTTGGTTTATGTGCAGGGCCCCTTTACTCGTTATGTGAGTTTGATTAGCAAGCATCGTCATCCTCTATCCATTGAAAAAACACTGTCACTGATCCATATATATAATCATAACAAATAAATCATATGTCACATATGCATAAAATGAATACTCAAACCCAAGACAATCCACTCCCTGACTCTACCCAGAGTCCAAGGTAGTACGTTGATGCCATCAACATCTACAATCTTTCAAGTCTCTTGGACACTCAGGGAAAACTAGTCAATAGCATATGTCAATACATATATCAAGTTACAATATATCACAACCCATCAACATCATCATGTAAAATCCATAGTCAAAACAAATAACAATGTACTATAATCGGATCACTTGCACGGAAGTTTCCTAAAAAATAAGTTGATGACATGTGCTCAGTAGAGCAGGATGTTACATACACCCCCTCTTTTTTTAAAATTCATCCTGAAGTTGTACAATATATAAAATGTAGTAAATAAAAGTATCTGACAAGATCTATATGTTTAATCTATCAAACAATTAAATAAACTATTGACGCATATCATATGCGTCCTCATAGGTAGCCGAGTGTGTACTATAATTGTCCCACTGGACCTTGGCCTGATCGACTATTCAGTGTCGTAGTTGTCGAATGCAATGGTCTAGAATGTAGATTGGTTTCATCGTGAGAGAACCATCATCTGACACTTGAAAATAACTCATGATAATCACATGTGTAGGATCACTAACATAATGTTTCAAAATAGATACATGAAAAACATCGTGCATATGCCTCAAAGAATCATGAAAGATTAGTCGATAAGCCATGGTTCCTTTCTTTTCCACAACTTCGAAAGGTCCCATAAACCTAGGACATATTTTAGCACCCTTTCCAAAATTGATCGAACTCTTGYGTTGTTTCACCCACAAGAAAACTTGGTCCCCAACTTCATAACTATGGTCAATAGTTTCCTTAAACTTTTCATACCAATCATCCTTTATCTGTAATGCTAGAATCATTTCTCGAATATTTGTCTTSAGATGTATTACCGAGAATATGCATGGTCTTTGACTCAATGCATCTACCACTTTGTTCACCGTTCCTTTAATGCAATTAATCTCAAAATCGTATTCACTAAGTAATTTTGACCAATGCCTTTGTCGTGCGTTCAAGTCATTTTGCATAAATATATGTTGCAGTCCACAATGATCTATCTTTAGTTCAAATTTTCATCCAATCCGATAGTGTCTACAAAATCTCAAGCCATATACAATTTTAAATAACTCCAATTCATGTGTGCGTAGTTCTCCTCATGCTTTCTTAATTTCCTTGAAATGTAAGAGATCACTCGATTGGCTTGCATCAAAACACTACCTAAACATTCCTTGTATGCGTTTTTGCATACCAATATATCCGTTTCCATGTCGGGGACTTTCAATATCGACATTTTCATCAATAAATTCTTGAGCCTTTGAAATGCTTCCGTGCCTTTCTTGGTCCATACAAACTTCTTGTTTTTCTTTTGCCATTTCATGATTGGATTTGCTATCTTCAAAAAACCTTCGACAAATCATCGGTAATAACCTACTGAACACATAAAGTTGTGTACTTCTTGTACATTTTTCAGTATAGGGCATTCCATAATAGCCTCTACTTTCACTGGATCCACAATGATACCTTCACTAGATATGATATTTCCTAAGTAATGAATCTTCAATTGGTAAAAAGAACATTTCGACACTTTCCCGTATAATTTGTTTTCTCATAGACACTGTAGTACCAATCTTAAATGTTTGTCATGCTCTTCTTTCATCCGAGAATAAATCAATATGTCATCAATGAATACTTGAACAAACTTGTCCAAGTATTCGTGGAACACCCCATTCATTAAACTCATGAATAACCCTGGGGCGTTTGTCAGTATGAAATGTAAAACTGTAAACTCATAGTGTCTAAATATTGTATTAAATGTTGTTTTAGGGATATCTTCCTCTTTAATCCATAACTGGTGGTATCCTGATCTCAAGCCAGTCTTTGAAAAAATAGTCGCTCCCTTCATCTGATCAAACAAATCTTCTATTCTTGGAAAAGGATATTGGTTCTTGATCATATATTTATTCAATTGATGGTATTCAATATAAGTCCTCCATGATCCATCCTTTTTTCTTACAAAAATAACTAGTGCACCCCAAGGTGACACACTTGGACGTATAAGTCCCAAGTCCAAAAATTCTTGCAATTGCATTTTCAACTCTTGTAACTTGAGTGTTGACATCCGATATGGCCTTCTTGCTATGAGTTCAGTTCCATGTTTCAAGTCTATTGTAAAATCCAATTCTCTTTCGGGCGGCAAACCTGGTAACTTTTCTAGAAACATGTCTGCAAACTCTCGTACAACTGGAAGGTTTGCTAATCCTTTTGCCTTTCCCTTTTCGTTTAGTGCTAAGATTGCATATAACTTACATCCCTTGTGCAAGATATTTTGTAGTTGTAGGGAAGAAACAAACCTAAAGGACACTCCCTGGTTTATTCCTACAATCACTCTTCTCTATCTCACATCATCTGTCAAACTTAACTATTTTGTCTTATGGTTGAGTATCACATCATGCGATCCCAACTAGTCCATACCAATCATTATGTCATAAGATACTAATATTGTGACATATAGGTTGGCCTTCATTACAAAATATCCCAACTAAATGCTATAATCTGTAACCTTTCCTCCAGCCTTATGTTTGGCACCTGAAGTCATTTCTACATATCTGAACTCGTCTTGATCCACTGCCTTAAACTTAACTCTCTTTAGTGCTTCACTAGAAATAAATATCTTTGTAGAACCTAGATATAACAAAATACTAAATGTTTGATCGACGATCATAATTAATGTCTCGAGAATAGTGGATTGGTGTTCAGCCTGGTGGTTGGTCATCGATGCATGAATTATGTGGGCCTTGCCCAAATCTCACACTATAGTGGGTCTTGTCGATCTGGCCTCTTTGACCTTCTTTATCGGACAATATCGCTCTTAATGTGTCTTTCCACATGTCCAAAATACAATCTTCTATCCAGTACTCCTGCTCCCCGAAGTAGAAGTTGTTGCGCTCCTAAGGTTGTCTCTCCAATTGGTCTGGAAGGAGTATTTCCCTGACCCCCGCTACATTGCTCTTCCTCAACTATGAGGGCCTTCTGGACTGCATCGTGCAACGTCTGAGGAATTCAGATCCCTACCTTTTCACGAATGTTGAAGTTAATCCAAACACAAACTTGTTGACCTTCAACTTCTCTGTGTTCAAATGTGGAGCATATTTAAGTAGCTCCATGAATCTGGCCTCAAACTCATGCATCGTACAACCACCCTGTCGTAGGGCATTGAACTCATTGAGTTGGTGCTCAATGAATTTCTTTGAAAAATACCTCTCCCAGAACCCTTCCTTGAAAATCTCCCATGACACGTCTTTGAAGGCCAAGTTTAGTTGAGGTAGGAGTCTCTTCCACCATAGAAGATCACTCCCCTTCAGTTGAAATACCTCCATATGGAATTTCATGTTGGAGGTGTAATCACAAAGTGCGGAGCACATTGCCATGTTCTTCAATCATGCCTCATAGGCTAAGCTATCTCTGGCACCCATGACCTCAGGAAACTTCACCTTCTCAAGTTCTTTTTGTATGCTAACACTGTCATCTAAAGGGTGTTGTGAAGCCTCATCAGGTATAGACATCATGTCCTCATATTGATCTAGTGAGTTAATAAATGCCTCTGACATCCTCTGAAAGAGTCTCATCATACCTACCACATCTCTCACATTGACCTGCTCCTCCTCAATAGTCTTCTCATCCTTCTGAGGATTAGATTCCTCTACCATGGATACACTTGGAGAAGGTATACCTCGTCTCCCCGTGCCATTACGTCTACTCATTCGACGTCCTCTAACCATGATTGTCGCATGGACAATTTCAAAATTTATTAGTGATATGATTTCAATCAAATCTTTAACATAGTGGAAGGTGTAACGGTCCAATGTCATAGGATTGATTAGTGATGTACAAAAGAGGCAAATATTTTTTTTTTCAACAAACGTTAGTACAAGTAAAAATGTGTCATAACATATATTAATAACTACACAATCCATTTCATCACAATCAAATGAAATCAACATCACTATTATTCAATCAACTGCATCTTATAAATATAATATACGGAAGCTACCCATCCAACCTATCCTGAATAGTTAGGACCTCCAAGACACATAAGCAATGATCAAGTCCAGTATTCATCTAATTGATTTTGACCACTTAAGGTCTCAGGAATGGCGACTGTTTTGAGGAACAAGGAGGTATCTAAATCCCATTAATTCAATCATAAATCAGAATTCAAGGCTAGATTTATCAACCATACTTAACCATCAATTCCCTAGGGTGCATTAGTATAATCCACTATACTTAATCAAAACTTTCATTAAATATCTAAGAGCAATTAAGTAAGAGAATCAACATAAAGATAATAAGATTCATAAGTGCAAGTACAATCATAATAATTCAATGTTAATTTATATATCTAGTGGGATCCATAAGAAGAGAAAATCCTCTTAAGAAATACATAAATGATTTATCACTATTTTAAGTATCCTTTTAAAAACTATAAGAAAATCATAAAAGTAATGACAATAATTCAGGCCACTTTGCAAACCCATTTAAAGAACTAAGAAGATCCAAAAACATATTAAGAAAAATAACGAGACTTCATATTCCCACTTACTTATCCCAAATAAAGACTTTTAAGAAGATCAATCATAATAAGTAAATGATAGAAATCAAGTTTCCCTACATATCCCTTTAAAAGAATTAAAGTAAGACCCAATTCATTTTAACAATATATAAACAACTCATTACTAACTTACAATCCATTAAAATTAAGAAAACTCAAGTCTTATTTAAACAATAAGTAAAGCACTCAATGCTAACTTAAAAAGTCGTTTAAGAATTTGTGAACACCCAATCTTAATTAAAAATAAAATTATTCATATGCTAAATTCCATCTCCATAGTAAAGAAATAGAGGAGTTCAAGAATCTATCCCAGCCCTTGATCCAGTGTGCAGAAAAATATGACATTCGTTCCAGACCTTAATCTGACACTCATTCCAGACCTTAATCCGGCACTCAATCCAGACCTTAATATGGCACTTAATCTAGTTCTGGATCCAACACTAATTTCTGATAATTTAAATTAAATTCAACATGCAACAAACACAATTTTATTAATTGTATAGCCTTAGAGGAAGGGACAATAAATTTTATGCAGGGTCTGCTAAGAAGTTGAAACAATAGGTAAAATATCATTGAACGTGTGTAGGCCAAGCCAATCAATATAATCACAAACTCACCCCTCTAACAGTTACCTTTGTGGATGTTACCACTGTTTTAGAAACGAGAAAAAATCATTACAAATATTAGCTAACTGAAAATGGGTAAAACATACATGAACGTGTTAATTAACACTATTATTCTCAAATAGAGACGTTGTCATATAGAACCTAATCCAACTCTGGATTCGGCACCTGTTTCAACACTTGATTTGACCCTTGATCCGGACCTTTAAACAGAACTAAATTTATGATAAATTCGAAATAAAATCAACAGGAAAAAAATAAGATTTCGGTAATTATTAATCTTTAAGGGAAGGGAAAATAATTTAACACAAACCACTCAAGAAGTCAAATTACTATTGTAGTGCCCATATTCATTCCACGAATTATAATACTATCAAATGTAAAATTCAGACTATAAAAATAAACTAAG
>SNQJ01S0003984.1:47637-69054 GCA_010110895.2 Picea sitchensis | reverse complement strand
CAAGTTTTTAATAAGATAATATATCACATGTTTTTATTTCGCACATTCTCCTCTTGGAAAAGCACCATACCAATGGTGGATTAAGAGGCTACAAGATAGAGACAGAAGTCTTGACAGTAATAAGGAGGGATTAATAAGAGAGTCGACATCAAGGTCTTCTTCAAGACATCAAATGATCATTGGGCTTGGTTGTCCGAGAGAAAAGGAACACCACCTTTCTTCAGTAAGGTGTATGAAGGATTTTGTTATCTTGGCATAGTCAACAATGAATCTATGGAAGATATTTTCCTTCCATTGAAAACTTTGAAGATGTCTAAAAGTATGAGGAGGAGGCAACTAAAAAAATGCCTCAACCTTCAAGGGGTCAACAATGATCCCATACATGCATACATTGAATCGTAGAAAATTCCTAGAGACCACATAAAATATGCATTTATGTGGGTTGAAAGAAATATTGTAGTAACAATAATAGGTAAAAATGAAAAAATGCCCGAGAAGTGACTCGGATGATCTACACACCGCTTGGAACAAGTAACCAAATCATCTAAGTATGCATCTATGATACTTTTGAAGTTGTGAAATGCATATGACATGCTCCATTTGAATGTATCTCTAGCCCTTTTAAGACAAAATGGAAACTTTCAATAAGAAAATGTAGCTCAAGGAAACATGAAGATAGTCTTTTCATGTTCTTCTTGCTTGATATGGATTTGATTATAACCGGAGAAAGTGTCCATGAATGAGAATATTTCACTTTTGACACATTCATCGATGATTTGACCAATTAATGGGGTAGTATAATTATCCATAGAAAACACCTTGTTCATATCCCTATAATCAGTGCACACCATAATAGTGACATGTTTATTAGCAACCAAATGAGATTAGATACCCATTTAGTCAAGGGAACCTCCTCGTTCATGGAAAAAACTGATCTGTAAACCACCATGGATATTCCATTGGAATAATTCGTCACAACAAATCTAATAAAAGATTGAAATCTTTACTATCAAGGTTAATTTTCCTTTAGATCTCCAGAATATTTAGTGACTGACTTTTCTAATTAGCATGAAATAGATAAAATGTGGAAAATAGAAAATACTAAAATAAATTTACACCATCCAAAAATAAATGCAATATATGACTTGTGAAACCTAATCTGGGAGAACACCAAACTAGAAGGTGCAATTGCTCTGCTCTATTTTCTCTAGTATAGAAATGATGCAAGTGCAAAGAAAGATGCACTCTTTGAGGAGTTTCCTTTGACCTATGGCATGTATGGATGCTACAAAATCACTCATCATTTGTTATTCTCACAGAATACCACTCTCATATGTTTTTCTTAGCTATGGAACATGATACAATGAAAAATAATGGCACCCCTTCTCTTCCTAGTGGTCTGGTATTTAACATATCCCGATAGCCATCTAGGGGTAGGTTTTTTCCTTCCTCAACCCTAAATTGTGACACTGTTTTGGAACTTCTAGAATATTCTTGAAATTGCATATGTGGCTATCCCTATATGCATGAATAATAGGGGTTGACATGGAATCCTCTCATATGAAGGTAATCAACATGGTAGGTCAACTTCCGACATGCATAACTTTCGCATACGATCTTTGATTGTGGGAAAGGTCTGAAAATGTAGACAACCAACAAGGGGCTGTGCACAAGTTTCATACACCAAAACCAAAATAAATGGTGTTTAATACCTCAAAATGGCTCATGAAGGTTTTGAACCCCAATTTTTCAAACTGGGACCTTCCACTAAAATGACCCTACAAGCTAATTCCTCCATTTTTTTTACTCTAAAAGAATCAAGAATCGAGATAGATGATAAATAATATAACGGTCAAATCTAGATCAACAAATTTCTTTAGGCTTAGTAGTTGGAGCTTTTGTTAAAGATCTTTAGCTCCATCATATATTTTGATTTTATGCTCGATGATTTGAGGGTCAATACCATGCATTTCTTTGTATGACCAAGCCAAAAAATCATGGAATTCTTTGAAAAGGGTATTATAAATCTTGATTTGCTAGGAGGAACAATAAACACATACCAGGATGTGTTCTATAAAACCTGGATTTTGTCAAATTTCAATGAGCATTGTCTTCAAAATATTGGCTAAATTTCCTTATAAAAATATGCCTTTAGTCAAAATGGGAGATTGGTACCTTTGAACATTATTAGAAGAGACACGATTTTAATTTTCATTATCTAAATATTCTAAATTAGGAATAAATGTCACTCGATGGTGCATGTCATTCCATGTCCTATCAATTGAATCCATGGCTTTCATGATGGCCTCATCATAAGGTAACTTGGTATCTGGGAAGTCATGTGAAGCTGAAGGAGGAATGATGATCCATGAAGGCATAAAATATTGATCAAATTGCACATCCTATTGCAGATATGAATCAGGGTCAACAAATGTTGATTGGATTTCCTTATAGGAAATATCAATTGCTATCAACAACGTGAGTTCTCCATAAGACTTGACGTCCTCAAAAAAAGGTACAACCCAAGGATTAAAAGACCCAAGGGATCCACTTGTAAAACAAGTGATCATATTGATAAGAGAAATATTCGAAGAAGGAGGAGGTGGCGAAAGGGTGAATGTACCCATCAAGGAGGATTATTTGAACATCCCCACACCAAGATTGATATATGTTCTGTGCTAATTGGTGGTCCTTAAAATAGTAGCAATAATTCTATTACTTCCTTAGCTTGCTACTTTAATTATCATTTGGGGTTTGTACAAACTTCCAAAGTATCATGAAAATTATATTCATAATGCACTTATTTCCTTTTATGCATACATCTATTGGTTAGGTCTGATGATATTGTGGTTCTTACTGTAATCACTAGATAAGGGTATAAGTTACTTGACTAACTAAGTGAAATGAATGAACAAGAATTTTAATTACACACTACTAACGTGAAATCACACTTTCCTAAAAGAAAAACTAATATAGTTGTAGAAATGAAACTCACTCCTTGCTGAAAGGAAAAATAATCTAATTGCACAAAGTAAATTCACACTTTTTTAAAAAGAAAAATAAAAGGAAAGTCGCACTTTGTTGAGACGAAAAACAATTTAATTGCCTAAAGGAAAGTCACACTTTTTTGAAAGGAAAACTATTATAATTTCTAAAACGATTGGCTCCTAACCCCATTAGGAAGTACGATATCCCGGTACCATCTCATTAACATTTAGTACCATCATGAGTGAAGTGCAATGAATGCAATAAATTCTATTTAAAATTGTTATACATAAACTATGACAATTTCTACAAGAACTCTAGCAGTTCTACACGAAACTTTGCATGATAGACAAGAAAGATATAAATAACCTATTTAGGTCTTCGAAAACTACTATGACAATCAAAGCATGTTGTAATGATGTGAATAGGAAATCATTGTCTTAGAAAAAATGTCTTAACAAACTCTAATAAACCTATAATAAATTCTACAAGAAGCATAATGAAATTATAGTTATCAACATATTTGGTATGCATACATAACTACACTATAGTTATAAATAAAATTATATGCCTAACTATCTAGATCCATGGAAATAACTAAAATATGAATATAAAAAAATAAAACATAAAGAAAGAGATACAGAAGGGTCCTTCAACCCTCTTGAGTGGGTCCTACCCGAGCATCACAAGGAATCTGAGAATAACTTAATGAGATGAAAATGAAAACATATTTATTGATCAATCAAAATAAATAAATTTAGTGAGAAGAGCTCCAAGTCTTCAAACTCTATGAAAAATAGAAAAATACCATGCACAATCCTCTACTCTTGATATTTTTTTTTCTCCTCCTTGAGGGGTTTTATACAACTATAAAACTTGGCCTTCTCCTCAAATCAGGTAGATATTATGGGGATTTTCTCCCTAGCATTCCTTCATTCAAAATCCTTGTGTTTATTGGCTATCTTCTCGATCGACCAAGTATGAGTTTGAATATATTGGCTATTAATTTCTTGGTGAAGGATCTAGTGGTAAATTCCTTGATTTTCTCGATGTGTTTGGATCTCCATCTATCCATGAGTAGCTCAACCTCTATAGGTTAGGATGCATATACATTTTCATCATGAAATTTAGGAAAAATATACACATTACTCATCATATCTCAAACTCAAAAATTATTCATTAGATAAATTTCAAAGTAACCATATTTAATATTAGGCATGGTAAAAAATGTGAGTTTTTAGGTACATAGTAGTAAAAAAYATGTCATTGATGGGCCCTTTATATAGGAATTATAGAGTCCCATTAGTAATCAACGAGAAAGGCCATATTATAACTTGTATTGTTGTTAAGGTTCCGGGTACAAAATGTGAGTTTGTCAATGGTGACAATATTTCCTTGATGAGGAAAGTGCAAGACCCAAAACAATGATGAGATGATAGTCATCATCTCATAGAGCCAAGTGCACCCAAGTATAAAATTATACTCCAAAGGGGAATCAACCACCTCCACTTCACTGGAGACAATATTACCACCTAACTCAATGGGAAATGTGGTGATGATACCTCGAGGATGAAACATGTATCCATTGAAGGCCTTCAACATAGTGTTATATGAGTCAACCTTTAAAGAGTTGAGGCACTGACTATAGGAAATGGACATAATTCAAGTATATGCACCTTCATCCACAACTATGTGAAATATGTTTTTCCCACTTACTCTCAGTTGAATATGAAAACAATTTTGGTGGGAGAGCCTATGAAGAGCTTGGTCCAATTCAAACATGGTTAAAATAAATTTTGAGAGTTTAACCTCACCTATCGGTGAAAATAATGCTTTATGTTGCATGGGGAAGCTATTTAGGACTTCAAGGGAAGGCATGGAAGATGGTGCATGGGTCAAGTATTCCACAATACTATTGTTCTAGGTGTCTTGTACATTCGAGTTATGCATCATGCATTGAAGAAAACCCTTGGGTGGAGAATAAATGTTTCAAATGTCGACTTCTCTATATAGAGAGGGACAGTATGCTGGGAAGAGGGGACTTTATATTGATTTGTCGGATGAACCTTAGGAGAATCGTAGTTTTGGGATCAAGTTTGAAAAGAAACCATATGGTCACACTTGAATATGTTGGCATTTTAGGATGACCCCTCAAACTTAGGAGTACCTACCATGGCCCCTTGTGGAGGGACAATATTTGAAGAAGCCATTGTTTTTTATTGGGAGGGAATGGATGAGTCAAACTAGTAGGTTTTTAGGGGAAATAGTGATGAATTTCATCCATCTTGKGAAACAGGTGATTATGATGGTATTCCCCACAAATATTATAGGGAAACCTATGATTTTTCTTCTCTTTCTTTCCTTTGCTAGTATAGTTTTGGGTTTAAGGAGTTACAYGCTCATTGTAGTTAAAATTATTCTTCTTGTTTTTCTTCTTCCCTCCAAGTTGTTGAGGATTCAATTGCATGGAATACATCGAATTCACCTTGGAGGTTTGAGTGGGAGCTTCAATAGTTTCAATGGTGGGCCTATCATCTAGTGGGTGTGATGAAATGTGAATTTGAACAAACTGTCTAGGTAATTGGCCCATAAATGGATTGGAAATAGAACAAACTGCATCATTTGCTTGGGGTCCTCGGTGTAGCTTATGGGGATCTATTAATTAACGTAGAACATCAGGGATAATATTATATAATGTGCAATATTTAAAGTAGATAAATTCTAAATCATGGGCATGTAAGATGGAATTCTCCTCGGTAATCACCCATGTCAAAGAAACATCCTTGGTGATGGGTGGAAAGAGATATTTGGTAAACTAATCCATGATGATTTAGTTAGGAATATTGGATTTGATCATTTTACATCATTTCCTGCACTCATGAATGTGAATATAAATGTGGGTGGACGTATCCTATTGCAAAGGTGTCAATAGTTCTATCCTGGTCTCGTACCTAATGGGTAATTTGAATTTCATTTAAAATCAACATGGCCAAGGTGTTGAAGTTATCAAAGGAATCTCCCTTAAGTTCGATATACCATTTAACAACACCTCTATTGAGGGATCTCTAGAAAATATGTAATTTAACACTATCATACATCAAAGAGTGTTATGAAAAACATAGGTAGTAAGTCATAATGTGTGTGGATGGGTATTCTACTAGCTTTCTCTCAAAATTTTGCATCTTTGATGAAAACTTGATAGGATGGAATCACTCCTTAGAGTGTGGTTATTCCCAAGACCGTACATGCCCCTAGGAGGATTTCCTTAGGGCTTAAAGGGACCGTAAAAAAAATTACTACTTCGAGGACCATACATGCCCTAGAAAGAATTACTTCCAAGAGAAGAAATGGAACGCAAAGGATTATCCATAACCCCCCGGACTAAAACTAGTCCCATAAGAATAACCATTGGGACCAAAAGTTTATATGAAAGGGTAACCACCTCGATGACCATAATTTACCTAGGGAACAACAATATGAGTAGAAGTTCCACTACTCACTAGACAATAATTTTTCCCAGGGGGGGGATGTCCCTATAATATAGTTATACATATAATGATTAGAAATTCCAAGAATTGGTCTTATATCCCATAGGACATTCAATTCCCTAGAAAAATTACTTCCTCCAACTTGGTTGGGAGTAACATAAAACATACTATACACATTCTAAACAAAATGAAAACCACCATTCAACATTGTTAGGATGCCTATAAGGATTTCGAAAGTAGATAGAGATCCACCTCTGGCCTAGGAACTAAAGCTTGTCACTCCACTAGATGTAAATACAAATTTTGGTATCACAATGTATTTGATGGGTGTGATAATGTTTAGTATACTCATGCACATAAAGGTATTCATTTTTGGTATCCCATGAATGGAGAGATCTATGAGACAAGAAGAGATGGTGTGGGTCCTATGGAACTAATAGATGGAAAGGAGGACATCACATAGGTGCCTCATAAAACACTTTTTGATAATACTAAAGGCTTGGCCATAGTGGATGTAACACATGGGCCTTAAATAATATGAGAATGACTCAACAAAGAAAAAGGACCACTAAAGTGGCCCCTAACCTAGATGAGCACATGGTCTCTGGGATCAGTGAAATGAGTTATTTAATGAGTTGGAGGATTTTCATCGACCACTTTTAATTTGAATTTCTCACTCTCCTTAGGTTCTCATTTAGTAAAGGTAGTTTCTATGTCATGGGTTTACCTTCGTTTAAGAGGCATTCATTCAACCAACTCTAGTGAAAATACCCATTGTTGATGGGTCTAGAGAAGTGATTGGTCTACCAAAATGAATAAATTGTAGTACAAAAATGATGATAATTAACCTATATATGACCTAGATAAAGGACCAAAGAGCACACCCCTAAAAAATCTACGTCATCAACAAAAAAATCAATCAATAAAGTGGCCTTTGAAAAACTAACTCTATGTGGCATGTCAAGTCCCCAAAATCTTGGCTATAAAAGGTCTAAGGAATATTCATGGTAATGCAAATAAAACATCCCTGACTGGTGGAAGTACCCTTTATTATGGTGGGAACCCTTTGAGGGAACCGAAACATAAGTTAGTTGTCTTCCCCAAGTACCACAAGTGTTGAGCACACAATTATACCAGGAGGCGGGGGTGTCAATCAATATAAGGATATTTAAGCATATAGGAAACCAAAACATAGGTTAGCTATCTTCACCAAGTACCAAAAGTGTTGAGCAAACAATTATACCAGGAGGCGGGGGTGTCAATCAATATAAGGATATCTTTTTTTTTTAGCATTCATAAGCCATAATGAAGTAATCACATAAACGTAACAACTAGAAGAAAAAATATTTTACGCGGAAACCCTTTCGAAAGAAAATCACAAAAGACTTACTTTTATAAATTTGTAGGCACCATCATACTATTACAAATGTTTCTAGTCACAAACCTACTATAGACACTAATTCCCTATATTTTTTTGTAGGAACCAATGGATTAGAGACACCAATCCCCATTGTTTGTAGGCACCAACCTACTAGAGGCACCAATCAACACTATTGTTTCTAGTCACCAACCTACTAGAGACACCAATCCCCACAACTATTTATTTTGTACGCAACAACCTAATTACAATTTTACAAGTTATTCAAATGCATTTCCTTCACTGGTTTGTTTTTTTCTTCTGTCTTCACCAAATGTGCTTTTCACTCATTACTTCTACTTTCTCCATATATTCTTTGTTCTTTATGCTTCCTCTTTCACCAAATCTGCTCGATGCTTGCTCCTTTAACAAGATCATCTCAACACTCACTTCTTCGTTCGTCAAATTTGCTCGATGATTTATCCTTCTTCTTTTGCAAGATATATTGGTTGGATAATCACATACTTAGTCACTCTCTCCCTTTTTAAATAATATTCCAACTTTTTCATATCATATTCTCATATGTAAATATCACATTTCCACTCTTCACCCTCGCACCTTTTCTCATAATTCTCTTCTTCTTTGATACTTTACCATTAAATCTACATGATAGGTCATGTAAATTTGAAAAGACATGAAATCAATTAAATAAATAATTAATTACCCTATTCATAATTCTCTTTTCAACATACCATGGGAAAAATACCACCATGGGTTTTAAAACCATGTGAACTTTTGCTTCACTTCCATTTTTTAATTCACTTTTACTTTTTAATCCACTTCCACATAATTCAATGTTTAATCCACTCTCACATAACTTCATATTTAATCCACTTTCACGTAACTCCATATTTAATCCACTTTTACGTAACTTCACATTTAATCGACTTTCATATAACTTCATATTTTATCCACTTTCACATAACTTCATATTTAATCGACATTCAAGTAACTTCATTTCTAATCCACTTCCACTTTGTATTTATTAAAGTCACATTTTATTTCTATATTTATATTTGAATAATTACATTTGATATCAATGACAATAATTTATTCAACAATCTGCCCCTTTGTCACTGATAGGAACCCTATACTTAAAAACACATAATCCTCTAGAAATAAAAAGAATTCTCCATTGTTTGCAACTCTCCCCCTATATGCAATTCTCCTCCCACTGTTTGCAAATCTTCCCCTGTTTGTAATTCTACCCCTTTGACATCAATGGGAAAAGGAATGGTCCCCCTAAGTTGTGTTTCTTTACTAATAATATGAGAGGGATATCACTCCCATCTTCTGTTTGAGATATGCAAATGTTTCTTTAGGAAGGGGTTTGGTAAAAATATTTGCATCTTGTTCCTTGGTGGAAATACATTCTATCTTGACACTTTGTTTGACTACTTGTTTTCTTAGGAAGTGGTCCTTGATGGAAATATTCTTTGTATTTGAGTACATAACATGATTCTTTGAAATTTTGACTGCACTTGTTATATCAGAGATGATTGAGATTGGTTTATCATATTTCACCTTGATATACTGTAGTGTTTGATTCATCCAAACCCCAAGGAAAGTGAATACAAGATTGGCGTAACATTAGGTGACCTATCATTGTCACCTTAATAGGAAACCCCCTTCTATTTAGGAGTATATCAAAGTTACCCCATGGAATATGTCCCCAGTGACCTAAAGGGATGATAAGTCTAAGGAAAGGATGAAAGAAAACCTTCCTCTCATTCGTCACTCAAGTCAAAAGGTTCTTAAGCTATTTAAGAGATGAAGCAACAGTAAAAAATGGAGTGTACCTACCCATAACAAGACAACAAAGAAAATCTGGCATCTTTCAAGTACAAAATATGATGTTAGTTCTTCTTAAGACCATGAACATTCAAAAAATTGGCTAGCTGATGTAAATTTGCAGCAATGTAACAATTTATAACAACAATGAGTATTTTGTAACAGCCACAAGAATTATGCCTTGAAATTGCTTGAAAAAGACAAGAAAACATAACTTTGACTGAGAAAATTGATAATAAATTGTCACAAGCAAAGTTGGGAATGTTTAGCTATCATTTAATATCACTTTTGTAGATAATTTTCTGCAGTTAGATGGATGTAGAAATATTTTGTAACATCAGCAAATTCAAGTTCTCAAAATTGCAAGAAAACACCATGCAAACTCAACAATCATCCAGTAGATTAATTGGCAAGTGTCCCAAGTGATTTTGAGATGAGCTAAGTGTGAGTTATGTAGGTGAATGTGTCAATTTAGGATGAATTTGTATGGTTGTAGCAATGATTTGCAAAAGTAGCAAGTTAGTTAATGAATTAGTCTTGTTTAGGGTTAGTAGAAGTTAGCAAAAGCTTCAAGGAAGAGAGTTTGAGAGTTTA
The DNA here is from genome assembly GCA_010110895.2 of Picea sitchensis. Lineage (NCBI taxonomy): Eukaryota > Viridiplantae > Streptophyta > Pinopsida > Pinales > Pinaceae > Picea > Picea sitchensis. The sequence continues at coordinate 58,779 of SNQJ01S0003984.1, read as the reverse complement.
ATCAGTCCTTAAATAAGAGAGGATAGAACTAGTGCCTTCTAGGGCTCACGGGGTCAAGTGGATGGCTTCTTCTAAGGCTGCAAATAAATTTTGATAGTGCACAAAAGTCCAAGAAGAATGCATAGGAGACGTAGTAACTTCAGTCCCCCTATGCATTCTCCTCGAGAAAAAAAGATGCTAGGGTGTAGGCAATTCTAGGCCCTATCACCTTGCTCTCCTTAGGATTTTTATGGGATATGAACTTAATAAAAGATAACTAGGTCAAAACCTTAGAGTGCTAGGAAACTATGGCTCTAGGGTTTCACTAGTTACTAGATCAGTTCAATAAAAAGATTGGTAAATAGAAAGTAAGAAAATAGAAAATTAAGTTCCTTACTTCAAGAATTGAGTATACCATGCAATCTCATAATATTGTATGAAAAAATAAAACCATACATAAACCATTCAATAAATGAAAACCATGCAGATTTTACCTACTTGCACCAAGAATAATCATGAAAAATATACCATATAAGATCACCATAAAATCTTCCAAGAATGATCCACATGAAAAAATTAGCATTATACAAGAGTGTGCTTTACAATTTCAGCGAATATCCCTTCCAGGGAGAAAATTTCAGACCTCTCCTCTTGTTTGAGGAGTTGTTTAAACACTAAAAATCCATTCCTTGAAGATTTTGCTAACTTCTACTAACCCTAAATTAGACTAATTCATTAACTAACTTGTTGTTGTTGAAAATCATTTCTACAACCATACAAATTCATGCTAAATTTCTACATTCACCTACATAACTCACACTTGCCTCATCCAGAAATCACTTGTGACAATTGTCGATCAATCTACTAGATAAATGTTCAATTTGTATGGTGTTTTGTTGCAATTTTGAGAACTAGAATTTGTTGTTGTTACAAAATATTGCGACACCCATCTAACTGCAAAAAATTCTCTACAAAAGTGATATTAAATGATACATAAACATTTCTAACTTTGCTTGTGACAATTTATTATCAATTTTCCTAGTCATAGTTACTTTTCCTTGTCTTTTTCAAACAATTTCAGGGCATAATTCTTGTGTTTGTTACAAAATAGTAATTGCTATTATAGATTGTTACATTTATGAAAATCTACATCATCTAGCCGATTTTTTAATGTTCATGGTCTTAATAAGCACTAACATCAAATTTTGTACTTGAAAGATGCCATATTTTCTTTGTTGTCTTTTTATGGGTAGGTACACTCCATTTTTTACTGTTGCTTCATTCCTTAAATACCTTAAGAACATTTTGAATTGAGTGACCAATGAGAGGGAGGTTTTCTTGCATTATTTCCTTCATCTTATCATCCCTTTAGGTAATCGGGGAAATCTCCCATGGGGTAACTTTGATATACTCCTAAATAGAAAGGGGTTTCCTATTAAGGTGATAGTGATAGGCCACCCCCTATTGCACCAATATTGCATTCACTTTCCTTGGGCTTTATGAAAGTACAGATTGTGCGATAACATTTTGGCGTTGTTGACGGGGGACACTGGGTCAATATTCCTCAATACGACACTTTTTCTGTAAGCCTTTTCCTCAAATATTTTATCTTACAGAGCTTACCTACCGACTCCATTGCGGGTGATCCCCTCATCCCTTTGGTAGTCTCAAGAAAGTTATATGGTGAGTCCATTGAGTTAAGTGAGGTACACCAATCCTCCTAAGTATTACAGAAGAAGTCCTCCCCGAAGCTCTTCTATAATAAAATCATTGTTTGGAGGAAATCTTCCTTCTAATACAATGGCTAACACTCAGAATCAGATTGTTAATCCAAAACAAGATAATAACCGAAAAAAATGGTCATCCAAACTTTTCAAACAATTAGACATGACAAAAATTCCAGGATACCCTAGGAAAATTCCCCCTAGGTATGAGAAATGGTTGCCTAGGTTCACTAGTAATGATGTAGTTATCACTCAAGATCATATGAGCAATTTTTGGTCCTTCTTTCAGCTTCATCCTATCAGTGATGATGTTGAATATTTATCTATGAAATTGTTCTATGCTACCCTCTATGATGGCATTAGACGATTGTACAATGGTTGTCACACCCATCCAGGATGTTAAACAATTAATCTTCCATTAACCATTTATTTAAATACTTACACATCAACAACTTTGTTTAAGAATTATTTTATTGATTTTTATTTACACACTTCTTCTACATCTTCTCAATGATAAGTCTAATAACATGATGAAATAAGTAGTAGGCTAACTTTAAGATTTAAGAACTTAAAACATAAGTATACCCAAAATATCAATAACAAAAATATCACTGAAAAATACCTTTCCCTTAGTTTGTCGAAGCTCGTCAATTACAATGTAGTCCTAGGCACTTCTAAGCATTATTTTCCCGCTTTCCCAGAGTGAAACAACATAATCCTCCTTGCCAACTAGGAGCCTAGCCGGCTTCCTAGCTCCAAGAAACCTTTCGGTTTCTTGGCCCTCCGTGCCCGTGACTCCAAGAACAGCAAAGCACCAATGCTCAAAGAAAACTATCACAAGAATTATATCTTCCAAGAATTTCACAACCTCTCATCATGCTCAACCTCTCCATCCCCCCCTCCTCTCTACTTCTTCTCCCTATTTATCAAGTTTCCATACACACTTCCCCATGTCTCCTCAACCCCCTCATTATTATCCATCAACCTCCCTTATCTAGATATTTTGGGAAAACATTAAAATAAAACTAAATATAAATGACTTGCTTTAAACAACAATAAATAAAATAAAAAGTGTTTATTCTCATGCTAGGTAATAAATGTTATTTGATAATTTTCCCCAAAATGTACGTAACACTCCACCATGCTCATTTAATTCATCAGACCCACCATCTATCAAAGTCAAGAAGGTATTTAATGCTTCTAGATATTTGTATGCAATATAATTTACATATTTAATAAACATTCAATTAAATAGTTAATAATTTAATTTAATAATTAATACATTAATTACTTATACTAGTGTACATGGGTAGGGTATGTGTGCGTAGCTAGAGGAAACATATCTCATGCATGTACTAACGATAAACAATCATTGCTTATAGTGCATAGTTCCTATATGATCACCAAGACATGTAGGACAACAGATCAAGTAATGCATCATTTAATAATCTTAACGAACTAAATTGCACCAATTCATAAATAAATTATTGTCACACTTAAAATATCACTAGGAAATAAAAGAGGGTTTTAAACATGGTAGGAATCAAGTGAGTAAACAATAGTGGCATCTCTAATCCCTAATCAGTATTCTCAACCAACATCAAAGAATCTGTCCTTTCTAACCTACCTCCATATTCCATCCTATCCTTTCCTCTGTTGGACTAATATGGAGCATCAACTATATTGACCTAACTCCAGATAGAACCCATAAGTGGAAGTGTCATACATCTCGACCAAGCTTCCCCAACAGGCAACTAGCAGTCGTCATCACACGTCTAGGGGAGCGTGACTTCACACAGCCCTCTCACGACTCTAGGTTTTGGAGGATAAACGGTGGGAAACACCTCCACCCCTCCTCATAGAACTAGGGTCAACACCATACATCAAGCCATACTATGCAACTACTATTCTTAGAGTCATATCATCAAACATCCACTCTGGGTAAGTTGTGCATCCTGTCAAAACCACACTTACCATAGATCATAGTAATATTTTGAATCATAAATTAAATAGTAAGTACAACTTATAGCATACAATATCTTCTTGATGTCTATGACATCCCAGTTACTTCAATACTATAGTCATTTGGATATCACATAGCTCATCATCCTGTACGTTAGTTCACCAATAACACATATTGATGCAGATACATCACAAATTTATATAAGAATCCATATTTGCATTGATGCTCAATTAAGAAATGTATTCCTATTTACATCATGCATTGCATCTATTATACATTCACAAAATAACTTGAATTGGTATACATGTACTGAACTTACCCATTTTAATTTTCATGTTTAAATAATCAAATAACTATCTTTTTCATGAGCATATATCATGTAACATACAAATAGGTATAGAGGCACACATCTCAATGTCTAACAAATTCTAACTGACTCCAAACAAATGCTAAACTTTGAATTATTAAGATTAGTAAACAATCATGTTCGAACTACCTAAGGTCAAAACATGGGGCGTTACAACGGTCTCCCTGATGCTAGTATTACAACCATGGAAAACTTGGAGGAAGTGTTCCTCAAATGATGGAGTGCCAAGGAATACCCAAACATGTTGCTAATAAGGCTGAATAACCTCGCGAAACCTCATAATGAAACTGTTAGGGAATTTCATGTTAAATTTGAAAGGTTGTTACAAAAGATCCCAGTGATCCATTACCCTTCGGACAACTTCCTTCTCTTTCTTTACACTACGGCCTTTACAATACAAATATGATTTCTTGTTAGAGACAAAGCCCCTAAGACAATCCAAGAAGCCCAAGAGATGGATACAAAGATTGAAGACAATTTATCATCATCCAAAATTGAACCTTTCTCAGCCCCAAGCGTCAAAATAGACGCTAAACCCAAACTAGTCCATAATGTTGAATCTACATTGGATATTGGCACTAGCTTGGAAAAGCTACAGTTCACTGGAGATGGCATGGTAAAAACCCAAGGATTGATGATGTGTAGGATTGTCAACTTGGAAAGAGTTGAACAACAAGATCCTATGGTTCCTTATAAAGGACAATTCTAAAGGGGGACTGATGTTTTCAAACCAAAGAATGACCAAGAATGCCATAATATTTTATCCCCCACAAACATGGTAGATGAAAACCCTCGGTGGTTGTAATGTAGAGACTCACATTGAGAGCATGAATATCCCCTAAAAAATGATGAATATGACCAAGTCAATATTATCAACCATACATGTAATACCCCTAGGACGAACCCAATTGTACATATAAATACAAATGTACGTAAGATGGTGAGTTGTTTGACATCATTTTTGGTATTCACCTTTCATGGAATAGTGCGCGCATGTACTACGCAGTAAAATCATGATGTTTGCACATTCTAGGACACTGTGTGCATCAACTTAAGTGCACGTAATTTTGAGGCCACGGAGCCTTTGTGTATACGTTTTGTTTTATAGGTTGGTGAGTCAGTTATTATAATCTAGGAGGCTTATGTTTTTTTATCTGGCCAGAGAGCTTAAATGATAAAGGCCAGTGCGCCTATTTTAGGCAATGTCTCATCATTAATATAAAATACATTGTTGCACACATACCGACCATGATAAAAGAGTATGGGGTACTAAAATCCACTAGTTAGAGAAAGTGGGGGCTAAAAGTTAAGGAAAAGGGGCTAAGATAGGGAGCTTAAGACAAAAATGAATATTATATTAATATTTTTGAAGTATAAAGTATGGATAATTATTTTATCCTAAGTTCTAAGGATGGGGACAAGTGGGCCAAAGTAGCTCCCAACATGACAACTATCAAGTTGGGAACATGCATACATATAGTTTGGACTTAGTTCATTTTGGGGGGCATTCAGGCATTCATTGAGTCATCCATTTGATAATTCCATCATCATTCACACACTCATTGAGCTATCCTCCATACCTTATTCTCATTGTACTTGAATTTGTTTCCAAAACCATACATGTTTGTGTACATGGTTAGCTTGGGAGCTGGACTAAAGAAGCGGGTTGTCAAGCCCATGGGATATTGAAGAGGCGGGTTTTCAGGCCTATGAGAAATCTCTCAGAGTGAGAGAATTGTTGGGAATTGATTTTTGAAGGTGATAAATTGTACCTACAGGGCTCTAAGACTTCATTTCTAACTTGTTGTTGTAGCCTAGAAAGGAAGTGGGGCACCACTTCTTGGGATGGGATAGGCATGTGGGGAGTGAGGGACTGTAGGTTGTTAGTATGAGTTGGCACCTGTGATAGAGTCTTTCCTATTGTCTATGATCCATTACCCTGGTTAGGAATCCCTTTACCTAGGTGGAGTTTAGTTCCATCTCAGGTGTGACCCACTACTGAGAGTGATGAGTAGTGTGGTCTAAGGCTGGGAATTTCATGGAAGGTATGCACGCAGTTGGTGATATTATTACCAAGATAAGTGTCAATTGTGTGATAAATTACATGCTGCATTATTATTTACGTGCTTATTTTTATGGTTTTATCCTATGTGTGGTTTATAACTGTCTTTGTATTAATGGGTATTGCATGTATATGTTTACTATTTTTTTAGTACGAATCCGGGCATTTAAATAATGTATTTGTTTGTTTACATTTTATATATAAAGTTCTACAAGAGTTGTGTGTGTACAGGTTTTAATTGCATGCACTTTGAAAAATTTATGTGGCATAGCTCAATTGGATGATGGGTATGTTACAGTATGTTGAATAGAGAATAAAAGTGTTTTCTGGAGTAGCATGGATCGACCTGGGTGGCCGGGGAGGTTACAATATGGTACGAGAGCTTCGATTTTCAACACTGAGCCTAGATGGACCGAACAAGTTGAGTTTAAGAGAAATTTCATAGAGGATTGATTTCAAAGTAGAAAAATTTCAAGTTGCAGAGCGTCCATGGTAAAAAGTAACAGCAATTGCGTAGAATTGGGAAAAAGGCCCAATTTATATTGTTAAATTCATGGGAAAATTAAGAAATTTGGCCATGCAATGAGATATTCTTCATTTAATATCTGTTTTAGAAAATTCATACCTGGAATTGGTTGAATTTGAAGTTATAGTGGATCCATGACAGATGGAGCTAGATTAGTAATTGAAATTCTCAATTCGTGAATTGAGTTTGGGAAAAATTCGTTCGAGAAATGTCAACCCACAACAATTTGTTGTTGTAGAGGTTGAATTGGTCTTATCGGGGTGAAATTGAACAAATTTCATAGTTGCAAAATGCCTATGGTAATAATGGGGAAAAATTTAGGAAAAAACCCAAAATTCTGCAGCGGAATTCACAAGGAATTGATATGCATAAAAATGAATGTGCATTGGTGGGCGCACTAAAAATGCATGTTGCGTAGTGAAAATCTTGTGATATGTGGAAAAATATTGATCTGCAGGTTCACGCGCCAAAATTTGGTGTTGCGCAAAAAAATATTTGCATGCGGATGCGCGCACTAAAATTTGGCGCTACGCGGAAAATTATTGGCGTGCATGCTAAAATTGGGCTCTTTGTGGAGAAATATTGGCGTGAGGGTGCGCATGCTAAAATTGGACGTTGCACGGAGAAATATTAGTGTACAGGTGAGTGCGCTAAATTTAGCATTGCATGGTGCAAACTGAGTGACGCATGCATAATACTGGTGCGCGGCGTGCACACACATAATAATGACGCGTGTGGTCTGCACACTATTGACAGAACGGAAAGAAATTTTGTGGGTGTGCGTGCAATACATGTATATGTTGTCGTGCGACAGTTTAATTAATGATGCATGAAGACTATTGGTGCACGGTGGGGGTGTACTAAACTTTGGCATGGTGCAACGTTTAGAGTAAAATGCACGTGAAATATTAGCGTGCGGCACAAATAGGGCGCACGACATAAAAAAATTGCGCACAACAAGTTATAGTGAAAGAAACAATAATTTTGCACGGTGGATATTGGCACGTGACACAAAAGTAGTGCATGCCAGTTATTGACGCGACAAAAAAGTGATGCATAGTGGTTATAGGTGCACAACGCATGATTTACCTTGTGGTTTTTTTGCACATGCTAAATATGGGTGTACAGGTTGAAAATTGTGCGCACGAATTCGTTTGGAGGGTGAACAACAGAGGAAAACCAACAAATTTTTGTGACATTTTATACTGTTTGAATGCCATATTTTTGCAACACATTTTCTAGGCCCTTAACAACGTTTTTAGGTACTCAAAAGCCACGAGAATAGAGTGTACTAAGGTACTCTCTGTCTCTGCAGCTCAAAAAAAAGAGATCAGAGAGATATTTCTAATGGTGTAAATCATTTGTCAAACAAATCTTTTATGAGAAAGTTACAATACAAACAATGGAGGGTAAATTTTAAAACCCAACTAATTTCAAAGAGCCATAACTTTCTGCTACGAAATTAGAATGAGGCACAAAAGTAGTCAATGGAAATCTATTGAACCATAGAAGACATTCCAAGATCTAAATTAAATTTTTGGGCATGTTAAAAAATTTTAATATGGAAAAGAAGGTACCTGTAGCATTCCACACCAAAAACATGAATTGGCCTAGAACTTCAGCAGGCTATAACTGGCAACCCAGAATCCAGAAAGAGGTGAAACTTGGACAGGCTGTCCAAAATATGTATATGTAGAAACAAAATTGAGCTCCTAATAAAAATAAAATGGAGTAGGTGAAAAAATGCATAATTATTGTGCATCGTTGTGCCAAGTTGAAGTGTGAACAGAAAAATTAATGGGAAATTTTCAAATAAGCATAACTTTCCACTCAAGACTCATAATTGAGCATGGGAGAAGGAACTGCAAAGGCGTTGGACATTAAAATATAAATATCCACTCAGAAAATTGATTTGAGCATTCAAGTTTTTTTCAAGAAATTAGAAGAAAGAATTCAGATATATTATTGAACCAGAATGGTTCATACTTTTCATGAAATTGTTGAAACAATTAGCTTGATGAAGTTTTGTTGGTTGAACATTTTGCAGACTTAAGAACAACTAGATCATATAAGTATCAACACATAGTCCATAGTAATGGAATATGCACAAGGTACTTACAAGAAGGAATATAAGATCAGATGGATGGATGTCCATTTGGGCGTTGAAGGAACAAACTCCAATGGACATGGAGAAGGAAGGGATGAAAACATGAATATGGTAGAGACCATTAAAAATTTGCAGAGGAATGTGAAAAGCCATAAAGGTGATAATTAAAGGTTTATGACAGATAAGGAGAAGTAGGAGGAATTCAACATGAAGTTAATGAAGAGCTTGAACATAATAGAAAATAAATTGGATAAGGAGAGTGGCTCAAGAAAATAAGGAAGTCACAGGTCTCCTGAGGAGAAAAGAAGAACAAGAATTGTTAGTAGACATCACTGTCACTTCTCGAGGCATTCCAATAAGAGATAACACAACAAATCAAGTCCATCCCCTATCTGGAAGCATAAGAGGTATGGGTTGAATGAGCTATGAGGAGAAATGAACAAAATCAAACCTCCTATAGTTGATGGTGAGCACAAGAAGTATGAAGATGCAAAGACATGGATGTTATGCATGATAATGTATTTTCAATTGCATAATTATTCATCTCATGCAGAAGGAAGAATTTCCATCATCAATTCAAGGGAAATGCATCGATGTGGTGGGATCAGCTTATGAAGGTGCAACACATTAAAGAGAAAAGTGTTAATTGGAGGGAATTCAAGAAGTATTTTGAGAAGAAATACTTGACTAAGAGATACTATGAAAATAAAATGAAATATTTATTTGAACTCAATCTTGGGTGTACAACCATAGCTGAATATGAAAGAAGGTTTTTAGAACTATTGAAGTATGTTTCTTTCATCAAGGATGATACAGTTAAGATTCAAAGGTATTTGAGTGGATTTCCATCATTCATCAGTGAAAAAATACAGTATGATGATCCCAAGACATTGGAGGAGAACATGAGGTGATGTAAATTCCTATATGATTAATCTCTGAGAGTCATGGAGAAGCCAGGCCTGAAGGCCACACGAACTTATAGGAATGTATGCGGTTTTGAATCTGGGGCCATACCCACTCATGGGGTAGTTGAGAATGTTGAAGTACGCCTTAGAATATATCTCGAGAGAGTGATCCATATGGATATTGTGGTGGTGGATGTCCCTAATGTGTGGGGAATGCTTTTGTCTAGTATTTTTTCCGCAACGTTTGGAGGAACATTAGAGATGGACCCCACTTACATCAATGTGCCTATAAAATATGGGACATTTGAATGCCTTCCAAATATGCCAATGGACAAAGCCCATGTGCAAGAAATTAATAATGATGTTGAAACCAATGTAACACATGAGCCAACCAAGGAAAACATTCCTATATTTTCTTCAGAGGATTTACCTTTCACTTCATAGGAAGAGTTTGATGATATACAATGGCCGAGAAAGGAAGAGTATCAACAACTATTAGATAAATATAAGGAAAAGGATGTTGGAACTGTTAAACTACTAAAGAAAGGTGATGATGACATATTTATCAAACCAAGCCAACAAGAAGTTCTTACAACTTAATTCCACCCTCCTCCCTCAAGACAATATACTAGGGTTATACAAGAAGCAACCAAGCTTGCAGGAAATAAATATCAACAGGGAGATATGGTATGGATGTGTGACACTAAGAGAGGAAATCCTACTAATGTTAAAAGGAATGCTCATTTTTGGCTTGGATCTTTTAGAATCAGAATGAAGTCAGTCAATGATGCCTACTATTTATCCACATTTGAAGGAAGAAAACACCCATTACCGGTTAATGGACGCCTCCTTAAACCCCATCACAGGGAAGATACTTGACTTTGGAGGTAAGTACAACTAATTTAGGCATTTGCATCCATTCTATATACCATATACATATCATGCTAGTCTAGTGAAGTTTCATTTTATATTCTTTCAGTATGTATATATTCTTTCTTATATTTATGTATGAGCGAGGGGTGATATCACCAGCCTGAGGATTACTGATGTATTTTGTTGATATTTAGTAGGTGCAGGTCATACCAGAGATTATTTCATTCTCATGCGCTCTACGGTGAGAACATGTCCCCGAGTTGGAGGCAGATGTTATACTCTATCCTAGGGATAAATAAGGAGATCATGTCTCGAGGCCCATAGGTCCTATACATGGACTGCCAAGATCTATATGACTTGATCATGTCCCCGCAGGGCGCATATTTTGTAACAACCTAAAAGTTCTAAACATCATATTTAAACATAAGCAAATTAATTCCTAACTGAGACAATAACATCAACCATCGTCGGCCTTCGGAACTTCTTCCGTCGGGATTTCAACAATGAAAGGGCGATACACGGGAAATGAGAAAATTTTTGTGTAAAAAAAACAGTGAGTAAATGTCGAGTATTGTATCCTGTATTAAAAGTTATGAATGTCGGGAAACATAAAGTCCCGATAAGGGATTGAAGAGC
>SNQJ01S0003984.1:16658-46924 GCA_010110895.2 Picea sitchensis | reverse complement strand
CAGTATTCTATTGATAAATTTGAGTTTTTTAAAGTTGTTGTTATGAAAATAACTATGATGCTAAGAAATTATTGTTTCAGCTAGGAAATAAATGGTTTATGAAAATAAATAATGTTTAGAATTATATGGATGTTACATATTTTCTTTAGTGCATCCCATCTATCAGTGGTAGAAAAATCCATCCCACCAGCCTGGTCCTGAACCAACAATAAGTCTTTCTCCATGATGTAATGAGTCTGGGTATCATGGTATGTGTCACTCTGATTATTAAAGCACTTGAATATGTTGCATTGAATTCTCCTGCATTTCATAACACTTGCTTGGAAATTATTCTCTTTAACTTTCTCATACCTGGGAGGGTGACATGGTGCCCTAGTAAATTGATTCCCCTTTAGGATGGGTTGCCATCGAGCGGGTATATGAAATTTCATCGTCCATTCCCTCCATACTTACCACTTTCAATCCTTATTCCTCTCATTTTCCCCTTGCATTTGTCCGAGCATTGGGTTAGATGAACATACCCTGATGTCACAATGAGACAAACATTTCCTGAAATCGCATCATGACGAACATAACCTAATGTTGTAATGAGATGAACATTTCCTGATGTGACAATGTGTCAATAATAGCCAACCCTCGTCAAGCATAGTAAACCATGTTGAAGGTCAAATATGATCAACCATACTGAACTATGGTCCATGTCATGCTCATTCATGGATAACCATAGTCAACCATTGTTAAGGTCAACCATAGTAAACCATACTCTTTGCCATGGTCAACAATAGTCAACCATAGTCATAGTTAAGGTGAAACATGGTGAATGACATCGATAGTCATAATCAACCATGGTCATTCCTATCCATGGTCATCTATGGACAACAACTGTCAAACATAGTAACCATTGTCAACCATGGTCAATCATGGTCAACCACAGTCAACCAAGGTCAACCATAGTAAAGGTCAGGCTCAACCATGGTCAGCCATAATAAACCAACGTTAACGAAAGTCTACCAATGTTAACCATGGTTGTGGTCAATCTCATGGACAACCATTTTCAACCATGGTTAAGTAATGACAACCATAGTGAACCATGGTGAAGGTCAACCACATTCAACTATTGTCATGGTCATGCTCAACCATGGTCAATCATAGTCTATGATATTAAACCAAAGTCAACCAGTGTATATGGAAGTTAGCCATGGTCATGATCAACCATAATTAACCATGATCATTGTAAGCGAAGGTGAACCGCAATTAACCATGTGCATGCTCAACGAATATTTATTAACTTATTAATTAATAATACATTAATACTTTATCAATGTATCAATACATCAATAATGTATTACCTTAATAGTGTATTATTACTTTTTTAATGTAATACACTCATGTATTAGTACTTTAGCAATGTATTAATTAATAATGTAATAACGTATTAATTAATTAATTAATACCTTAACACATTAATGTATTTATGTATAAATACATTAATCAATAAACCATTAATATATTATCATATCAATGCATTAATACATTAACCTTTTACTACATCAATGCATTAATACATTATTATTATATTAATACTTTAATTTATTTATGTAAAAAATTCTTATTTATGTAATTTTAGTCTATAGGTATTAAATAGTTGGCTTGTGCTTGCTACTACTCTAAATAATGTTGCTACTCTTGCTTGTGCAATGCTTGCTACTACTCTTACTAATGTTGCTACTCCTACTTGTGCAAGGGGTACTAGTTCAGGATCCATGGCTACTACACCTAATTATGAATCAAGGATCGGATCCATGGCTACTACGCCTAAGCATGAATCAAGGACGGGATATGCTAGGGGATATAGGTATGCATAGAATTTATTAATATTCTATCAATGTATTAATTACTTCAATAACATTTTTAAGAAATAATGTAATAACCTTTATTTATACTATCACATCAATGCATTGTATTAATACATTAAATTGATATATTTAAAATAAAAAATACATTGTATTAATACATTAAATTGATATATTTAAAATAAATAAAAATCTCATTATGTATTAATTATAAATATTTTATACATTAATTATATATATTATTTATACATTATATATGAATGCTTTCATTATTTAATACATTTATTAATACTCATACATTAATTGATTATTACTAATTAATTAATTAATTATTATTCATTCATTAATATTCATATATTAATTAATAAATATTCTAACAATTTTTTTGGAAGGTCATAATGTAAAAAATAACAACCCTTCATCCCAATATCTTTACTAAAGTATATATTATTTAATACTATATGCATTAATACATTACATTATACAATATTGTATAAAAAAAATATTTATGCATTACATTAATGTTTTAATTATTAAATACATTCGTGCTTTAAAATATTAATGCATTAATTTGTTAATACATTAATCGATACACAACAAAAGTATTATTTAATTAACGCATTAATACTTAGATATATTACTATCTTATTACATCAATGTATTAATTACATTAATATTTTAGTATGTCAATGTACTAAAACATTATTAATATATCTATATCCATTAACATTTTATTATTATGTAGAACAAGTAAATCAAGGTGAGTTCTTTTAAATGTTTCTTTCCATTTATAGGTAATTGTCAGACCCCTACAAGTATTAATTAACTAATATAATAATCACTAATATATAATATATTTTTACTAATTAATTAATATCCATACATTACATTATAAATTATAGATTAATATAATACAATTTTAATTTATAAATCACATTAATATTTTCATTATTTAATACATTTAATCTTTTAACACATTAATGTATTTATTATTGTATACATTAATTTATATACCATTAATGTATTATTTATAATATTTTATTTTTTTATTAATTAATTTATATTATATAATAATTAACTAATATTTTAATCACTAATGTTTTTTTATTAATTAATTAATATTTATACATTATATTTTAAATTAATTTTTTAATACTTTAATTTATAAATTACATTATGTTTTTATTATTTAATACATTTAATCATTTAACACATTAATGCCTTTATTATTTTATCCATTAATTTATATATCATTAATATATTATTTAAATTACATATTAATATTTTAGTACAATAATCATTTATCACTTCGATGTATTAATACAGTATTTATATTTTATTATATTATTAATGTATTAATACTTTACTATATATAAATATTGTTTTATTATATTAATACTTAAATATAATATTGCAATTCTTTAATTCTTTAATACATTAAGACTTTTTTTACATATATATTTATACATTATTAATGTATTCTTACATTATAAATATATTTTTTCATTATTAATGTACTATTTTACTAATACTTTTATTTTGTTATTATTTTTTTATTATTAGATGTATTATTTTATTATTATTTTTATTCACTTTATTAATGTACTATTTTGTTTTAAATTAATTTATAATTTATAAATAATTGTTTGATTATTAATAATCAATTAGTAAATAATACTTAATTATTAGATTTAAAATGTATAAATATATTAATGCTTGTGTTCATGCATATCGGTCGTCAACTAGTAATAACCATACTTAAGTAAAAAGTCGTTGATATACGTCGATGGACACCATTAATTTGAAAGGGTGGAAAATCGTGTCGATCGTCGTATATCAACCAATTTTTACTTAAATGTGGTTGTTGCTAGTGTATTGTATCTGAGTTTGAAAAATGACAATAAAAAGGTATGTGAGTGTTTTATGTACAAGCAATTTTTTCTAAGTTAGTAGCTCTGGTCATAACTCTCTCACGCGAGGGTCCAAGAAAATGAAAAATATATGATTTTCAATTTCTTGTAGGAGCAGAATATATTGTTGTTTGAATAACTGTTTAGTGTGAAAATTTATGTGTGGTTGTGTAAGTCTTTGAGTTTGTGTTCACTATTCTATTGTTCAAATAATGTTGTTTCCTACGTGCTGTGAAAGAGGGGATTCCTATGTTTAAGAGTGAACCATGAAGGATCTTTCCTGTCTGAAGAACAACAAATGAAGTATCGATCTGTTACAACGTGACACCACTGAAAAAATGGAATAGTGTGAAGCACCCAAAAAAATGTTGTTGTCTTTTGTTGGTTCATCGTGAACAATCTAATTGTTTGGTAAGAGTTGAATGTTTGAATACGTGGAGCAGTTGAGAAAGCACACACAACAAATATAATCCATGATCATAAGGAAAATCATGATCTATTGTTTGTCAATACACAAAAAGTTTTTCTAAGTTGTTCTTCCTAATTATGTGGCAATTTGTGTATCTTTTAATGAAGAGCATTACCAGTCTCGTCTAAACCATTTATGCCATAAAAATTGTCCAGAAGAAAGGGAGAATTGGGAACCATCACTCCCATCGCCATTGCAAGAATGCTCAAGTTATGCTGAAATTATTAGAGATATGTAATCCACAAGAACTTCGTCATTGGTTCCGGCAGACCATTCTATCATGGAGAAATATGTAGTAGATTATGTATTCGACTATGGTGTCATGAGTGTTAGATGGGGATTCGCGTAGATTGCAATGTAAGATCTTAATTTGCAAAGTCTAAAATATTTGAAGAGCTTGTGTGCTTGTGAGCTTTTGATGAAGAATCGCTCATAGAACACGATAACATAACTGAAGCTTGTGGTTCTTGATATATTTTGGTTGCAGAAGAAGACAATAATTGGTTTGGTTATGTCTACATTCTATTAAAAGCTTCTGGTTCCTGATGTACTTCGGTGCCTAAATAACAACAACCATTGGTTATGTCTACGATTTGTGATTCTTGTGTGTATGTAAGACTGTGTAAAATAGGTCACATTGTAATATTGAATGTTGGACACATTCAGTATCGAGAATGTTTTCCTATATAAGTGGAGAATATAGTGAGCTATGTATTTTGACATATGGAAGTATGTCAATAGAATGATCAGTATCAGGACTTGTTTTCTAGCAAATACAACTAGCTATGTACTTTGGCATATAGAAGCATATAGAATTGATGGTCAAAATAAATTGTATCTTCAATGAATCAAGAGGCTGATGAAGACCATACCAGAGAGAGAGATGATATGTTTATTTGATTTCACTATTGTTCTCCGTTATGTAAGCATTAAGGGAGGGTTATAGAATTAATTCTTACTTTAAATTTGGTTTGGGTTTACTAAAGATACTTGAGATATTCTTTATACCTATCTCACCGGTTTACTAATGTTATAATAAAAATGTGTGTGTGTAACTACCCCTCACGTTATGAAAACAATTAGTGATGTACAAAAGAGTTAAATATTTATTTATTTTGAATAAACGTTAGTACAAGTGAAAATGTGTCATAACATATATTAATAACTACACAATCAATTTCAACACAATCAATTGAAAAAAGTATCACTATTATTCAATCAAGCGTATCTTATAAATATAACACAAGGAATCTACCTTCCCAACCTATCCTTCATGGTTAGGACCTCCAAGACACATAAGCAACGCTCAAGTCCAGGATTCATTCGATCGATTTTGACCACTTAATGTATCAGGTCTGAAAACTCTTATGAGGAATAAGGAGGTATCTAAATCCCATTAATTCAATCATAAACCACAATTCAATACTATATTTATCAACCATGCTTAACCATCAATTCTCCACAGTGCATTAGTATAATCCACTATACTTAATCAATCTTTCATGAAATATCTAAGAGAAATTAAGTAAGAGAACCAGCATAAAGAAAATAAGTCATAACTAAAGTACAATCATAATGAGTCAATGCTAATTTATATATCCAGTGAGATCAATACGAAGAGAAAATTTGCTTAAGAAATACATAAAAGATTTATCACTAGTTTAAGTATCCTTTTAAAAACTATAAGAAAATGATAAAAGCAATGATAAGAATTTAAAGAAGTTAGAAGATCCAAAAACATATTAAGCAAAATAATGAGACTTTGTATACCCACTTACTTATCTCAAATAAAGACTTTTAGGAAGATCAATCATAATAGGTAAATGATAGAAGTCAAGCTACCCTACATATTCCTTTAAAAGAATTCAAGTAAGGCACTAGTCCTTTTAACAATATATAAATAACTAATTACTAACTTACAATCTATTAAAATTAAGAAAACCTAATTCTTATTTAAACAATAAGTAAAGAACTCAATGCTAACTTACAAATCTGTTTAATAATTTATGAAGACCCAATCTTAATTAAAAATAAAATTATCGATATGTTAAATTACATATGCATAGTAGAGAAACAAAGGAGTTCCAGAATCTATCCCATCCCTTCATCCAGTGTGCAGAAACAATTTGACATTTGTTACAGACCTTAATCTAACACTGGATTCAGACCTTAATCCAGCTGTCAATCCAGACTTTAATCCGACACTTAATACGACACTTAATCTGGTCCTGGATATGGCACTAATTTTCCATAATTTAAATTAAATTCAACGTGTAGAAAAAACAATTTTATTAATTATATAGCCTAAGAGGAAGGGACAATAAATTTGATGTAGGGTCTATGAAAAATTGGCAGCGATATGTAAAATATGAGTGAATGTGTGTAGGACAATCCAATCAATACAATCATGAACTCATCCCTCTCATAGTTAGCTCTATGAATGTTATCATTGTTTTAGAAACAAAGATAAATCATTACAAATATTAGCTAACTAGAAATGGGTAAACCAGACAAGAACATGTTAATTAACATTGTTATTTTCAAAGAGATACGTTTCTATATGAAACCTAATCCAACCTTGGATCCGACACCTATTCCGGCACATGATCCAACAATTGTTTTGGACCTTGAAACATAACTAAATTTCTAATAAATTCGAAATAAAATCAACAGGAAGCAAATAAGATTTATGTAATTATCAAGATTTAAGGGAAGAGACAATAATTTAACACCAACCACTCAAGAATTCAAATTATTGTTGTAGTCCCCAAATTCATTCCACGAATTATAATACTATGAAATGTAAAATTTAGACTATAAAAATAAACAAAACATCAATCGCTTAATTAAATTATGGGATTGTTTTCTAAAAGACAACAAAGGAAATCCATGAATACTTAGCTATAATGTTTGACATCAATAACTAGAGAACAATTTCAGAAGCTTCTACAGGTTTGGGCAACATAAATCCCCTATTTCATTTCCAAAAATTTACCAAACAAAAATCTTAAAATTTAATCATTCAAGTGGAAATCTCTCGTAAGATCCTACAGGAAAGTAAATAAAATTTACAATACACCTACAACGATCCAAGAGACTTCTATTGGGTCTATATTTTAAGCTACGAATCAAACCTCCTTTAGAAATTGGTTAATGGAAAGCGATAAGATTGAAAGTCCAACACAAGGCAAAGAAAACGCACGTTCCAAACACAACATTGACATCTCTAAGATGGTTTCATAAATTCCCAAATCGTTTACAAAGGAAAAGATACAATGAGAGCTTATGATTTCAACAATCATAACCACAATCCCTTTTTCCAACAAAAATTAAATTACTCACACAGAAAACAACTAAGAAATTTAAATATAGTAAGAAACACACTAATGGAAGTTCATTATACAAGAAATAATTATACAAGAAGTTCATTATAAATTTCCCAACCCAAACCAAATATAAAAATACATTCTCTTGAATACATGATCCATTCCACATCCTAAATTCGCAACTATATAGGTTGATAATTTAAATTAAAAATCTGATATCGAAAACAATGGAAGTGATCAAGAAATTGGTATTGTGTTTTTCATATATTAGCTAGCAGGCATTGTTCCTTTGAGAAATTAAAAAGACAACAATTATCAAAAATTTATTCTAGATCTCAAACCAATAAGGAACTTGCCAAATCAAACTTAGAATTACAACATAATTTAGGTTGGATTTCTAAATATCTTATTATACAACAAAATCTTAATGTAATTACAAATCTTAAATGAAAATACCACAATCGATGACAAAGAATCGAAGATGTTCTTCAACAAATATTGATGCTTCCTTTCTCTCGCTTGATAATCATTAAGACTTCACCAGTCCCTCCCAACCAATGCTATGGGTACTCTTCTTCCCCATTAGCTCCCTGAGCCGCAAAGGGGCCAATCACAAAACCCATAAATACTATAGCACCAAGTTGTACTCGCAAGGGAGAGCTACCACTCTATCCTCAAACTTGGTCACCCAACTCTCACAAGTAAAACACAGTCCCCAAAATGATTTTGGCAGCATAACTTTACCAATAACCAGTCCCCCTTTCCCATCTAGGCTGTTTTATTTATAGAACTTTCTTCACTGATACATGCCCACATGCACAATTAATTAACTTTTTAATTAAATAACTTAATATTATTCACCCTCACACTTGTTACCCTCTCTCCAATTTGCACAAGTAATTACATATTTTACTTTAATTAAAAGTCAATTTCCCTCACATTTCTCAAATGTGTTCATTAAATGAATCTTAGTTGTCTCTTTGTTCCCTAGATTCTCATTTGATGAATGTCTTCTTGATAAATCTTTTTTATAGTTTAAATAGGAGTCTTCTTCTAGTTAGACTAGTGGTAGCTAGATTCTAGATACAATCCTATGTGTACACCTATTCTCTCATACTTTATCTCTTTCTTATTTTAAAATTCTGTGTTAATATTTTCTTGCACACATGTACATTATCTCAACTCCTTAGATTTATCTCACTTTTATTTAGATTGATTTATCTCTAATATTTTAAGTTATTTAACATTTTTCTTTATTCCCCTAACTAAACTGAAAATTAAGATTAGTCTTAGAATAGGCTTAGAGTTTTATTCAGATTTATAATTAACAGAATTACTCATTAATTAGTTATTTTAAATATGATAATGTCAAATTAATTCATTGTTTTCTAGGCTACCAAGATTCATTGACTCAAGTTTTTAAATTACATGACGTTCCCTTCAAGACACACCTCCGTTCTCTAAGAGTGCCTCTCTCATTTGACTGGTTTTGGTAGTTGTCCAACCCTTGGAGTAAACACTCGACTCAGACGACCTTGTGAGAGACTAAAGGCTTATAAGGAATAAGGACTCTTCCTTATTGCATGCCCTTTAGACATCTTCATGAGCGATTGTATGAGTCTTCTCTCATGACATTGTGGACCTATCAAACTAAGTAATCATTAACCTACAATTCTAGCCATGATAGGAGTGCTAGCAGGTCATGACAGGGACACTGCCAGACCTCTCCCTCAATATCTGGTTTATGTGCAGGGCCCCTTTACTCGTTATGTAAGTCTGATTAGCAAGCATCGTCATCCTGTATCCATTGAAAAAAGACTGTCACTCATCCATATATATAATCATAACAAATAAATCATATGTCACATATGCATAAAATGAATACTCAAACCCAACACAATCCACTCCCTGACTCAATCCAGAGTCCAAGTTAGGACATTGATGCCATCAACCTCCACAATCTGTCAAGTCTCCTGGACACTCAGGGAAAACTTGTCAATAGCATATGTCAATACATATATCAAGTAACAATAAATCACAACCCATCAACATCATCATGTAAAATCCATAGTCAAAACAAATAACAATGTACTATAATCAGATCACTTGCACGCAAGTTTCCTAAAAAATAAGTTGATGACATGTGCTCAGTAGAGAAGGATGTTACATACACCCCCTCTTTTTTTAAAATTCATCCTGAAGTTGTACAATATATAAAATGCAGTAAATAAAAGTATCTGACAAGATCTATATGTTTAATCTATCAAACAAGTAAATAAACTACTGACGCATATCATATGCGTCCTCGTAGGTAGTTGAGTGTGGACTATAATTGTCCCACTGGACCTTGGCCTGATCGACTATTCAGTGTCGTAGTTGTCGAATGCGATGGTACACAATGTAGATTAGCTTCATTGTGAGAGAACCATCATCTGACACTTGCAATTAACTCATGATAATCACATGTGTAGGATCACTAACATAATGTCTCAAAACATATACATGAAAAACATCGTGCATACGCCTCAAAGAATCATGAAAGATTAGTCGATAAGCCACGGTTCCTTTCTTTTCCACAACTTCGAAAGGTCCCATAAACATAGGACATATTTTAGCACCCTTTCCAAAATTGATCGAACTCTTATGTTGTTTCACCCACAAGAAAACTTGGTCCCCAACTTCATAACTATGGTCAATGAAATGCACATTGACATAACTCTTTGTCGATCTTTCACTTCTTTAATCCTTTGTCTTATTGATTCCATTTTTTCTTCCATTTCTTAGATCACTTATGTTCTTACCAAGACCCTATTCTCAAGTCCATCCCAACTCAATGGCATCTGAGATGGTTGCCTGTAAAGAAACTAAAATGGTGCCATATTAATGGTAATTTGATAGTTGTTGTTGCATGCAAACTATACTAGTGGAAAGAAATCTCTCCAACATTGGTCCATTACATACATATGCAACATATATTCCAAAATTTAGTTTTTTTTTTCTATATTACTATCTTTCTTAGGGTGATATGGTGTACTAAAGTTCAGTTCTGTTCTCAAAGCCTCGTGGAAGCTGGTCCAAAATCATCCCATAAACATCGATCCTTGATTAGATATGATCCTTGTTGGTACATCATGTAACCTTACAATCTCATTGACAGAAACTCTAGTTATTTTCAGCCCCTGATACGTCCTACGTCAAAGTGTCAACTACTATGAAAATCGATTCATGTCTCCTTGTCGTCAGTGGAAATCCGACTATAAATTCCATCGAAATGACCTCCCATTTTGATTTTGGAATTACATGTGGTTGTAGTAATCCTGTCGGATGTTTATGTTCATCTTTCACTTGCTGACACTCTAGACATATTTCCATGTAACTAACTATGTATTCTCTCATTCCCTTCGAGAAGAACAAAGGCTTAAGGTCTGCCATCATCTTCGTGACTCCCAGATGAGCCATGTACACTGTGCGATGAGCTCCACTTAAGATAAAACTTCTTAATTCGTTGTTAGGGAGTACATAAATCATGTTGTTATACCTATCAATCTGTCATTGTCCAATGTATAGCCTTGAAACTTTGGTACCATCTTGGTATATTGTTCAATAGTTTCCTTAAACTTTTCGTACCAATCATCATTTATCTGTAACGCTAGAATCATTTCTCGAATATTTCTCTTGAGATGTATTACCGAGAATATGCATGGTCTTTGACTCAATGCATCTACCACTTTGTTCATCGTTCCTTTAATGTAAGTAATGTCAAAATCGTATTCACTAAGTAATTCTAACCAATGCCTTTGTCGCGCGTTCAAGTCATTTTGTGTAAATATATGTTGCAGTCCACAATGATCTGTCTTTAGTTCAAATTTTCATCCAATCCGATAGTGTCTCCAAAATCTCAAGCCATATACAATTTTAAATAACTCCAATTCATGTGTGCATAGTTCTCCTCATGCTTTCTCAATTTCCTTGAAATGTAAGAGATCACTTGATTGTCTTGCATCAAAACGCTACCTAAACATTCCTTGTATGCGTTTGTGCATACCAAGATATCCTTTTCCATGTCGGGGACTTTCAATATCGACATTGTCATCAATAAATTCTCGAGCCTTTGAAATGCTTCTATGCCTTTCTTGGTCCATACAAACTTCTTGTTTTTCTTTTGCAATTTCATGATCAAATTTTCTATCTTCAAAAAACCTTCGACATATCATTGGTAATAACCTACTAAACACATAAAGTTACGTACTTCTTGTACATTTTTCAGTGTAGGGCATTCCATAATACCTCTACTTTCACTGGATCCACAATGATACCTTCACCAGATATGATATTCCCTAAGTAATGAATCTTTGATTGGTAAAAAGAACATTTCATCTTTCCCGTATAATTTGTTTTCTCATAGACATTGTAGTACCAATCTTAAATGTTCGTCATGCTCTTCTTTCATCCGAGAATACATCAATATGTCATCAATGAATACTTGAACAAACTTGTCCAAGTATTCGTGGAACACCCCATTCATTAAACTCATGAATACCCTTGGGGCGTTTGTCAGTATGAACTGTAAAACTGTAAACTCATAGTGTATAAAACTTGTATTAAATGCAGTTTTAGGAATATCTTCTTCTTTAATCCATAACTGGTGGTATCCTGATCTCAAGCCAATCTATGAAAAAACAGTCGCTCCCTTCATCTGATCAAACAAATCTTCTATTCTTGGAAGCGGATATTGGTTCTTGATCATATTTTTATTCAATTGATGGTATTCAATATAATTCCTCCATGATCCATCCTTCTTTCTTACAAAAATAACTAGTGCACCCCAAGGTGACACACTTGGACGTATAAGTCCCAAGTCCAAAAATTCTTGCAATTGCAATTTCAACTCCTATAACTTGAGTGTTGACATCCGATATGGCCTTCTTGCTATCAGTTCAGTTCCATGTTTCAAGTCTATTGTAAACTCCAACTCTCTTTCGGGCGGAAAACCTGGTAACTTTTCTGGAAACATGTCTGCAAACTCTCATACAACTGGAAGGTTTTCTAATCCTTTTTCCTTTCCCTTTTCATTTAGTGATAATATTGCATATAACTTACATCCCTTGCGCAAGCTCTTTTGTAGTTGTAAGGAAGAAATGAACCTAAAGGACACTCCCTGGTTTATTCCTACAATTACTCTTCTCTGTCTCACATCATCTGTCAAACTTAACCATTTCGTCTTATGGTTGAGTATCGCATCATGCGATCCCAACCAGTCCATACCAATAATTATGTCATAAGATCCTAAGATTGTGACATATAGGTTGGCCTTCATTACAAAATATCCCAACTAAATGCTATAATCTGTAACCTTTCCTCTAGCCTTATGTTTGGCACCTGAAGTCATTTCTACATACCTGAACTCGTCTTGATCCACTGCCTTTACCTTAACTCTCTTTAGCACTGCACTAGAAATAAATCTCTTTATAGCACCTAGATATATCAAAATACTAAATGTTTGATCAACGATCATAATTGATGTCTCGAGAAAAGTGGACCAGTGTTCGGCCTGGCAGTTGTTCATCGATGAATGAATTATGTGGTCCTTGCCCAAATCTCACACTATAGTGGGTCTTGTCGATCTGGCCTCTTTGACCTTCTTTATCGGACAATATCACTCGTAATGTGTCT
The DNA here is from genome assembly GCA_010110895.2 of Picea sitchensis. Taxonomy (NCBI): domain Eukaryota; kingdom Viridiplantae; phylum Streptophyta; class Pinopsida; order Pinales; family Pinaceae; genus Picea; species Picea sitchensis. The sequence goes on along the minus strand of SNQJ01S0003984.1, from coordinate 33,693 downwards.
CTCCACATGTCCAAAATACAATCTTCTATCCAGTACTCATGCTCCCCGAAGTAGAAGTTGTTGCGCTCTTGAGGTTGTCTCTCCAATTGGTCTGGAAGGAGTATTTACCTGACCCCCGCTACATTGCTCTTCCTCAACTATGAGGGCCTCCTAGACTGCATCATGCAATGTTTGAGGAATTCAGATCCCTACCTTTTCACGAATGTTGAAGTTAATCCAAACACAAACTTGTTGACCTTCAACTTCTCTGTGTTCAAATGTGGAGCATATTTAAGTAGCTCCATGAATATGGCCTCAAACTCATGCATCGTACAACCACCCTGTCGTAGGGAATTGAACTCATTGAGTTGGTGCTCAATGAATTTCTTTGAAAAATACCTCTCCCAGAACCCTTCTTCGAAAATCTACCATGACACGTCTTTGAAGGCCAAGTTTAGTTGAGGTAGGAGTGTCTTCCACCATAGAAGATCACTCCCCTTCAGTTGAAATACCGCCATATGAAATTTCATATTGGAGGTGTAATCATGAAGTGTGGAGCACATCGCCATGTTCTTCAATCATGCCTCAGAGGCTAAGCTATCTCTGGCACCCATGACCTCAGGAAACTTTACCTTCTCAAGTTCTTTGTGTATGCTAACACTGCCATCTAAAGCGTGTTGTGAAGCTTCATCGGGTATAGACATCATGTCCTCATATTGATCTAGTGAGTTAATCAATGCCTCTGACATCCTCCGAAAGAGTCTCATCATACCTACCACATCTCTCACATCGACCTGCTCCTCCTCAATAGTCTTCTCATCCTTCTGAGGATTAGATTCCTCTACCATGGATACACTTGGAGAAGGTATACCTCATCTCCCCGTACCATGACGTCTACTCATCCGACGTCCTCTAAACATGATTGTCGCATGGAGAATTTCAAAATTTATTAGTGATATGATTTCAATCAAATCTTTAACACAGTGGAAGGTGTAATGGTCCAATGTCGCAGGATTGATTAGTGATGTACAAAAGAGGTAAAAAAAAAAAATTCAACAAACGTTAGTACAAGTAAAAATGTGTCATAACATATATTAATAACTACACAATCAATTTCATCACAATCAATTGAAAGCAACATCACTATTATTCAATCAACTGTATCTTATAAATATAATATAAAGAAGCTACCCATCCAATCTATCCTGAATAGTTAGGACCTCCAAGACACATAAGCAACGATCAAGTCCAGTATTCAGCTAATTGATTTTGACCACTTAAGGTCTCAAGAATGGCGATTGTTTTGAGGAACAAGGAGGTATCTAAATCCCATTAATTCAATCATAAACCATAATTCAAGACTAGATTTATCAACCATACTTAACCATCAATTCCCCAGGGTGCATTAGTATAATCCACTATACTTAATCAATCTTTCATTAAATATCTAAGAGCAATTAAGTAAGAGAATCAACATAAAGATAATAAGATTCATAAGTGCAAGTACAATCATAATATTTCAATGTTAATTTATATATCCAGTGGGATCCATCAGAAGAGAAAATCTGCTTAAGAAATACATAAATGATTTATCACTATTTTAAATATCCTTTTAAAAACTATAAGAAAATCATAAAAGCAATGACAATAATTCAGGCCACTTTGCAAACCCATTTAAAGAACTAAGAAGATCCAAAAACATATTAAGAAAAATAACGAGACTTCATATGCCCACTTACTTATCCCAAATAAAGACTTTTAAGAAGATCAATCATAATAAATAAATGATAGAAATCAAGTTTCCCTACATATCCCTTTAAAAGAATTAAAGTAAGACCCAATTCGTTTTAACAGTATATGAACAACTCATTACAAACTTACAATCCATTAAAATTAAGAAAACTCAAGTCTTATTTAAACAATAAGTAAAGCACTCAATGCTAATTTAAAAAGTCGTTTAAGAATTTGTGAAGACCCAATCTTAATTAAAAATAAAATTATTCATATGCTAAATTCCATCTCCATAGTAAAGAAATAGAGGAGTTCATGAATCTATCATAGCCCTTGATCCAGTGTGAAAAAAAATATGACATTCGTTCCAGACCTTAATCTGACACTCATTCCAGACCTTAATCCAGCACTCAATCCAGACCTTAATATGACACTTAATCTAGTTCTGGATCCGGCACTAATTTCTGATAATTTAAATTAAATTCAACATGCAACAAACACACTTTTATTAATTGTCTAGCTTTAGAGGAAGGGACAATAAATTTGATGCAGGGTCTACCAAGAAGTGGAAACGGTAGGTAAAATATCATTGAACGTGTGTAGGCCAAGCCAATCAATACAATCACAAACTCACCCCTCTCACAATTACCTTTGTGGATGTTACCACTGTTTTAGAAACGGGAAAAAATCATTACAAATATTAGCTAACTGGAAATGGGTAAAACATACATGAATGTGTTAATTAACACTATTATTCTCAAAGAGAGACGTTTTCATACAAAACCTAATCCAACCCTGAATTCGGCACCTGTTTCAACACTTGATTCGACACCTGATCCGAACCTTTAAACAGAACTAAATTTATGATAAATTTGAAATAAAATCAACAGGAAAAAAATAAGATTTCGGTAATTATTAATCTTTAAGGGAAGGGAAAATAATTTAACACAAACCACTCAAGAAGTCAAATTACTGTTGTCATCTCCATATTTATTCCACGAATTATAATACTATCAAATGTAAAATTCAGACTATAAAAATAAACTAAACAACAATCGCTCAATTAAAATTCTAGGATTGTTTTCTAAAAGACACCAAAGGAAATCAACAACTACTGATTTTCAATCTTTGACAACAATAACTAATGAACAATTTCATAAGCTTCTACAGGTTTGGGCAACATAAAGCCCCAATTTCGTTTCCATAAATTTATCAAAAAAAAATATTAAAATTTAATCATTCAAGTGGAAATCGTTCATATGACCCTACAGGACAGTAGATACAAATTTATAATAAACCTACAATGAGAAAAGATACTTCTATTGGGTGTCTATTTTAAGCTACAAATCAAACCTCCTTTCAAAATTGGTTAATGGAAAGGGATAAGATCGAAAGTCCAATACAAGGAAAAGAAAACACGGGTTCTAAACAAAGCATTGAGAGCTCTAAAATGGTTGCATAAATTCCCAAATCGTTTACAAACTAAAAGATTCATTAAGTGCTTATGATTTCAACAATCATGACCACAATCCCTTTTTCCAACAGAAATTAAATTACTCACGCAAAAAGAAACTAAGGAATTTAAAGATAGTAAGAAACACACTAATGGAAGTTCATTATACAAGAAATCATTGGTCATAAATTTCCCAACAAAAACCGAATATAAAAAAACATTCTCTCGAATACATGATCCATTCCACAGCGTAAATTCACAACTATATAGATTGATAATTTATATTAAATATATGACATGCCAAACAATGGCAACGAACAATAAATTCACACTTTTTTTTGCATATATCAACTAGGAACCATTGTTCCTTTGAGAAATTAAAACGACAACAAATATCCAAATTTTCTTCTAAATCTCAAACTAATAATAAACTTTCAAGTTCAAACTTAGAATTACAACATAATTTAGTTTTGATTTCTAAATATCTTAGTATACAATAAAATATTAATGCAATTACAAATCTCAAATGAAAATACTACAACCGACAACGAAGAATCGAAGATGTTCTTCAGCAAATGGCGCTCATTCCTTTCTCCCGCTTGCTAATCATTGAGACTTCACTTGTACCTCCCATCCAAGACTAGGGGCACTCTTCTCCCCCCTTATTCTCCCGAGCCACAATGGGGCCAAACACAAAATCTAGAAATACTTTAGCACCAAGTTTTCCTCGCAAGGGAGAGCTACCACTCTATCCTCAAACTTGGTCACCCAACTCTCACAAGTAAAAAACAATCCCCAAAATGATGTTGGAATCATAACTTTAACAATAATCAGTCCCCCTTTCCCATCTAAACCATTTTCTTTATAGGAATTTCGTCACTCACACATGCCCACATGCACAATCAATGAACTTTTTAATTAAATAAATTAGGATTTTTCACCCTCACACTTGTCACCCTCTCCCCAAGTTGCACAAGTAATTACATATTTTATTTTAATTAAAAGTCAATTTCCCTTTCATTTCCCAAATGTATTCCTTAAATCGCTCTTAGTTGTCTCTTTATTCCCGAGATTCACATTTAATGAATGTCTCCTTACTAAATCTTAGTTAGAGTATAAATATGAGTCTTCTTCTAGTTAGACTAGTGGTAGCTAGACTTTAGATACCATCATATGTGTACACCTATTCTCTCATACTTTATTTTTTTCTTATTTTAAAATTCCCTTTTAATATTTTCTTCCACACATGTACATTATTTCAACTTCTCAGATTTATCTCCCTTTTCTTTATATTGAATTATCTCTAATCTTTTGATTTATTTAACATTTTATTTTAGTCCTCTAACAAAACTTAAACTTAGGCTTAGTCTTAGGATAGGATTAGACTTTTATTGGGATTTATAATTAATAAAATTACTCATTAATTAATTAGTCTAAATCCGACAATGTCAAATTAATTCATTCTTTTTTAGGCCACCTAGATTCATTGACTGGTGTTTTTAAATTATGCGATTTTCCTTCACCACGTACCTCTCTGCTCCAAGGGTGCCACTTGTCTTTGACTGGTTTTCGTAGTTTTCCAACCCTTGGAGTCAACACTCCACACAGACGACCTTGTGAGAGACTAAGGGCTTCTAAGGAATAAGGAATATGCCTTCTTGCGTGCCCCTTAGAAATCTTCATGAGCGACAATCTGAGTCTTCTCTCACGGCATCATGGACCTCTCGAACTAGGTAATCGTTAACCTACAATTCAAGCCACAACATGAGTGCTAATAGGCTGTGACAGGGACACTGCCACACCTTTCCCTCAATATCTGGTTTCTGGGCAGGGCCCCTTTACTCCTTATGTGAGTTTGATTAACAAGCATCATCAACCTGCATCCATTGACAAGACACTATCACTGATCCATATACATAATCATACCAAATCAATCATATGTCACATATGCATAAAATGAATACTCAAACCCAACACAATCCACTCCCCGACTCAATCTGGAGTCCAAGATAGTTCGTTGATGCCATCAGCATCCACAACCTGTCAAGTGTCCTGCACACTCAGGGAAAACTCGTCAATAGCATCTATCAATACATGTATAACAATTAATAAAAAATCACAACCCATCAACATCATCATATAAAATCTATAGTCAAAACAAATAACATTGTACTATAATTGGATCACGATAACATGTGTTGAGTAGAGCAAGATGTTACACTGTAATTGTTTTTTGTGTGAGCAATTTTTCAAAAGTGTGAACTCCATTTAAATAAAATCATATGAAATCCATTTAAATACACTGGTGTGAATATATATCACTAATTATATTATCTTTCCATTTGATTACCATGAACAACCACAGGTTGGAAATGTTACTTTATATCGGATAGATTATATTGACAGTTACTATAAATTGCAAGTTAAAATACTATGCACGTAAAACGTACTCTCTATTTTGAAAAATATAAAAGTACTATGCAGCTAAATAGGTACTCACAATTTCGCAATAGACAAAAGTTGATGGGATGAGTTGATATAAAAGTACTATACATAGAGTCAATTTCGCAAGAGATAAAAGTTTATTGGATGGGTTGAAATGATGCATGGTTAATGACTTTACCATTTTTATTAATTAACAAATAAATATGATAAGATGCTTTTATAGAATTTTATTTTTATTAATTAACAAATAAATATGATAAGATGCTTTTATAGAATTTTAGTATCTTGATGAAAGATTGGAGGTGATTTGAAAATGAAATATTTTTTCAAATTTAGAAAATGTTTTTAGTATTTTGATGAAAGATTGGAGGTGATTTGAAAATAAATATTTTTTCAAATTTAGAAAATGTTTTTGATAGCCGTACTTTATAATTAATGTTTGCCTTTGAAAATGATTTTATTTTATTTTTATTGTTTTAATAAAATAATGAATATGGTTTTTATCCAAGTTGTAATAGAACGTGTTATGTCTTTTTTTATTATTATTTATGAATATTTTTTATATCAAATTAAAATTCAAATGAGAATATAAGTGATAGTGTGTTAAGTTACTAACTACAAACTTATTAGTTTTATTGGTCAAATAGATTTTTTTTTTAAATAGAATCATATTATTTATTGATACAAATGAGAGAAAATTTAAAATAGAAACTCAAAATTTGTAAAGTATAAATGTAAATTTTGTAGACTTGAAAGCATAGTTTTCCATTATTATTTCTTTTCTCAAAAGTAGAATATGAAACTAAGAAAATTATAGGAACTTTATTAAAAATTTTAGGTTAGATGTAGCATTTAAAGTTTAGGATAATTGAACTTATTACACTAATATTATTTTAGTTAATATGAATCCCTAATATTGTTTTTTCTAATTTTTTTAATTTCATAAATCATTTAAACTTTTAAACCTTCTTTGTAAATTAGAAAATAAAACTCCTAATATTTAGATAATTATTTTTCTTACTTTATTGCCTGAAAAAATAATTCAATACTTATATAGTTTCATTAAGAATGTGACAATATTAAAGTTGTTTAACCATTAAACTTGGAACCACACAAATGGGGTGATGACGATGGGGCCATGAACACACACGTGTCACACCTCACCACGAATTCAAAATGTAGTAATGACCATTCATCGTCTCGGTGGAGGACGTCTAATCTAATTTTTGTGGGTGATGAAGGTTTGTGTAGAGCAGGGCACATCACCCCTCACCACAACTCATGAAATCATTGCACATTTGAATCAAACAAATGCAAGGAATATAAGAATGAAACAGGGTTGAATGATATACAGTTATGGAATGATGGAGAGTGACAAAAGAAGAAGAAGGATAATTACATGATAAGGGGAAACTTGGATGTTTTGGAAATGATGAGTAATCTAAGTGATCGTTAGTTATTTCTTTATGAGGTGGGTTATGATTCTTTTGGTGGATTGAAATTTATATGGTGAAGGGCATGGTGCTTCTCTGAAAGTTGAACTTTCCTCGTAGGGGGGGAGTTCGACCCTTCATGCTTATGGAGAGTCTTTCTGGTAGGAGTTTCCTTTTCCTTATGGTTTTCGTGTTTCGGGTGTGGTTGGTCCTTTAGATATTTTCCTGGGTTTTCGTCCAATTTTCTGCATAGAAGAGCGTTTCTAGGAAGGGAGGTTGTTGTGGTGGTTTTGCATTCATGTCAACACCCATTTGAGGCTAGACATATGATCATAGACTGGTTGGGATAGTGATATTCAATGATGTTTGTGTTGGGATTTTAACATGGATAGAGGTGTCTGGAAGGGGGGGACTACCATGAGGAATAAAGGAAAGGGGGCATAAATAAAAGCTTCTCCCTCTCGGGGTCTTTCCAGTTGGAGCGGGGTGGAGCAAGAAGCTTATAATGAAAAGAAATGATATTAAGAGAAATGGTCAATGCAGACAAGGAAAAGGTGGAGGAAGTGGAGGCAGAGGTTATAGTGAAGTGTAGACTAACTCAAGATGATAGAATTGTGGAAAAGGTTTTGAAATGGAATGATGACCCAATCTATTCCCATGATTGGTATGCAAAATACTTTAGGATTGTCAAGACATATTCGCTGCTGAAAACCTTGGTGGCCCAAGCTTTGGAGAAAAGAAAGCAAGATAAGTAAGATATCCTTCACGCCCTCAAGATTTTTGACGAAAAACATGACTCTCTTTGTCGAGTGGTTTTCAGGGTTAAGATCATTGTTTCAAAGTTGGTAGATGAGGGAAAAATGAATCGGGTGGAAGGCTCTATGAGCTGAGTTGGGACATGTGCTAATCTGATTAAGGTTAACAAAGATCCACAATAACTAGAGAAAGCATAGGACAAGGACAAGAATATAAAGTTGGTTCTGAAGGTGGTAGAAGAGGAGACTACACCTTCGACAAGTGTTGAATAGTTAGTTTGATCACGCTTGTGTTTTTTAAACTTTTAGTTAATATAAATAACTATAAATTATCATTTCAAGTATTCATTTTTGCATTTCGCTTGTAATGAAAAAAACCAACTATAAACAAAATCTCTAATAATAATCCCTTGTTGCGAATACAAATCTCAAACACTAACAATTTTTATTTTTTTTTGGTATATAATACAAAGAAGTAAACTACTTGCTATATACCTTATTGCTATATACATTGTAGCCTTTTTCAAATGTTTTGTACTTTAGATTCTAAAAAAGCCTTTTCAAATGCTTTGTCCTTTAGAATTTAAAACTTGTGATTTAGTCACTCACATCTTTGATAAGAAGGGAAAATCTGTTTTGTCCTATATATTTTAAAATCTGTTAATCTTTTAAGGAAGGGAAAATCTTTTAAGGGAGGGAAAATATTTTATAATGTTTTGTCCTATATATTTTAAAATGTGAATTAAATAGCCACGTCTTTTATAAGAAGGGACAAGCCTTTTCGCATCTTTTATAGGAAGGGAAAATCTTTTATAATGTTTTGTCCTATATATTTTAAAATCTGCGAATTAGTTAGTCACGTGTTTTACAGGAAGGGACAAGCCTTTTCAAATGTTTTGTTCTTTGGGTTTCAAAACTTGTGAATATGTTAGTCACACCCGTCTTTTAGATTTTAAAACTTAAATCCAGTAAGTTAGTTAATCACATATTTTATAGAAAGGAAAAGTATATGTGTGTGAAAACTACTAATTAATGAAGTCAATCATTACTTTTAAATTATATGATTACACATTAAGTTTGAGTTAATGGTGCTCCTTTACATTAACAAATTTAGTTTAGCTCGCAGCGATCCTTGACCAATAAACCTGGTTAAGTCCCTTCATCATTGACAAGTGCACACAAGTTTTCCTCGAAGAAATCAGCTTGGAAAATATATTAGTATATTTAGCACTCATACAAATATACCTAGGCCCCATGAGAGTTGAAAGTAAAAAAAATGTTTGTTGTACTGGACAAAATTACAGGAAACCTTTCAAATTAACTTCTTCTACAAATTCATTCAAGATTAAGCTTCACTATCAGCATACAAAGACAAATAATTGTACCATCTCAGTAGTACAGTGAAGCATCATATTCAAAGAAATATACATTCACATAGCCGTTCAAGACATAAAAATGCCTCCTTCTGTACATTTACTGAAGGCCTTAAAAGCATTGAAATTAGAAAACAAAAAGTTGAAACCTATGCTGCTCTGTTGCTCTTGAAGTTGTTAGGTATGCATTTGCCAAACCAGTGATTTGCATTGATTAAGATAAGCAGTACGTAATGAACTGTCTATGACAAGCAGTACGTAAGTTGTTGGGTTTCTTCTGGAATTTATTATGAAACATAAGCCATCGTATGTACTGTCGCATCCAGTATTTCCCATTACTTTGAGCATCGTTCCAATTACAGAGTGCTGCAAATAACTGATGTTGAATATTATAACACCGTAAATAAATAAACAAAGAAGCTTATTGTAGGACTAAATAATGACCAATATATTATAACACTGTCAATAAATAAACAAAGAATCTTATTGTTGGACTAAATAATGACCAAATAATGAACGACGGAAAATGCCTCCTTCTGTACATTTACTGAAGGCCTTAAAAGCATTGAAATTAGAAAACAAAAAGTTGAAACCTATGCTGCTCTGTTGCTCTTGAAGTTGTTAGGTATGCATTTGCCAAACCAGTGATTTGCATTGATTAAGATAAGCAGTACGTAATGAACTGTCTATGACAAGCAGTACGTAAGTTGTTGGGTTTCTTCTGGAATTTATTATGAAACATAAGCCATCGTATGTACTGTCGCATCCAGTATTTCCCATTACTTTGAGCATCGTTCCAATTACAGAGTGCTGCAAATAACTGATGTTGAATATTATAACACCGTCAATAAATAAACAAAGAAGCTTATTGTAGGACTAAATAATGACCAAATAATTAACGACAGCATTACCAGGCGCTGTAGATAAATCGAGGGAATCCAATCCGACATTGTCGCCGATGGTACGCTGAGGAGAGATTACTGTCGACATACAGGGTGTCCGAACTGCATTAGTTAGTACAGTACAGATCAGGACTTCGCCAAAATAGTATGACACACCCGAAATTTACGGTCCCTCAATAGATAGGATGAGAGGTGATGACTTCGCCAAAATAGTTAGGCAGGACACAATGGACTGTCGTTCCCTATATAGCACGACAAGTAATCAGGACATTGCAAAAATAGTAAGGCATACCAGAAATGGTCTATGGTAGTCTGGCACCATAAATCGGCTGATAGATCACCATGACTTTGTAATCCATTACAGAAATGACTTTGTAATCGGATGATAGGTTGTCAGGACATTGCCAAAGTCAGAGATGTCGGGCCCTCGAGTGTCTGTGCTGTTAAAGCTGAACTCGTTCTTTTCTCTTCTTAGATTCACAGTTGAAAGAGATTTAGGTCAGACATGATCTAGATAAAAAGAAATTACAACAAATTTTTTATAATATATAATTTAAAAAATATCCCGATAAAACAAAAACAATATTATAAGCAAGATAACATTGTAAATATGACATAAAGAACTATCCTGTTTTATCAACTTCATATGTATAACACAAACGTGCAACAAAAGATGAGTGTACACAAATCGCTTAAGAAGGATTAGATACTATAAGAAGAAAAATTAGACAGAATAGATACATGGCTACGGTTGTCTACTGTATTGAGTGATTGAGAGCTAAAAAAATTAAATGCCAGTAATTCTATGTGAAAATAACAATTTAGATGTGAAGGTGAAGCGTGATGGGCTGGCAGAAGCATAGAAGGCACATGTCCCTCAATTGCAGATTCTCTGAAAGTAAGCGCATGTGCCCTCTATCTTCTGTCAACAACATGATCACCTTCTTCTGCTTTCCACCATTACGTGAACACATACCCGCAAGTTAATTAGACTGAGAAAAAAACACATATCAGATGATTGTCAGTATATGTAATATACACAAGGACCGACGGCGAAGAGCGAAACCTAACTAATTTTGCAGAAATAAATCAATAATTGCTTCTCGATCTTCTGCCATTGTATCAGCGAGCGGCCTGTAAGCTCTATAAATCGAGGTTGAAGCCCTGGCATCTCTCTCCCTTCTTCGATCACTGCTCTCAAGATGATTTGACGGAGAATCATCTTCTTCTGTTGCTGCTAACTCATGTGTGGCTCCCGAATCATGTGTGGCTCCCGAATCCCAATATATCCTCTTTTCCAAGACAAAAAAAACATACAGGAGCAGTGTAAGGGGCATTGCGCATTCGAATTGTCTATAGAGTCAAGTAAATTTGAAAAGGTTGGAATAGTGAAATCTATTGTTGAAATCACAATTTGATTCATTTGGCTGGATTATCAAACGTCATTGTCGTTCAAGATTGCGATCTAGAGGTGCAAAATTTCCCAATTTCATTTGGAAATAATTTTCTCAGTGTATTCCTACCAAAAGATATTGAAAAAATTTACAATTCGAATACTCTTACGCTAGCAAACGATTTGAGTGACCCTTCTCTCACACCAAACAACAAAACTCATAATATGTAGGTCAGGTAACCATGAAATTGTTAAAATAATGGAATCAGTTGTTGAAATTCAAGTTGACAAATCTTCTCTAAATACATAATATCTAAATACTTTTSTTMTTTTCARTAAAAGATGATCAAACAAAACGACACACACATTAACCWATTAACCTATAAGAAGCTCATACTCCATCCTGCACATTAACCTATTAACCTATAAGAAGCTCATACTCCATCCTGCTTGAAGGACATGGGCAATCATACTCTGTAGGCAAACGGCGAGTACCTGMCACTTGGCTGACAGTACACGCATGTAAAACAACATATTGGCGGGYAAATGGATATTACGAGTCCACRTCCAATTGGATTGATACCGTATGTCAGGCACAGCTTATCTTGAGKGTGCCCAACAGCCGTAAYMRCAATCTTCTAACGTTGAACAAGAGTTCCAATWGGCTATAAAGAGATCGATGAGCACGAGAAGTGAACACAATATAATCTGAAATRAAAATAAATTGGTGATAGGGAATAGCACTCTTTGTTCGCTGCTGCCACTTAAGAGACAKTATHACTGSGAAGGTTTCGTTGTCAATTGGCATTGATGGTCCTCCTCGTAGAGAGGAGGTGCGCTACACGTGGTGCTAATCTCCATGCTKGGCTCTTCSAGGACTTGGACTTCACATCTTTTTCRCATCGAATTATAACAAATCTTCATATTTGGCTCTTCGAGGTCTTGGAGTTAACATCTTATTCACATCACTGATTCCATCGAAGGGCTCGATACATCTTTTCACATGCAGAAACCACAACCCAACAAAATTTCTCACGGGCTTCCTAAGTTACCTCTCTTCGACATTTATTCGATTGGATTTAGTTTAATTTCCAGCGTTCTTGTGCTTGCATTGTGAAATCAAATAAATATATAACTAACTAATTAATATTGTTATTTCTATATTTTATATATTAATTTTTTTTTAAATCAAATCTCATTAATATATTTAAGAAAAATTGGTTAGATGAAAATTTACTTACCTCACAATGTCTCTATGGGAGAAGCATGCTCCATGTCAAACTCTTGTAATATCACAATCCACTTCAATTATTTTTTGCCAATGATCTCTCTCCTCAAGATTTGCTACACAATGTTGGATTTACTTGTGAATATTAAAGCTTGGGATCAACAAGTTTTTGATAACATAATATATAACATGTTTTTTTTCGCACATTCTCCTCTTGGAAAAGCACCATACCAATGGTGGATTAAGAGGCTACAAGATAGAGAAAGAAGTCTTGATAGTAATAAGGAGGGATCAATAAGAGAGTCAACATCAAGGTCTTCTTCAAGGCATCAAATGATCATTGGGCTTGGTTGTCTGAGAGAAAAGGAACACCACCTCTCTTCAGTAAGGCGTATGAAGGCTTTTGTTATCTTGGCATAGTCAACAATGAATCTATGCAAGACGTTTTCCTTCCATTGAAAACTTTGAAGATGTCTAATAGTATGAGGAGGCAACTAAAAAATTGCCTCAACCTTCAAGGGGTCAACAATGCTCCCATACATGCATACATTGAATCATAGAAAATTCCTAGAAGCCACATAAAATATGCATTTATGTGGGTTGAAAGAAATATTATAGTAACAATAATAGGTAAAAATGAAAAAATGCCCTAGAAGTGACTGGGATGATCTTCACACAGCTTGGAGCAAGTAACCAAATCATCTAAGTATGCCTCTATGATACTTTTGAAGTTGTGAAATGCATATGACATGCTCCATTCGAATGTATCTCTAGCCCTTTTAAGACAAAATGGAAACTTTCAATAAGAAAATGTACCCCAAGGAAAAATGAAGATAGTATTTCCATGTTCTTCTTGCTTGATATGGATTTGATTATAACCGGAGAAAGTGTCCATGAATGAGAATATTTCACTTTTGACACATTCATCGATGATTTGATCAATTAATGGGGTAGTATAATTATCCATAGGAAACACCTTGTTCATATCCCTATAATCGCAAACCATAATAGTGACATGTTCATTAGCAACCAAATGAGATTAGATACCCATTTAGTCAAGGGAACCTCCTCGTTGATGGAAAAAACTGATCTGTAAACCACCATGAATATTCCATTGGAATAATTCATCACAACAAATCTAATAAAAGACTGAAATCTTTACTATCAAGGTTAATTTTCCTTTAGATCTCCAGAATATTTAGTGAGTGACTTTTCTAATTAGCATGAAATAGATAAAATGTGGAAAATAGAGAATACTAAAATAAATTTACACGATCCAAAAATAAACGCAATATATGACTTGTGAAACCTGATCTGGGAGAACACCAAACTAGAAGGTGAAATTTCTCTCCTCTATTTTCTCTAGTATAGAAATGATGCAAGTGCAAAGAAAGATGCACTCTCTGAGGAGTTTACTTTGACCTATGGCATGTATGGATGCTACAAAATCATTCCTCATTTGTTATTCTCACAGAATACCACTCTCATATGTTCTTCTTAGCTATGGAACAAGATACAATGAAAAATAATGGCACCCCTTCTCCTCTTAGTGGTTTGGTATTTAACATATCGTGATAGCCATATAGGGGTAGGTTTTTTCCTTCCTCAACCCTAAATTGTGACAGTGTTTTGGAACTTCTAGAATATTCTTGAAATTGCATATGTGGCTATCCCTATATGCATGAATGATAGGGGTTGACATGGAATCCTCTCATATGAAGGTAATCAACATGGTAGGTCAGCTTCCGACAGGCATAACTTTCGCATACGATCTTTGATTGTGGGAAAGGTTTCAAAATGTAGACAACCAACAAGGGGTTGTGCACAAGCTTCATACACCAAAACCGAAATAAATGGTGTTTAATCCCTCAAAATGGCTCATGAAGGTTTTGAACCCCAATTTTTCAAACTAGGACGTTCCACTAAAATGACCCTACAAGCTAATTCCTCCATTTTTTTTACTCTAAAAGAATCAAGAATCGAGATAGATGATAAATAATATAATGGTCAAATCGAGATCAACAAATTTCTTTAGGCTTAGTAGCTGGAGCCTTTGCTAAAGATATTTAGCTCCATCATATATTTTGATTTTATGCTCGATGATTTGAGGGTCAATACCATGCATTTCTTTATATGACCAAGCCAAAAAATCATGGAATTCTTTGAAAAGGGTATTATAAATCTTGATTTGCTAGGAGGAACAACAAACACATACCAGGATGTGTTCTATGAAACCCGGATTTTGTCAAATTTGAATGAGTATTGTCTTCAAAATATTGGCTAAATTTCCTTATAAAAATATGCCTTTAGTCAAAATGGGAGATTGGTACCATTGAACATTATTAGAAGAGACATGATTTTAATTTTCATTATCTAAATATTCTAAATTAGGAATAAATGTCACTCGATGGTGCATGTCATTCCATGTCCTATCAATTGAATCCATAGCTTCCATGATGGCCTCATCATAAGGTAACTTGGTATCTGGGAAGTCATGTGAAGCTGAAGGAGGAGTGACGATCCATGAAGGCATAAAATACTGATCAAATTGCACATCCTATTGCAGATATGAATGAGGGTCAACAAATGTTGATTGGATTTCCTTATAGGAAATATCAATTGCTATCAACAACGTGAGTTCTCCATAACACTTGACGTCCTCAAAAAAAGGTACCACCCAAGGATTAAAAGACCCAAGGGATCCACTTGTAAAACAATTGATCATATTGATAGGAGAAATATTCGAAGAAGGAGGAGGTGGCAAAAGGGTGAATGTACCCATCAAGGATGATTATTTGAACATCCCCACACCAAGATTGATATATGGTCTGTGGTAATTGGTGGTCCTTAGAATAGTAGCAATAATTCTATTACTTCCTTAACTTGCTACTTTAATTATCATTTGGGGTTTGTACAAACTTCCAAAATACCATGAAAATTATATTCATACTGCACTTATTTCCTTTTATGCATATATCTATTGGTTGGGTCTGATGATACTGTGGTTCTTACTCTAATCACTAGATAAGGGGATAAGTTACTTGACTAACTAAGTGAAATGAATGAACAAGAATTTTAATCACATTGCTAACGTGAAATCAGATTTTCCTAAAAGAAAAACTAATATAGTTGTAGAAATGAAACTCACTCCTTGCTTAAAGGAAAAATAATCTAATTGCACAAAGTAAATTCACATTTTTCTAAAAAGAAAAATGAAAGGGCAGTCGCACTTTGTTGAGACGAAAAACAATTTAATTGCCTAAAGGAAAGTCACAAAAAAAGGAAAACTATTATAATTTCTAAAACAATTGACTCCTAACCCCATTAGGAAGTACGATATCCCGGTACCATCTCATTAACATTTAGTACCATCATGAGTGAAGTCCAATGAATGCAATAAATTCTATTTAAAATTGTTATACATAAACTATGACAATTTCTACAAGAACTGTAGCAGTTCTACATGAAACTTTGCATGATAGACAAGAAAGATATAAATAACCTATTCAGGTCTTCCAAAACTATTATGACAATCAAAGCATGTTGTAATGATGTGAATAGGAAATCATGGTCTTAGAAAAAATGTCTTAACAAACTTTAATAAACCTATAATAAATTCTACAAGAAGCATAATGAAATTATAGTTATCAACATATTTGGTATGCATACATAACTACACTATAGTTATAAATAAAATTATATGCCTAACTATCTAGATCCGTGGAAATAACTAAAATATGAATTTAAAAAAATAAAACATAAAGAAAGATATACAGAAGGGTCCTTCAACCCTCTTGAGTGGGCCCTACCCAAGCATCACAAGGAACCTGAGAAAGACTTAATGAGATGAAAATGAAAACATATTTATTGATCAATCAAAATAAATAAGTTTAGCGAGAAGAGCTCCAAGTCTTTAAACTCTATGAAAAATAGAAAAATACCATGCTCAGTCCTCTACTCGTGATATTTATTTTTCTCCTCCTTGAGGGGTTTTATACAACTATAAAACTTGTCGTTATCCTCAAATCAGGTAGATATTATGGGGATTTTCTCCCTTTTCTCCCTAGCATTTCTTCATTCAAAATCCTTGTGTTTATTGGCTATCTTCTCGATCGACCAAGTATGAGTTTGAATATATTGGCTATTAATTTCTTGGTGGAGGATCTGGTGGTAAATTCCTTGATTTTCTCTATGTGTTTGGATCTCCATCTATCCATGAGTAGTTCAACCTCTATAGGTTAGGATGCATATACATTTTCATCATGAAATTTAGGAAAAATATACACATTACTCATCATATCTCAAACTCAAAAATTATTCATTAGATAAATTTCAAAGTAACC
>SNQJ01S0003983.1:50476-163743 GCA_010110895.2 Picea sitchensis | reverse complement strand
AAAGACCTCATCTCCAGCCATCAGGCCGAATCAGATTCTGGAAGATGGATACTCTATATGTATATCTTTCTGATTTCGAGATGTAGCTCCACTGTGTATTGTTCGTGGCTACTCTTTATATAGTTATATGACACAGATCTGCAATGTACTTGATTGGTAGCCATGATTCTATTTTATCCCGAGCATGGGTATTCCTGCCTCAGTGAGACATTTGTTATTTTGTAGATGGTGACTCCCAGTTCCTGATCCTTGGGCTCAATCATTTGGTACATCAGTAAATATTGGTAATGTATTTCGGCCATCAGATGCTCCTCTGACCTCACACATTAGGGGGCATCTGTTATAACCCTAAATTGCACCACACATGCTTACCTAGCATTAGGCCATCTCATATCCCTTCTTTGCCAAAGAATTGTTGAACAACTCTTCTAAAAACTCCATTTTTAAAAGCCCAAGCTAGCTGACCCACTACAACCCACGTGGATCTATAGTGTCCATGATAGTTGACCCACTACAACCCGCGTAGACCTTCAGAAGCATGAAAAAAGGAAAGTTTCCGACAAAACAAAAATCTATGGGTGAGTTAACTGAAACTCCCATCCATGCATGGTCAAGGGTTCATCCAAATACCTAGCTCCTTCTAGCCTATAAAAGAAGGGGTAGGGGTCCCATTTGGAAAGAGAAAAAATATAGCAAAGAAACTCTGCCCATTTACATATTCCCATTGTCCCAACCCTTTATCCTTTCCTTATGCCAAAGGAGATTCAAAGAAAAGAAGTTGGAGGATAGAAGAAGAGGAGCCCAAGATCAGGTTCAAGGAGCAGTGGCCGGTCTCAACTTTTGTAAGTTGACTCATTCAAAGTAATAAAGAAAATGATTTTCTCATCCTAATTCATGAACTATTTATAGTTTTATCAATACATGTTTGGATTTCTAACCCGTTAGTATATAAGTAGTATGCATGCATAGTTGTTGCTTGTCTTGGATGTAGGTCAACTTTGGAAGGAGTATTGCGAACAAGTAATCAAGCACAACGGAGGATTGACATCAAATGCAGGGAACAAGGTAGGTTGACCTTTCCATGCATTTACTAAGAAAAGGTGATTTAAATCTAGGGATGAAGGTAGAAAGTAAATTCTCTTCGGTTATATCTGCATGCAAAGTCTGAACTCTATTTGCTAGTCCGTAGGGAGATTTTCCCAACAACACTATTGAACAACTCTTCTTAAAAACACCCTTTTTAAAGGCACATGCACCCTGCTCCACTACTGCACATGTGTACATGCTCACTGACTCACAACAGCCCGCGTGTACCTACAAAAGCATGAAAAATGGAAAGTTGCAAATGGAACACACAGTTTTGGGTAAATTAACTAAACTTTTTGACCACTCATAGCCGGTCACTCGACCAAATACCTATCTCTTTCTAGACTATAAAATAAGGGGTAGGGGTCCCATTTGAAAACAGGAAAATCATAGTAAAGAAACTCTACCCAATTTAGTATTCCCCTTGCCTCAACCTTTTGCAACTATTGTGTGAAGAAGAAGCATATTCAAAATAAGTTGGAGCACAGTTGAAGAGGCACCTAGGGCCAGATTTGAGGAGCAGTGGACGATCTCACTATTGTAAGGTATTCTTGTGAGATTAATAAAAGAAGTACTTTTCTCATCCCGCCATATGAGGTTTTCATTGTTTGAATATTGATTATATGTTTATTAAATCTCTAACCCATTAGTTCATAGATCAAATGTATGCAGAGTTCTTTGTTTGTATTTTGTGAATGCAGTTCAACATTGGGAGGAGAGTTGCAGTCAAAGAGCGACCAGGTGTGAAAAGGGATTGACATAAAACACAAAAAATAAGGTACATCAACTTGATATTTTTAACCTTGTATTTGCATATGAATAATGGGGTTTAGGCATGGGATGATGGTAAGAAGTAGGAAGCTTTAGGTCATTTCTGCATGCATGATAAAACCCTTAATGCTAGTCTATAGGGGGATTTCCCACCCAAAACAACTTAGCACCGATAGATTATCAATATTCAACCATTACTCTACTTTGCAGATAGCACAGAGCATCGCAACATTCACTTAGGTCTAAGGTATTTCAACACTTAGCCATAGTAAAATAGATCAGATCTGGTAGATCAGCACTAATCACATTCATCCATGTCCAATAAGCACCAAGCATAAGAAGATCTCTCTAAACATGTCCAAGAACTTAGCAAAAGAAGTGATAAACACATCAAGTTGAAGCACAAATCATAACACACAGTATTTACATGGTTTTCCCCCACCCTGGGGATACGTCCACCAACTCTTCTTCTTTATTGTCTTCAGTCAAATAGGTTACAAGCACAAAGCCACAAAAACCCTACTCTACATAGGACGGGAGATCTGCACACCTCGCTAGATCCTCTTTCCCCAAGTATCTGAGCACCCAGTCTCTTACAAACACTTTCACTTAACACTGTAAGTTCAACAATATGCACAAAGCCTACTCAATCACATAGATCACTTGCACATAGCAATATTTACCATCACATAGATGTACTCTACTACTTACATCACCTAGCTTACTTATTTATACATATAAAATAGTCCTCAACATGGGAAAATCCGATAGGCTGACATCCCATTCCCGTTACATTATCCCAAAAACTCGAAAAGGACCCAAAAGTGGGCCGAGATTCCGCAATCTCCACTTCGTCTGGCACTCCATATTCGACAGGCTATTGAAGTCCCAAAAATAGTCAAACATGACCAATTATCTCCCAAAACTTGGTCAAGGGCCAACAGGCCCCCAGCACTCACCTGTGACTCATCCCGAGTCACTCTAGTCTGATCAATTCTGCCTCAAATTCCCCTTGCTCGACAAACTCCTGGATGAGTCTATCATTGACAGGTCCCCCTTGGCATTGTTCTATTGCACTCACAACCTGTTCTAGCTCTGCTCCTCGACTTTCAACCTCTGTGAACAACTGACATGCCTTATCTTGCACCGGTTGAAGTTGTTGAGCCACTTCCATCACTTTTATCTGGATCGTATGGATCTATTGCTAGGCCATGCACTACTCATGAGATATCTTCATTCTTTCTATGGGTGACAGGGCCTTCAGCTGTGTCTGTAGCGTTTCAGCTTCATACTTCGCCTCTTGGAGCTGCGACTCCAATTTATATAACTTTGGGTTCTTGGTGAGGTTCTCATATGTTTGGGTGTTATGGCTACTCAACAACTTGCACTCCAAGGAAATAGCTTTCAGTCTATCAACTATGCTGTGAGAACTTATTTCTCTTTGGTCTCTGATCTCCTGTGGGGTCTCATGTACTGTGCAAAGCTCTAGATCTGTACTGCGCTGTTGGAGCTTCTGGATCACTTCTTCGAGCTATGCCACCTACTGTGGGATTCTTTCTTCAATCTTTACCTCAATGACTATCACAGAATGAAGTGCTTTATTGATCACTTCCTTTACTTCCAATTTCTCCTCCAACAATTGTTCCTTTCCTTGCTATAGCTGTGCTTTCTCGTCATTCCACTTTGCTTGGAGAGAACTCTTTTCTTGTTCTGCAACACTGCATTTTTCGAAAAGTACTCTCTGTACTTGTGTCAAATCCTGAGTGGCTTTCTCTACCTCATCTTGTTCTTTTCGAAGTCGAGCCTCGACTGAATCCATGATTTGGTGGAGTTGAGCTGGCTCATCTCCTACTTCTGGTGTTCCAACTGACAGGAACGTAGTGGAGACTGTGTGCTTTGACTGAAGTGCCTATTGTACATCTCCTCTTGTCTAGTCTCTTTCTTCTCTACTATTGCAACATCATTCAGAGTTGTGATGATGAATTTGAAGTCGTCTGGGGTCAGTGTGGTCTGCAGCTTAGTCACGGGAGCTTTGGACTTCTTCTGGGAAGAATTTTTCTAAGGTGAACCCTTCCTCTTCTCCAAAATCTTCACTTCATCTCTACGCTTATGTTTGACTTCTTCCAACTCTTCAGCATCACCCTCTTTCTCTGGCATGATGGAAGTAGTCTTCACCGAAGCACTTCTTAGTTCTTACACTTCGTTGATCTTCTGTTGCATGCTAGGTTCGGGTATATCCTGTGTAGTTTCTGCACTATCTACATTAGATATCTCTGCAGGCTCAGCTGGAACAAGGAGGTCCATCAACCATTCCTTGGTGATCTCCTCTACATCTTCTTCTGTTAATTTATAATAGAACTATAACTACTTCTTGTGCTCATCAGCATGTGCTGTGATGTAGAGTAAGTGCCTATCTGTGTTGAACTTCATCAGGGTCCAAAACCTATAGAGGGTGTTCGGAGTGATGCATGGTGTACACTGGATAACTAATTTCAACTAATTATAATATGAATGAAACAAAAAATTTGATTGCCACTATTTATTCATATCATTCAAGTACCACAGGGTACTGAACTTCGCAGCCAAAGGTTCAAATGGCTCGATGTCTAGGAAGGTCAAACCTTCCGGGATCTCCCATGCAATGAAAGCAATCAGGATCAGGAGACAACTGAAATGGAACTCATATCCTTGGTCTTGGGCTTCTCTATAGTCGAGCTCCAACTGGTTTACCAAGTACTGTACCCAATTCATTTGTAGGCCCTCTGAACACTTTCCTGTGAGGTCTACTAGGAATCTAGTGACTTGGGTTGGTCGGTTCTTGCGAACTAATTTTTCTGTGATTAGCTGATAGGCGAGGCATACTACATCATTCTGAATAGAGGCTACCTTGTAGCCTCACATTCCATATTGACATCACCATAAGTCTCTTTTATTTTCTATGCTAAGGCTTGGTCTATGGTCTTTCCAGGGTAAAAATCATGTGGGTCAGCACCTTGCATGCTCAACCCGATGATCTGATGGATCAAGGTCGGATCCACTATGATACGTCGGTTTAGCCATAAATATCCTCCATGGTAACATGATAACAACAAATTAACACATGCGTTCACTTATTTATGTCATCCAAAATGCAGTATCTTCATAACATTAAGCAGGGTAGACTACACGAGGTTATGGGCCCAAGGATGGGGGATAATATTTGAATTCTTGCCTTTCATCCTGGTCAGATACTTATGCAAGGTGAGCATACTGTAAGCTTTACGGTCTCCAAGGTTTAAGTCACTAAACTTCAGTGCTGCTATCTTATCCTGGTCTATGCGAACTATGCTTATCCCTTTTGGGAGGTACATAGTGACAAAGGGATAGTCAAAATCTCTGTTCACTACGCTGCTCAGAGGAGGTATATACGTAGGTAAGATGCTTGGAATCAACTTAGCATTCGCGAGATCATCTCTATGCTTCGTTCTCATCTCTATAGTGATACTGGAAGTTCCTTCTCTGCGAGCAGTCGATGGAGAAGATTGGAATCCTCCTATCGATGATGCTTGCACACCTATAGACATCCTTCTTTCCGACATGACTTTCTCGGTCCTGAGATCAACAAGTACTTCCTTTGTAGATTATTCAAGTGCACTAAGCTCCTCAAACATACACGCTCGAGGTTAATAATATCGGGTTCACGAAGTAATGTAGGCATGAAAATAAGATGGAAAGTAAGGGCGTAATGATCACTGGACAATCTTAACCAAGGTTGCGAGATCAAATTCTCGATTGGAAAAAGTGTTCTTTGTTCATGGTGCGACGGGATAAATAGGAAACTCAACAACGGATTGCTTGCAACGGGTATGAGGCTTCATTAACTCTTGTTCTATCCTTTATGGCATGGTCCAATGGTTTGGTGGTGAGCCATAAATATTTTTCCATCCATTCGAAGCATCAGTCGAACAGATATATCGTCCCCAATGGCTATATTGCTTCACCATGGTGAAGTGACCTATGTCATTGTTCTGATATCTCGAAGAAGCTCAAATTCTGCAAATTTTCCTTCTACGAGGCTCCCTCTAAAACCTTCTGTAATTTTTCAATCTTATCCCTCTTCTTACTTATCTTCCTATCCTTCTTTTCAGTGAGCTTCGTCTCGGTATTCTTCTTTCCATTCTGATTCTTATCTTCTTTAGACATAGTTACTATGCGTTGTTGAGAATATTTCAGGGTTAACATCTCTTCTGCATCTGGAGTAAGTACTTCAGTCTCCTAAGGGTATTCTAGTGGTCTTGCAGCTTCGACACTGGATTCCCTAGGGTCAAATAGATTTGATCCATTCTCTTGTTCTTTAATCAATTGAGTGGTCCTTCTGGTCATGAAATATTTTAACTCTTGTTTCTTATGTTCCAAGGATTCTTCTTCTTTTTTTCATCTAGCTTGATCTCTTTCAGTCCAAGGTTTCCCTAGTAACATGGTAAATGGGGCGTTGTCTTCAATACATTTGATAGTCTCAAAATCTTCCTCCTTTGTGGAAGTTCCATTGACAATCATATTTATCTGAGCAAGCCTCCCAAATAAACTTACCATTTTCCCTCTGAATAGTCCTATTCCTCCTAATGAAGGGATCATAGTAGGCTTCCCTATAGGTTCTCGAGTTCTTTCTGGCATAATATTTACTTGTGTCTCTTCATCAAGAACACAATCAATGTTGAAGTCCCCTACTCTTGCTTCAATGCATTATTTTTCTTTGAAAATCTCTGATAATCTGACATGTCGGTGGTCATTCAGGGTCTCTTTCATTTGTATCAATATTTTCTTTGATTCTTGCTAGAGTTTTTCCTTTTATGGATCTGCCTTAGGGTTTTCTTGATTCAGATTCATTCCTTCAAGCTTAGCGATCATTCTAGGGCAATCCAACACTTCATGGTCCATATATTTACAACAAAGACAACTAGGTATTCTTCTAGGGAATTCCTTAGCAATATGTCCTGGTCTTCTACAACTATAACAGAGGGTCAATCCTCTCTTTCTTTTAAATGATCCCTAGCTCCCTTTATACTGTGCACTAGGATCATACGAGTTAACCTGCAACAAATTCTTTCTAGGAACCTACATCCATTTGTTAGTCCAAACATTTTTTCTATGCATGGGTATAACATATCTTTCATTATTCTTATCATATCTACTTATATCAAATATTCTTTCATCTATTAGTGCCCTAGTTTTCAATCTAGGACAAAATCTATCAAACATACCTAAATCCATATTCTAGAAATGAAAATTTTTGCTTATCTTACTTTTACAGAGGACAAAGCTTTCAGATCTAGAATTTTTCTATTATTCTTACTTTTATCAGAGCACATATCTTACAGATCTTACCTCTTTTCTTCAGATCGGGCTTCTTTTCTTCATATCTAACCTTCTGACCTTCTTCTTGGCACACAGCTTCCAGATCTTGCTTCTTTCTTTCAGCTCCAACCTCCTTTCTTTAGATCATGTTTCCTTCTTTAGCATAGATATTTATAAATAGAGTAGGACACTGTTCACTAGGGCACATATCTAAGCACAATGCTTTTCTTTTGCACAGAGCTCCTTTTTCCTCAGTTCCCAGCAACCACAGTTTCAAGTCCTGGAAACATAACCATTTGTTGTCAGAGGGGAAGACCCAGGGTTCAACGTTCAAGAGAGCACCAACAAATCCCTAACTACTGGCCCTTTCAGCAACACCTGCGAAGAAGATGAAGTCTCACCCAAGGTAGAGGCAGGGGTGGTTGCAAGACTCAAGTTTCTGCAACCTTATCTGGGACACAAATATGTGATTATATCGTTTACAAAGCGCTTAGCATTGATAGATTATCAATATTCAACCATTACTCTACTTTGAAGATAACACAGAGCATCACAACATTCACTTATGTATAAGGTATTTCAACACTTATCCATATTAAAATAGATCAGATATGGTAGATCATCACTAAGCACATTCATACATGTCTAATAAGCACCAACCATAAGCAGATCTATCTAAACATGTCCAAGCACTTAGCAAAATAAGGGATAAACACATCAAGTCGAAGCACAAAGAATAACACACAATATTTATGTGGTTCACCCCCACCCTGGGGATACATCCACCAACTCTTCTTCTTTATTGTTGTTATCACTGAAATTATGTCCACAAATGGTTACAGGAATCCAACATCTTCAAATAGCTTTGAGTCCACCCGTGGACCAAAATTATCAAAATAGCATTTCCAAAAGGTCCAAAACTATACAACCAGTTTCAAAGTTGTAAGAAGAGCTCAATTGTGGGGGTCCAAGATCCCTCCCTTGGAGGAAGAAGGGACCCAAAGTCCTCTTTCTTCTCGGTGTTTTATTTTCACTAATACAATCCTTTCCATTGGTGACATGAGTCCTGTTTATTTATTGTTCTTATGTCCTTATTCTCAATAGTTTAATTGTTCTTTCCTTTCTTAGTTTAGTCTTTTATGTTTATTTTTCTAACCCTTTCCTTCACTATTGTCTTTCTTAGCTGACCCAACTAAGCTTGTAAGCACCTCTATTTTACTCATTCAGGTGAAAAAAGAGGTGCAACATATTGGCAACTCCACTGGGGAAAGGTATCAATTTCCTACCCCATTTGGGTTATTCTATCTCTTCTTACGGTTTATTTAATCTGTAGGTACCATAACCAGCCCAAGACGACCTATAAAACACCCAATTCAAAGCTGAATTGAGAGAATTACATCTAGAATTTTCTTCACGGCTGTGTGACAAGTGTGCGCGGGTTTATTGGCCCACAGTCGTGCATCATGTGCACATTCGCCATAATTACTGTGTTATTCAGCGCCTTCCGTGCACTTGCACCCAAAAGTCTTTTTCGGTTCACGCATTGGTGCTCAGTGCACCTCTGTCTACTCTAAGACCCACACACATATGTAGAAAAATACACATTGTAATCCTTTTTGTGATTTGTGGAAGGCCCCTAGCCTTCTTAAAAAATGATTCCATGCATGTTGTAATCTGCACCACACTTAGTTCCCTCTCCATATAAAGGGATTAGTCAAAAACACATAGGCACATAGGGGGTTTAAAATCATTATTTCCTCTTTTGTTTTCATTTTTCCACATGGATGGCTTTCTTTGACTAAGAGTATAAGTTGGAATCATTTGTAATGACATCAAACTTACATTGGGACCATAAATTGGATATCAATCGTTGAGTATACTTTTCTCTCACGCTTCAAAGCGATCTTGAGAATCAGAAAAAGGTTGTAGGAAAATTTCATCTCCCTTAAAAAGACTAAACCTTTAGGAGAGGAAAACAACCCCCTTAGGACTCCTCTTAGTTTATTTTTCAAGAACATCTCAAGATTGTAATGGGCCCATACATGCCCACATGCTACAAAGATAGGATAGTGTTGAAATTTACTTTCTTAGATTAAATCACTAGGGAAGTTTAAAGGTTTTGTAACGGGCCCATACATGCCCACATGATCAAAATCTAGGATAGTTTCAAAGATTTCTTAGATTAAATCACATTAGGGAGTTAAAGGAATAGTAAAGGACCCACATGTTCACATGCTAGCTTCCTAGGGACTTTTGAATTCTGCAAGGTTGTACCAAATACATTTAGTTAATTAGGTAATCAAAGACTTGTAAGGACCAAGCGAAGTCCACATGCAGCAAGGTGACACCTAATCTATTAAGAATTGGCACACTTTCACTCATTCACACACACAATTCACTTCTCACTCACATAGTTATCATCTCGAAATGTGGAGGTTGAAGTAAGTTTCCTCCAAAGGGATTCTGAAACACCCCACCATTTTTTTGACAAAACTATCCACTCCCACTTAAATTCAACGAGATTGGCTCGCACCTCCAATCTCTCAAACAACTACATCTAAATTTTTTCTAAAAACTCACTAATTTTTCCTCCACAAGAGGTGCCAAAAGAAATATTTTATTCTAGGTATGATTTTGGGGATAGGCATCCAAATAACTCTCCATTATCTGGTTCTCACATTTTCAAAACAATAGAAGTTGTCAAAATAGGGAACTTTAAATCCTCCAAGTCAAGTGTTCCTAACACCATAAGGCAAGGATATACCCATGAAGGGTTGAAGGCCAAGGTCTGGTTGTTCTATGCATCCCCCCTTGAGGCACCCACCTCTTGGACGGGATCCAGCCTGTGACCCATTTATTAGGTTAAAAATCTAAATGTCACACTTTGACCAAGGTACCTAGTGACCAAATTTTAGGACATCTACGTAGGTGGAAATTGTGGGCTGCGATTGCACCTTGATCAGATTTTGCGTGGCTATTGGGAAATATCACCATTTCTTTCAGGATATGGCCCCTCTACCCCTCATTATAACTAATTACTTCATCCTTCACTAGTTCCTCTTCTGGTGGCTTTAGACCCCACTGTCGAGTGCTATTGGAAGGTCCGGTGCTATTTTGAGAGGAAGGACGTTACGTCTTTTAGGACAGGAGCATTTGTTTTCTTTGTTCCCCCACACAAAAAAAATCCACTTATGCACATATATGCTTCTTTATTAAAACACTTTATGTATGATGCACTTCTAATTACATTTGATTTAGATATATATCGTGTAAAGTTCAAGAATTTCAACAAAGGCTCTTGTTTATTTATTACTCTCACCACCATTCACACACATCCACTCAGCTAGTCGGACATCATAGGGGACCCATAGAACTGCCATCATTCTAGATGCTTGCTAAACCTCCCTCCTATTCTAGGGAGAGTCCCTAGTCTTCCCAACTCTTCAGCTCCATCTTCTCACACTCCAGTGAGTGCCACTATCTTCGGATCAGCTTTTCTTGGTTCCACCTTAATTTGGTCCAATTCCCAAGGTCCATCATCCACTTTCTCTCCTTTACATAGAAGCAGGGGGCCAACTTCCTCTCAAGGGGGAAGTACAAACCCACCTAGTCCCCCCAAAGGGTCAGGTTCACAAACCACTCACACCATGGCTGGAACTAATCCTCCACCACCACTCCAAATTCCATACTTGGCCTCTCTCAACATACCATATCTAAGAAAACTCACAAATGATCCTATATTGCATGACCCCACATGCCCTGCAATGCCTACCAAACTACCTTCAGATATCCCCAAGTTTGAAGGAAAGGCAAGAGATGACTCTGCCAACCATGTCATGACTTTTCACTTATGGTGCTCTTCCAACAACATTATGGATGATTCCATCCAACTACAATTATTCCAACGCACACTCACTAGCCCATCAACCAAATGGTACGTAGATGAAAAATCAAGGTCCCATGCGACTTATGAGTCCTTGGCCAAAGCATTTTTTACCTTCTTCCAATTAACAATCTTCCATGACAATGGTCTTGAAATACTCTCTAATTTTAAACAAACCTCAGCCACACATATCGTTGATCATATTCACGAGTGGCATCGACGACGTAGTTTGTGCAAAGCAGAAACCACCAAACAATAATGTCTTGATTGGTTTCTCTGATCACTTGTCTCTCTCCTTGGTAAAGATGTAGCTTCCACCTTCCTTCAATTATAAGAAGAAGCCATCAGTAAGGCTCAAGAATATGACCACATCTATTCACAATCATGGTACTTGTACACAGTACTTCCTGATCTCCCAAAACTCGTGCCATTTGGCCAATATAAACCCAGGATGTCTCACTCAGTAGACAAATTTATTGGTAACACCATGCACCATGCACCACAACCCCCAAAACCACCAATGTATGGCACACCTCAATATCTGTCGGCATATGGAGGAACCCCTTATTATCCCCCACCCCCTTATCAAAAACCATACCCTGTTTCCCTTCCTCCACCCATTAGTGGGCCACCGCCAACACCCACAATACGCCCACCTATCCAAACAAGTTCTGGAACTCCCTCTACCTCAGCTTATACTCTAAGTACTAGAGAAAGTGCCACACCTTCCTATGTACCTTATGGATCATTACCACAAAATAATCCAGATTTTCCATTTCCTGGCCTTCCATAGCCCATAGCTCCACCACAAGGACACCCTCACACTGGGGTTAATTTTGTTCAACCCTCTCCCATTTAGAAATATCAAAATTTTGAACAGTTGAATACAACAAATCCAACCCATCAGTCAAATAATGCCAAAAAGAAACAAAAAAACTGGAACAATAACAACCCAGGCCAAGGCGGAAATCACCCCCAACAGAACCAGCCTATTGGGGGCAACCAAAACCAAGGGATGCAAAACCCCTAGGGGGGAAAAAACAATAGGCGTCAAGGGAAAAGTAACAATAACCTTCGAACCAACTTCCCCTGTTCCCTTTGCGGCGAGTTTACTCATTATACTCATCATTGCCCCCAAATTGTTGATTTTAAACAGATGAAAGAATCAGTAAATGGACCACATCCTCCAGCACCGCCTACCCCTCAGTAGGCCCCACAACAATACATACAACAACCACCCCTAGTCGTGCTACAGAACCCCATTCTACACCAGGGAGTGATGAACACCCAACGGGACATGTAGCCTACCCTACCACAGTTGGGACAATATCTCAACCCAAACAATCCCGCAGATCGTACTATCCTCCTCACTAGTGAGGAAGAAGTCCTTCTATAGACACATAATTGTCAATACCATGCACCTGCTGAGTCTCCTCCCACTCCCCCAGAAACAATCCCAACACCAATGGGACCCCCGTTAATGATTCCTTGCCCTAACACAAAAACACCTCTTCGCATCCCTCACATCCCATTGCGCAGGAATGTCCACAACCCACAGGCTAGGGTGGCTCATAATTACAGTTTGGTTGATGACTTAGCACAGTCCCCAGCTACAATGTCAGTCTTAGAAGTACTTCAAACTTGTCCCACTCAACGGAAATCACTACTTTCCACCTTGGCGGTAGTCGACCCTGCGGATACTCAACTCATCACATTTGATCTCAACATTGGAGAACCTCATGTCCCCGCTCTCATAGCTTTTCAAATCCCAATGAAAATTCAGTGAATCATCGATGAAGGCACATCCACATGCATCATGTCCAAGTCTGTATGGAAGAAACTTGGTTCCCCCTAACTCATACCATATGCCATTACCTTAATAGCTTATGACGAACGACCATATTCTCCTGAAGGGCTATTCCAAAATGTCCCTGTAGAACTCGGGGGAAATACCATTCACATTGAAATTGAAGTTATCAACGCCCCACTTGATTACAATATCTTATTCATTCATAGCTACATGTACGCTATGAAGGCCATTGCCTCTTCCATCTTTCGAACCATGATGTTCCCCCATAATGGGAAAATCATTACCATTGATCAAGTTTCACATTATGAGCCTAACCCTTCTGCCAACATCGATAACATTCTCCCTTTCATCCATACTAATCCTGAGGTATACCCACTCATCGAAATGGGGCCCATAATTTTGAAAGACCCATCCTTGTTAGGAACTTACCATGGTGCACCACTGCTCCTTCATCCTTCCAATCAGGTATGTGTCATATCGTTCAAAGGAACTAACATTGAGGATACCCTTCCTCTCCGAGAGGCTTCTCTCATATCTGACGTCCCACTAGTTGTAGAGCCCCTCCCTCATGAGCCTCCTGCAAACTCATTGACTCCACTAGTTCATGATTTCACCTCACCCCAAGGCCATATCCCAGTTTGGGAGACAGCTCCCCAAGCCATTACTCAAATCCCCTTCTTTTACCCTCTGCTAGGTGTACAGTCTTTCCAAGTAGCCGCAACGCTTAACCTCCTTAATATGGTGCTGGAAATCTCAATTTGGTATTTACATCCACCAGAGATGGTTCCTCAACCATCCCTCCCTCCCTAAACAGAAGGAATCCTGATGCAGATTCCCATACTCACTCCCACCATACCCCCTACACCCCCACTCACTAACCTCCCTGCCACAACTGGGGGCAGGTGAAAGAAGAAGGAGCCCACCGCTCCACTTCCCCCACACATCCAACCTCCTTATGCGTTATGTGAGAAAGATGGAAACCCAACCAACAAATTCCCATCTCTACCTAAGTTACATAACCTCATTCAACTCAATCAAACACCATCATCGTTTGTCACTTTATCAAGTCCTGCCACTACCTCCCCTAACATAAGTAGAAAAGGGTTGTGAACCAAATTCGCTTGCACAATATGTTTAGAATATGGCCATTATACACACCATTGCCCAACGCTACCTCAATTTTGATAGAAATTAGTAGAAGTACACCAAAGCTTCCAACATGAACCCAGTCTAGCTACATCATCCCCACCAAACATCACTGACATCCATTATGTCACGAATTCAGTCAACGAACATATGAGATGCCCTTTCTCTCTATGTGAATCCTTATATCATTTTACATATCAATGTCCTATGATCATTGAATACAGGCAATCCCAAGTGACCCTCATTCAAACTCCTGCACCCCCTATAGAATCGATGATTAACATTACCCCATCACTAGAGATTCTTCATATTATTTCTCCTGAACTAGAAGCACTCCCTATTCCTTCATGGTTCTTGGATGACTTATACGAGGATTTACCCCCAAATCCCCCCAATTCTCCTGTTCATTTACCCATGGAAATTTTACGCCCAACTACCACTAATAATCCTCAGTATCTCGATATTTGGTTTATGTCGAGGGAACCATCGCAATCTCATTGCATCATTCCCCCTGCTTCTTCATCACCAGAGGACAACCACATGGTGAAACTCACCGATATCACTCTTTTCGATCCCTTGTATTCCTCACAATTCTACTTTGATGAGGACATACTCGAGGAACTAACCAACCTCGACTACCCATGGGATGCGCTAGACCATAGAGCACTCTTCCTTTCACAGGAAGCCTTCATGCCTCCTAACCAACACCCCATATACGTAGTCGAAACCAAGGATTTTATCGCATCAAGGCATATCGACTGGTTCAACAACCCCATCTCTTCTCCTGATGATTTTGAAGAAGTCAATATGGCCAACATTTCCCCCACCATCAAAATTGATATTTCCATAAAAAATGGAGTCATCGAGGAAATCACCATTGGCGCCGCATGCACTCCTCAAGAAATCACTGCCTATAAAGCCCTCTTCCAAGAATACCAGGATATTTTTTCCTGGTCATACACAGAGATTCCTGGCTTTGATCCCTCTATTGTCAAACATCGCATAGACACCTGGCCTAATATCACACCGGTTTGCCAAAAACAATGACCTCTAAACCCATCCAAAGCAGCGGCTATCAAATCCGAGATTGACAAATTACATGTTGTTGAGTTCATATACCCCATTGCCTATACCTCATGGGTTTCCAACCTTGTACATGTTAACAAAAAAAAGGGCACTATCCATGTATGCACAGACTTTCGCAATCTCAATCACGCCTGTCCCAAAGACAACTTTCTAATGCCTTTCATTGATCAAATTATCAATGACTGCACAGGCCACGAGGTTTTATCATTCATGGACGGTTTCTCTGGCTATAACCAAATCCAAATCCACCCAGCCAAACAATACAAAACTGCATTCACCACCCCTTGGGGTACTTTTGCATATCGTGTCATGCCTTTTGGCCTAAAAAACATTGGTGCAACCTTCCAACGGGCTATGACATATATTTTTCATGATCTAGCTCATATCATCCTCGCATACTTGGATGACCTCACAACTCGATCCAAAAAACACATTCAGCATCTTGATGATTTATGAATCATCTTCCAAAGGTGTCATCAGTACAACATTTTCTTTAGCCCCCTTAAGTGTGTGTTCTGCATAACTGTCGGGCACCTCCTAGGGTTCATCATTTCCCAAAGTGGTATTACCATGGATCCCCTCAAAGTCCACACCATCACAAAAATTCCACCCCCATGGAATTTACACCAACTCCAGAGCCTACAAGGAAAAGATAACATTT
Organism: Picea sitchensis; assembly: GCA_010110895.2. Classification (NCBI taxonomy): domain Eukaryota; kingdom Viridiplantae; phylum Streptophyta; class Pinopsida; order Pinales; family Pinaceae; genus Picea; species Picea sitchensis. The sequence goes on along the minus strand of SNQJ01S0003983.1, from coordinate 147,966 downwards.
TAAGGTGATTTGTCCCAGACTATGCTACTCACACACATGGTTTCCTTCACTTACTACGCCACGACATCCCATTCCACTAGGATGAACATGCTCAAAAAGAGTTCAACAATATTAAAATGGAACTCTCCAATGCCCCTTTAATTAGTTCACTTGACTATAATCACGACTATATCCTCTACATATCAGTGTCAGCCATCTCAGTAGCAGGAGTTCTCGTTCAAATAGGAGATGATGATAATGAGCATGTCATTCACTATATTAGTAAAAACCTCTCAAAGCCACCTTTGAGGTATAATCATGAAGAGAAAATAGCCCTTGCCGTCGTTCTTGCAGTCCAGAAACTGCATCGTTACATTATGCTTTGCACGACCAAATTCATAGCAGATTCCAACCCCATGCAATACTTTCTCAGTCGTCGGAAAATTAATGGAAAATTTTCCTGATGGATCCTTATCCTTTAGGAGTATGATCTCGAATTTTCAACACCCAAGAGAAGGAAATCTCTCATCCTCACCGAACTCATCACAGCCTTCCCCTCCGATACTACCAGTGCCCCTGTCAATACCGACTTTCCCGATGAACATCTCTTTTACATCACTATGGATGATCCTTGGTATGATGACCTCCTCATCTACCTATGAACCCATAAGTTCGGTAACCACCTCTCACGAGATGATCGTCATCATATTCTCCACTAGGCCCCTCGCTATCTCCTCATCGAAGATATCTTATATCGGCGAGGGGTCGACACCATACTCTGTCGATGCTTGACTATTGACGAGGTCGATAGAGTCTTGAATGACTGCCATAGCGGTGCATGCGGGATCCATCTCTCGGGGATGTCCACCGCTCAAAAAATCATCCGCGCAGGTTACTTTTGGCCTACATTGTTTCACAATTGCATTCATTCCATGAATCAATGCGATAAATGTCAGATTTATGCCAACAAAGCATGAGCACCACCTTCTCTTCTACACCCAGTCATTACTGGAGGCCCCTTTTGTAAATGGGGCATCGACTCTATGACTTGCAACCCTCCATCCAGCAATGGACACAAATACATCATCGTCGCAGTTCATTACTTCACAAAGTGAGCTGAAGCCATGCCTACCTTCAACAACACCACTGACACTGCAACGCATTTTTTCTTTAATCATGTCATATCCTGCTTTGGAGTACCACTCCAACTAGTCTGTGATCATGGGAAACATTTTGAGAATGAGATTTTTTTCGAACTCTCATCCCAGTTAGGATTCTCCCATGAGTTTTCCTCACCATATTACCCTCAGTACAATAGATAGGTCGAAGCAGTTAACAAGGTCCTCAAGACCATGTTACAACACACAGTTAACAAACATAAGACCAATTGGCATCATATGTTATTTTTCGTGCTATGGGCTTACCGTACGGCCATGAAAATGACCATCGGTTTCACACCATTTCATGTAGTCCACGGGGTTGAGGCCACTCTTCCCATCGAGTGCGAAATCCCCACCTTACGCACCAGAATTGAGATATTACCCTAAATTTCTCCAATGGAGTAGTGTTTGCTGAACTTAGAGTCCCTGGATGAAGATCATCGATCTTCATTACAGAACAATGAGGCAGCCAAAAAATGGTCAAAATCCACCTTTGATCACCATGTCAACCTTCGCTCATTTCACAAAGGTGACCTTGTCCTTGCTTATGATATCTCTCGTGATACCCTTAGTCATGGAAAATTCGAATCACTGTGGCATGGCCCTTACATTATCCAACATTGCCTCACCAAAGGCACATACATCTTGGCTTCCCCCAAGGGCCTCCCTCTCAAAGAACCCATCAACAGGTTGTACTTAAAGAAATTTTACGCCTGAGCGTAGACATTTTACATTAGGTTATTTTCTTTTATAGTGTTTTTAATATTTTTCCATACTTCATGTCTAAAATATCATTTGTGTTATTGACAGATGCCTCTTCCATCGGCCTACCACATCGATTACACCAATGATGCTAGCCGTTGGACATAGAATCTTGCTTCGGCTGCTTGGGCCCTCTATTCCCCCTCACATGAACTGCTCCACTCCAACGACATATGTTTGGGTTTAGCAACCAACAACCAAGCTGAGTACACTGTCTTCATTGGTCTCCTCACTGATGCCAACCATCATCGTATTCGTCACCTTAGCATCTTACTTGAATCTCAACTGGTCATCCTCCAGCTCAACAATGTGTACCGTGTCCGCGATCCTTTCCTATTTTGCAAATACTTGCAAGTTAGACTTTTATCTTGACATTTTGATTCCATTACATTTACACATATTCCAAGACAATTTAATCAAATTACAGATAACTTGGCTAACATTGTACTAGATTGACATATATCACATCAAGACACCTTTACACACACATAAACCATCAAAAGTATGTCACAGCATATAGATTAGACATCATACACAACATTAAAAAATTCTCACACACATGTAAACATCACAAAGACCCCAAAATGTATATCCATATATATATATATATATATCGGTCAAAAGTGCCATCAAAATGTTTACATACAAATAGAATACATCTTATACAAGATCTGTCAGCCAGTGAACCACCTCGAAACAAAACTAGTGTCACCACACCAAATGGGCTCACTAGCCTATATAATATACAAAAATACACACAGAGACACTCATGGTTCCTCTAGAGCACCACCACCTGGCCCTCCCTCAGGAGGTGGTGCCCCACTCGCTATTGGTCCCTCCAACCCTGGAGGTAACCACCCAGTCATCGCAACACCTGCTACTGCTGCTCATCGAACCAAGGTTTGCCACATGAATGGAACCCCCACACACTACTCTAGGACGCCCTCATCCTGGATGCACGACCACATGCCCTTAGGCACACCCTGTAGCACCGCCTCCAAGCGGCAATGAATATCCTCAAAATATCCCCCAGCTTCGGCTGGAAGAGCATGTGATGGCCCTGTACCACGGTCTTCAAAACAATGTCTCCTAGCTACTCTCTCATTGCCAGCTGGTCTCTCCTAAATTTCCTCATGTCATCATCTCTCTCCTGCCTGTGGCTCTCCCCGCAAAGGCCTCACTAGCCCCTGACAAGCCAGTGCTCTAAGCCACTCAACGTCACGCTTGCGAGGTCCCACATCTACACATACAAACAAAAAAATGATATAGCATCATCATCCATCTATACATAATACACATGCTATACTATCTAAATATCAAAACATAAAAAATCACATCATACCTCGGTGGTCGAACACCTCTCTTGGAGGTAACACCATATTCAGATCACCCCAGAAGTCCACCCCACAGTACGGATACTGCAGTAGGATCTGTGGCATCTACTGCCACACCTGTGTAGCCTCGACCATGAAATAATGGCCACCCTCCCCACCACCATGGTGAATCAAAATCCTTGACCACCGCATCAGTTGCGGCTCTCGCGCACCAGGTGTGCCCAATAACACTCTAGGGTGCAACATCGACACCTTCTCCAAAAACCATGCCACCAAGATGGACCCAAAGGAAAAATCTCCTGAGTCCGCAACCCAACATTTGTTGAGCTGCCCTACGATCTTGGCATGCAACATCAAGCCCTAGGAAAAATTCTCTCCTACCAGTTCCCTCCCCATAATCCTCAGCTGACCACCACTGATCCGCTGAGTCGTAAAGGACCCATAAATGATCACAACCATCACTACTACACAACGATGAACCAGGGCATCCATAGCCCTGATACTCACCATGGAGACTGACATAAAATCCTCCCTTGAACAATACCTCTGGCCTAAGGTAGCCAACTACCCATCCCCAGGTAATACGGTCTCTGTCGTTAAGGGCGTTCCCTGAAAAGGGAGCCCAGTCAAAAAATACACATCCTCCACCGCAGTGAAGGCCAACTGCTCACCCCGCACCATAAAAAAATGTAGATCTGGACTCCACATCTAGATAAATAACTGTAGGAGGTACTCCTGGGCCCATATCAAGGGGCACTCAAAGAACTTCACCAGCCCACAAGCTGCCAAAGTGTCACGAACTGCTGGCTCCTCAATGGCCACAGCCTCCCTAAGCTGCGACCAATCCCACTCTCTCTAGTGAACTGACAACGTCCAAAATGATCACCTACAATCACATAATCCAGTTCTCAATCATCCATATCAAACATAAACACATTAAAACCATCCAAAAAAGATAAATTTGGCACCTATCAGCTTTGCCCCCAAGGCATGACTCTTTAACCCCACAGGCACGCACACATGCGCGCCTGTTCACCCAACAGGCATGCACACATGCACATTTGTCCATCCCACAAGCGTGCACACATGCACGCCTATCCATCCCATAGGCTCACATGCATGTGCGCCTATCATCCATATAGTGACACCTTCATGTTCCCCTATCATGTACACATGCGCACATCAAAGCCTGCTTGTCCAGTACACAGCCGTGCACCCATGCACAACTATTTAGCTTATAGGCGCACATACCATGTGTGTCTATTTCCCTCATTAGGGCACCCCCACACGTGGATATCTGGATAATAGGCATGCACCCATGTGTGCATATTTCTTGATTGCCCATGCACTGGGGGGCCCACACCCACAAAACCCTCTGTACGACCCTCCATACAGACCTTGCCCACAAATAGAAAACCTAATTCTATGCAGAATGATAAGACAACTAAATTGAAGCTCGTTGGACCTGAATTGGCTACCTCATCCTCCCAGAATCTTCAAATCTCCTCTAAATATCTCTCGTCCAATCACTCTGACAGCAGGTACAAATGATAAGACAACTAACTTGCCACAGACCCCATTCCAGGAGCTTTGGGTGTCTGTTTTTCTATCCGTCTTCAACCATGGGATCAACACCCCGTCCTTTACATCAAGATAATCCTCGATCCATTTTTCATCCTTAGCCCCTGGGGAGCCATTTTTCCATACCCCATCCAAGTATGCATGCTCATGTTCAAAATTATCAAATAAATGCTCGTATGTTCAATTCTCTTTAGATATTGTTCACGTCGGGTATTTGGTTTTCATGTGTGTAGGTACTTGGTCATCATACACCAACGCAACCCCTTCAGGTATATAATCAACACTGGCATGTAATCATTCCCTATGAATCTCAATTGTATCTCCAGTCACACCCTATGAAATTTTCCTTTAGGGTCCCCATATCTGGCTCTACAGTACCGCCACCTCCATTGCATTTTGGGTACTGTCACCTGGTAGCACTCTCCCCCACATGAGTTGTCCCATTCATAGACCCCTTGGCACTTTGACACTCATGTTGTTTTCAACCCTTTAGATATGGAAGTCCCGATAGTATTACATCATGTCATGAATCAGCCACATACTCCTTCTCCTCATTTTGCTAGCCTTCCCAACAGACTCTCAGGGCACTTCCTCACAGATTATTTTGACTGCACTCCCAAGACATCATTTTACATCCATTTCACCCATCATCAATTTGCCCATCCTCAGATTACTCTCCATACATTGCCCTACTACAGAAACCATCCTATGGGGCCCCCACCCTCTAGTTTATTTTTCCACCAACTTGCGCCATCCCTAGGCTAAGCCATCCTACACTGGGGCACCCATTTCTGTATCTGCATTATTATCCCCACAGATTTTTTAATTCTTTTTGTAATTAAGTCATTATTTCCAGCATTTTACATAGCTTTTTGTCGTCACCTTTGGTGACCTTCCTGGAAAATGAAACCCATGTCACCTTTGTTTGGGGCACTCCTTATCATCTACTCCTATTGACATCATTCGTAAACTCCGAGTATCCCAAATGTCACCTACCTCTGCTCTCTGAGTTTGTTCACTTTGTCCCACCTCTGGCACAACTTATCCCAAGTATCGTTGTCCCCCATAACACTTGAGCTCATTGAATGGTTGCATCCACTTATACTTCGCATATATCCCCAACCAAGGGAAATCTCAAGTCTCCACGCATCTTGACTTCATCCATGTACCTCCTCAGTTCCTAACCTCACCTAGTAGATTTCACGAATCCCTTTGCTTCTTGGAGTCACATCTCCCTTTTTGTTGACATCAGCACAGTTTCCAGAAGGGTGACAATATCTTGACTCTCATTACCTTTCCAATGAAAAGTCTTGGATGACACAGGGAGACCCATAATTGTTCCTTGCTGTCGTTGACCCCCATAACATTCGACTTCAACACTTTCTCATGTTATGGTGGGTCTTACTTTGTGACTACTGCAGTTGTTTCTTATATTTGCTGAAGACCTATAAACTTGGTTGGGATATCAATGCCTACAGAATCCATGATACTTCTTATAGGTGTCATTGCCTACTGTTCAGAGTATGTTCCTCCTCATAATTGTCCTCTGCCTTTATCACAACCGCCCCAAGGCCGCTACAGTTGTCTACATCAACACACAGTTTCAGTTATTGTACAACACCCTTCTTTTTTAGTTACATGACATGAGCATGGGGCATACCCACCTCATTTGTACACAATTTATGTTACACACCTTGTGGAAGGTTGGGTCCTACAGGTTCCCTTCTCCCTCCAATGGGTCACTCTTGATACTCTCACTATCACTCTTTCTTACAACAGTACTCTCAGTAGAAGAAACATTAATGAATTTTGGCTATCCATATGCTCCTAACCTCATCCATCAGGGGGCATCTATTATCACTGAAATTTCCTCCGCAAATGGTTACAAGAATCCAGCATCTTCAAACAGCTATGAGTCCACCCATGGACCAAAATTACCAAAAAATCATTTTCAAAAGGTCCAAAACTATACAACCAGATATAAAATCAATATGTGCTATGACTACACAGGACATGTGCACACATGCACCATCTAGAAATGTAGAAAAAGTGCACATGTGCACGATGCACAACTGTGGTCGCTAAAAGCCGCGTACACCTGAGAACAGGGCATTTATGAGATTGGTCATCCTTCCACCCACTTCTGGTTCAGCTTCCAAGTTGATTTGACATCCAAATCTTGGATGGATCCAACTAGGTGGCTGGTCAAAGAACTAAAGGTGCTCTAAACATCCCCTTTTCACACTAAAAGTTGGTTGCACAATACCTCAAAGTGGTTCTATAAAACAAGGCCATGGGTGCACTACATTTTCAAGGAATTCATTTGCAAGGTTATGATGCTGTTATTCTCTTGGGGAATCCTCTTTTATCATCAAGAACATACTAGCACCATTCCATTTGGGCAATCCACATCATCTTTTGAGTAGGTTAGCTTGGGATTCTTTCACCATTTCTTTCAAGTTTCAAAGTTGTAAGAAGAACTCAATTGTGGGGGTCCAAGATCCCTCTCTTGGAGGAAGAAGGGACCCAAAGTCCCGTTTCTTCTTGGTGTTTTCTTTTCACTAATACAATCCTTTGCATTGGTAACATGAATCTTGTTTGTTTCTTGTTCTTATGTCCTTATGCTCAGTATTTTAATTGTTCTTTCCTTTCTTAGTTTAATTCTTAGTTTAGTCTTTTATGTTTATTTTTCTAACCCTTTCCTTCACTGCTGTATTTATTAGCTGACCCAACTAAGCTTGTAAGCACCTCTATTTTGCTCATTCAGGTGACAAAAGAGGTGCAACAATTGTCTTCAGTCAGATAGGTTACAAGCACAAAGCCACCAAAAACCTACTTCGCATAGGATAGAAGATCTATGCACCTCGCTAGATCCTCCTTCCCCGAGTATCTGAGCACCCAGTCTCTTACAAACACTTGCACTTAACACTCCAAGTTTAACAGTATGCACAAAGCCTACTTAATCACATATATCACTTGCACATAGCAATATTTACCATCACATAGATGTACTCTACTACTTACATCACCTAGATTACTTATTTATACATACAAAATAGGCCTAAACATGGACAAATCCGATGTGTCGACATGCCATTCCTGTTACATTATCCCAAAAACCCAAAAAGGACCCAAAAGTGGGTCGAGATTCCAAAATCTCCACTTCGTATAGTGCTCCATCTTCGACAGGCTTTCGAAGTCCCAAAAATGGTCAAACATGACAAAGTATCTCCCAAAACTTGGTCAAGGGCCAACAGGATTTAAACTCAATGGATGATTGATTAGCTATTTTTGTAGCCTCTCCTAATTGACAAATTCTACCACACAACCCTGATTGTACCTTTCAATCTCTATATCTTCCACATATCCCCGACAATATAGAATCTCGGCAGGTCTTCCCTAGCGATGAGAGAATTTTTGGTTTCATTCAAAATGAACCTTTTAAGCCCAAGGAAATTATATCCATAGAAGATAACAAGATTCCTAATGGTTTTACTCCTCTAGAGAGTTTGTTTTCGTCGAGTGATGTAGGAAATAAAGAGAAACAAAAAGAGGAGGAGTTGAAAAGGAAGGTGGGTGAAACCATATTCGTTAACATTCGGACACCTGAGGCTCCAAAGAACATTAAAATAGGTTCCCAATGTTTTGATGACAAGAAGATGAAGTTTTCCAAGCTACTTGGTGAATTTCAAGATGTTTTTGCTTGGTCTTATGAGGATCTTCGTGTTTTTAATCCCAGTCTTATACAACATGGAATCCCCATCAAGGAAGGCATAAAACCATTTAGGAAAAAACAAATACCTATCAACCCTGCGCTAGAAGAAACTATTCGAAAGGAGTTGGAAAAACTTTTGAAGGATGGAATCATCTTTATGGTCAAGTATTCTGAATAGGTTTCAAATTTAGTTCTTGTTTGGAAAACAACCAGTCATATCACATTATCCATTGATTTTTGTGCATTAAATTGATCTAGTATAAAGGATCATTTCCCTCTCCCTAACATGGAATTGATTTTGCAGCAAGTTGCAAGGTCACAAATGATGTCCTTACTTGACGGTTTCTTTGGTTACAATCAAATCAAGGTAAAAAGGGAAGATAAATATAAAACCACCTTTATTACTCATTGGGGTACCTTTTCTTATGAATGTATGCCTTTTGTCTTATCTAATGCTGGTGCCACTTTTCAAAGAGCTATGAAAATAACTTTCGATGATTTGATCGACAAGATCATTCAGATCTACCTAGAAGACTTAAATTTTTACTCTAAAACCCGATCAGATCACTTTGGTCATATGAGAAAATTTCTCATGCTATGAAGGAAATTTTGGATCTCTCTAAATCCTTCTAAGTCATTTTTAGTATTACTAAGGGAAATCTCCTTGGACACATTGTCTCTGATTCAGGAATAAGGATTGATCCTGAAAGGATTGCTTCTATCCTTAATCTGCCTGCTCCCACTTCCAAGAAAGAGGTTCAAGATTTTATGGGGGTTATTAACTTTGTCCATAGGTTTGTTCCAAATTTTGTTGTGATGGTCAAACCAATTCATAATCTGCTTAAGAAAGATCATTCTTTTTCTTGGACAGATGATGTCAAAAATGATTTTGAAGGGATTCAGAAAGAAATAAGTTCCACACCAGTTTTGGCAAAGATGGATTTTGAGAAGGAATTCACGATATATACTAATGCCACTGAGGAAGCAGTTTTTGTTGTCCTCTTGCAAAATGATGACCAAGGTAATGAAAAACTAGTGGCTTACATGATTCAAATTTTGTCTGATGATGAATTTAAATATTCTTTTATTGAGAATCATGCTTTCACTCTTATTAAATCTATTGAAAAGTTTCACCACTTCATCTTAGGTAAGCATACGTTGGTAAAAGATCCTTTACCTATTGTTGGGCTCTAAAGATGTCTAAAAACAACCTTAGTTTAACACTAATTTATCAACCCAAGGATTCATCTTTTATCTCAAAGAATATCAGCAAAGTCTATGCATATAGCTCATAGAGGCTAAAATCGTGTAGTGAAAACAAATCTGAGTTTATCAATAGTGAAGTTCCTCAAACATTCATTAAAGATTCTAGGAATTGAAATCTAAAGTTGTGCAATGGAAAGGAACTAATTAATCTATTGAATTCATTTTAAGAGCAGTAAATGAATCTAGATAAAGACTTGCAAAAATGACTATTATTATGAATCAAATTGCTGGAAAGAAAAAGGCAAATTACTCTATCTATGGAAAGAAACAAAGTCTGTAGTCTAGTCGAAAAGCGACAACAATCATATTTGTATTGAAGGGAACAACAACTATATTCTAACGGAAAGGAACAAAAAATGTAAACTAAGTAAAAGGAACAACAAATGTAAACTAAGTAAAAGGAAGAACAAATGTAAACTAAGTGAAGGGAACAACAAACGTGAACTTATGAGGAACTGCCATGCATCAAATCTCAGTAATAGGAATTGGAACAACAATCATCTAATGCTTCAGAGAATATCTATCTCTTTCAATTGACATGAAATCATCAACACACTTATGCATTCATTTAACTACTGTAAAAGAGAATCGAATCACAAAACAAAAATTGAACTGATACAATTACATGTGGAATAGTAGCTCCTTCAGACTAGGCCCTTGGTTCTTAGAAGCACTGCTATTTGAAATTCAATATATAAAAATGGTAAAACTACTCGAAGCTTCTATTAATTTCATAGCTGGTATGACATTTTGCAAAAACTGCTAACTCAACAATTCTAAGTTTTGAGTTCTTGGGTGCAATTCTTCTACATATTTTCAAGATCTATTTACCCCTTATATATTACAATAATCTAGGTAAATTAAGTTATCCTGAGGATCAAGAGATCCTCAGGATTGCTTTACTATTACAATATAAGCAACTTGATCATCTTCAAAACTGCCTTGCGCCATAAAATCTTCAACCACCAATAGCTTGCGCATCTTCAAGATTTCCTTTGCTATATTGTGTTTGACAATATTTAACCAATCCTGTAATAAAACTAGACAATTCCAATCATATTTAGGATCTATGTAATCTAACTTCAACAATAACGCTAAAGAGTATATTATTTATTTTCTATTATATTTGCTCCTAAATAATTGAAAAGTCAATCAATATGATATCATGAAATGTGGGAAAAAGGAAGATATTTATACCTTTTTCATAACCTAACATACCCCCCATCTTACCTTCTTGCATGTCCTCATGCAAGCTGAGATCTTACATGTAAAGCAATAATGTTGTAAGGTGGAAAGTTTTGTTCACCAAGCCTTTTGAACCCATTGCTTCTTTTGAGTTCTCCAAAAGCAGCATCCTCCCTTTTCTTGCTAATTTGATAATCTTTTTGGTAACTTTCTGGAGGGAACCAGATGATAGGGGGGTTATATCTACACCCAATCCAAGAAAGCCCTTCCTCTTGGAGCAATCTAGAATACCTCTCTATTCTATAGGTAGCTGCAAAGAAATTCCTGTACCCAAAGGGTTCCCTACTCTTTACTTCATTGGAGGATGCATCCCATCTTAGTTTAGAAGTAGCAAGAGCTTCCTCCTTAAGCTCCCTAAAATGAGTGATACCTAAACGTATAACCTACAGATGGATAGGGGCTAAGGAGTCTATGACCCCCCCTCTTTTCATAAAGGGTTTATGTCACATAATGGCTGGAAATGACTTTGGAGGTTCTCCCCTAACCCATAGATATATCCCAGCTTCCCTCTTTAGGAAGGTTTTATGAGATTTACCCCATATGAATTGGTTCTGAGTAAATGACAGAAATGCCTGAAACTATATGTCACCTATGAATGGGCCAGGGTTATCTTCCCTTTTTTCTTCCAAAATGAAATTATGAAAGTACAATTCACACAAAAAGTATTATACCTTTTCTTCCTGCTCTCTGAAACATGAAATAAACTTAGGTACAATGGCAAATGAAATAGGTTTTCCTTCTCTGATGGTCGTCACTCTTAATAACAGATATCGTTCCAGCAAGAATAAAGTGTAATCGGTGGTAGGGGATCTATAATTAATAGCATCAGAGTAGACATCACAGATTTCTTTGATTTGCTCCAAAGCTTTTTCTAATTGGGTTTGCACCTTTTTTATCTTCCCTTGGTCTCTAGTGAGTACAGCATAGGTCTCACTCTCTGTTGTTGTCATTTCCTTCATTTGTTTAACAATCTTTTGATATTCATCCCTGGTGACCATCTCATCTTCGTGTTGAACCAATGCTCGTTGGGCTTGTCCTAGCTCTGCCTTTAGTTTATCAATGGTGACACCCTATGATTGAGATTGGGATGCTTGGTATTCTTCCATAGCACCCATCTCTTCCCTGGATTGAGTTAATGCTTGATGGACCTGTGTAATATATGATTTCTATCTATCCACAATAGCACTATGTTTCTGAGGCTGGAGTGCTTGGTGCTCTGCCATAGTCAGTAATTCATTTCTGTTTTGAACCAAGGTTTTTTGAGACTGCATCAATTCTTCCTCCAATCTCCTGATAGTAGCATTCTACTCAAGGAGTTGAGCTATTTCCTCTAATATCGGGGTGTCTGTCTGCACCTCAACATCAATTGCTTTTGGATCTATCATATTGTTTTGTTTTTCTAAAGGAATTGCTTCCTCATTCTGAGCTATTGTTTATTCTACTACTATTTCTTCAGGGTCTATCTGTATCCCTACAGAATTTGTACTGACTGCTTCTTTAGGAAGAGGGTTTCTTCCTTGCACTCTGGCCCTTTTGTTCTTCTTTCTTCTGTGGACCTTATCTTCTTGTTCTAGCTGTTTCCTCAATTCCTTAATAACTTCCTTGAGTTTAACCACCTTCTGATTTAATACTTCAACCTTCTTAGCCTTTTTCTTCAACAATTTGTTTTATTTTTTTAACTTTCTAATTTTCTTATGTCTCTTGGATGATTTTTTATATCTATCCAAGAAGGCTTCTTGTTTCAAAATGAGGTTCTTCCTGTGCTCTGTCCTCAAGAAAAGACATTTCAATATCAGAAAAATATTCAACTGGTTTTGAAGAGGAGGCTTGTTCTAGACATTTTTCTGGATTATTTGTGCCTCTGTCAATTGAGGTTCCCAAGATGCCCAAAACCTGGGCTATTTCTACCTCATAGCTCTTCATAAATTGTTCTGTCAGATGCTCTAATATTGGTTGGGTGTCTTCCTAATCATTCCTTTGTGAGGTCTGTTCTACTTGGGCAATTTCTTGAGCATTCTCGCATGGAGACTGTTCTATAGAATTATGAAGTTCTTCAGGCTACTTTGTTGTACCCTGAATTGCTTCAGTTCTTTCTTGAATTCGTCTGCTTCTTCTCCTTGTCTGAATGATGGTTGTAGGGGAAGTTGTTGCTCTCTTCCTCTTTTTCGTTAATGCCTATGTTTGTGAGGTCTGGGCATCTGTGATTTGGGCAGGGTCTTCCTTAGCTTCAATTTGAGGAGATGAGATTTATGTTTGAGCAATAGTCTCCTCTGCCTATCTATCTTCAATTTCCTATGGTGGTTCTTCATGGAATAATTCAAACTGCTCCAATTGTGGAGGTATATTGGCCTCAATTAGGTTATCCTAGGTCAATTGAGTTTGACTCGGTGCTTTATTTGTTATCATTTTAACTAATCTATGGTGACTAATAATAGTAACAGGTTCCTTGGATTTTTGTGTTCTTAAGGAAACTTCATGTAATATGGCATTCAGAAAGAAAGGTAGATTAATTACTAACCATTGTTTTAAAGCTGCCAGCAATTTGAGGTGGTGAGGTCGAATTATGTCATATCGTCCATCACAAGTGATGTACCGCTTAATTATCCCTGCAAGTTCCTTCCATGGTTCTATGAGGGTACTGGGATTGAGTGCCATTCCTTTCTTATCCAATTCTTCCCCAGGGTCTATGAAAGTTTCCATAGCTTCCTTCAGTGTTGTGTATCTTCCTGTCCACTAAATGCCCATGTTAGGAAAGCATGTGACCTCTGCTAAGATTTTCAGGGTGACTGAGATTTGTATGCCCTGCACCATAGAGTTTTCTCCCTGCAGATTCTGAAAGAATTCAAGCGTGACATTCATGTCATATCCTTGCACATGGTTGAAGTACTCTGTCCACCCCAGCTGGTGCAGGATGTCTCTTGCTTGCTCTATAATCTTTAGTAAATTTTTCTCCCTACGCACACCTATGCCACCCATTTTGTGAGAAAATGTGGATGACTATCGTTCTTGGTAGCATACTTGGTTAGACCATCTTGGAGGAAAAATTACCGAAAATAACAAATATCAGAGACAACAAATGTTTACAAATGTGGGTATTTATTAGAATCATTACTATCTTTATCGAGAAGCATGTCGAGCGTCCACTCCCATCATTAATATAAAGGTCGACCTCGACCATCGGCGTAGGGGAAAGTAATGAGTGTAGGTATTGATGGTGAGTAGTAATGATTGTACTGCCACCGCCAATGGGGATCAATGATTTATTTTCAAACAACATATTTTAACGATAATCATTAAATGTTAATCCTCTTTAGTGGAATTGAAATATACCTATACTCAAAAGAATTCTTTAAGGATAGATACACCGAATAAATTAAATCTGTTCATTTAAATAATATCCCACATATCATAATGTTGTTACTTTTCCGTTTCATTGAATACAACCGAAATGATAGCCTCATTATTGAGTGAAGGAAATCTAGAGATACGAAGAAACTTTGCGTTTAAGGTAAACTTCCATACCACAGGTAGAGCCACTATTTCCAGCAAGCATCCATAGCCTCGACAGGGTTGCCTTTTAACCCTCAGATGAGCCTGTATCCTTGAGACTTATTTGAATCGTCTTTTCCAAAAAGACCATTATCCTGGTTTGGTAGCCAGATGGTGATAATGCCACTCACTAGATTGTAACTTAGGTGAACAAGTCAACTCATGATGAGACCCTTGTCCTTTGACTAGAAAATGTCAAAGGCCATTGCCCTGGTGTGGTAGTCATAGTGGGAATGTCACTTAGGTTATTATCCTATGATCGTGGTAGGTTGGCTCGTGATGAGACCCCCTATTCTTTTTGAAAAATAATAAAAAAAGAATTATTATATATATATATATATATAGACCCTATTTTATTGAAAAATACAAAAAAAAGAATTATTATATATATATATATATATATTGGGGTTTTTCGTTTTAAGGTTTTCCTGGAAAAAGACCATTATCCGGTTTGCATCTAGATGATTGAGATAATGCCACTCACCAGAGGTAATTTATGAACAGCCAACTCATGATGAGACCCTTGTCCTTTGACAAAAGAAAATTTCAAAGGCCATTTCCCTAGTGTGGTAGCCATAGTGGGAATGTCACTTTAGGTTATTATCCTATGATCGGGGTAGGTTGGCTCATGATGAGACTTTTCTATTATTTGTAGGAAAAGAAAGAAATTTTATTGACTTTTTTTGCGGTATGAAAGGAAGCTCATCTACTCCTTAAGAGTAAGGAATGGTATAGAGAAGTGTAAGGATGCTAAGTAAAAGTGTGACTCGGATTCCTTATTATAATATAAAGGCAAGATATCATTTAAGTGTATTTGTATGTATAAGGGAAAAGAAACAAATTATGGTGGTTACAGGTTATGAACAAGATTTAAGATATTTTGAAGAAAGTGATCCAAAAAAAACAATTTGATAAGGTATGGGAGATAGTCCACAAAGTAATGATAGATCGTTAGAAATAATGTTGTGAAAATTATTTGGTGAAAGTTGTACCCCAAAGGAAAGGTTTACCGTTTTATCAGCAATGTAGGGAAGGAATGACAAAATGAAAAACAGGTGTGCGAAAGGAATAGTGGGTGCAAAAAAGGAACAACAATTGTTTCATTCAAAGGAACAACAGGTGCGCAAAAGGAACATCAATTGTTCCGTTCAAAGGAACAACATGCATGCAAAAGGAACAACAATTGTTCTGTTCAAAGGAACAACAGGTGCACAAAAGGAACAACAATTGTTTTGTTCAAAGGAATAGCAGGCACGCAAAAGAAACAACATTTTTTTTGTTCAAAGGAACAGTAGGCGTGCAAAAGGAACAACAATTGTTTCATTTTTAACCATCTAAATAGGTAACTTTTAGAAACCTGGCAATGTATTTTGCTTGGATTCAAGGTTGATTCCTCATCAACTAAATTCATTTATGAGTTGGTTTATTTCAAAATTAAGTAATGGATGGTTTTTTAATGTTATGAATTTCATTATAGTTGCCCAATTGTTGTTGTTGAATCGTGACACATTCATTTCTCTACGAAAGACAGGGTTTGGGTGATGAGATGAAGCGGGAGATCGGAACAGAAAAGAGTGCTAATTGAGTTCATTACAGTTATCCTCCCTAGTTTTTACTTTCTCGAATGACTGTAAAAAATAATAATATTAAAACTAAATAAAATCTACAGAAAACAAAATTATATACAGTATGTACAGTGTCAACATTATTCAACATTTATGGAGTTGGGGTGGCTGGATTACCTTCCCAGCCAGCCAAAATTTGAACGGTAGGGTCCTTACTTACCTCTTGGTAGAAATATTATTTTGAGGGTGGCTGATGATAAAGTCGTAGCCAGTGTCCATTGACCCGAAATGGAGATTCTGACCCGTCGATGGTGCTCAACATTAATGTGCCATTATCATGGAATTCATTGATTTCGTATGGTCCTAGCCACCATGTCTATAATTTTCTCGGAAAATCCTAAAATCTGGAATCATAGAGGAGTGCCCAGTCACCTTTTTTAAATCAATTTCTTTTAATATGCTTGTCATGTTAGGTCGTTCTTTTTTGTTGAATAACAGTCATGCTTCATCCAATTCATTGAGTTGTTGAAGGTGTTGTTTATGTGCTTTTGTAAGATCCAGTCTGATTTCCTGGGCCATCCTTAGAGTCTTGATTTCAAACTTGATTGGGAAGATGGGTTCTTTGCCATAGACTAAATGATAAGGAGAGTAGCCAGTGGTATTATTCCATGTTCTGCAGTAATCCCATAAAGCATTTGGGAGCTCAGAAGCCCAATTCTATCTATTTTTTGAGACAGTCTTTGTCAGGATTGCCTCCAGGACTTTATTGGTGCTTTCCACTTGCCCATTTTCTTCTGGATGTTATGGAGAAGTAATTATATGTTTGATATGATAATTATCTAGGGTGGTGGTGATTCTATGAGCTGTAAATTGTGACCCCCCATCAGTAATTATCTCTCTTGGTAGTCCATAGCATACGAATAATTTGAAAAGCAATTTGATGACTACTTCTTATGTTACATTTGGTAAGGCTTTTGCCTCTACCCATTTAGTCATGTAGTTTGTTGCAACTAGAATATAAGCCTTTTGATTTGACTTTGGATTGAAGGGGACAACGAGGTCTAGTTCCCATGTCTTAAATGGTTCTACAACTACTTGTTCTTTCAAAGGAATTTCATTAGCCTGACCTGGTTTTCCCATCCGTTCACAACTATCGCAGGTCTAGACATATTTCTTCACGTCTATGAATATTGAGGGCCAATAATAGCCCATCTGCAAAATTTTGTGTCCAATCTTGTGATTTGAAAAAAGCCCACCACAGGGCTCATCATGTTTGGCCTTTAGTATGCCGTAGATTTCATCATCTCGTACGCATATGTGGATCTGGAGATCAACTCTTGTATGGAAGAGATATCCGTTGATCCAGGAAAATTGTGCGCTACACTGGACAATCAGTTTTCTTTCCCTTGATGAAAGATGTGCCGGTAATTTTCCCACTGCCAGGTAATTTTCCACGTCAGCATACCAAGGTGGCTTTGTAGTAACGGCAAACAGAAGCTCATCTAGAAATTGATCTTCGACTGTTAAGGAGTCGTTTATTTTGGGTATGCGGGATAGGAAGTCTGCGATAAGGTTTTCTCTCCTGAGTCGATATTTGATGGTGATATCAAATTCCTGCAATAGTAACAACCATCAAGTGACCCATCCATTAGTAATTGATTTATTAGCCAGATATCTAATAACAAAATGATCAGTATACAGAATGACCGGATAGCCTGTTATATAATGGAAAAATTTATTGATGGCATGTATAATAGCTAAAAAATATTTCTCTATTATTGTATAATTAAGTTCAGCTGGATTAATATTCTTGCTAATAAAATAAATGGAATAGGGTTTCTTGTCCTCCTCCTGTCCGAGGACAACACCTATGGAACTATATGATGCATCGGTGGAGATGTGAAATGGTATTTTCCAATTTGGCCCCCTCAACACTGGTGATGTCAAGATCAACTTCTTGAGTCCTGCAAATGCCACATCACACTTGTCAGACCACTAAAATTCTACATTTCCAGTCAAAGCATGTAAAGGTGCAGCGGTTCTTGCAAAATTTTCCATAAATCTACGATAATATCCTGAAGCGCCAAGGAAACTACGTACCTCAGTTTGTGTGTGTGGTGTAGGTAGATTAAGGATTACCTCTATTTTTGCTGGTTATACCCTAATTCCATATGAAAAGATATAATTCCCTAGTACCACACCTTCTATCATCACCAAGTGACACTTTTCATGGCTTAAACATAACCTGGTCGCAATGCACTGCTCTAGTATTTTCTCCAGGTTATTCAGTGCTTGATCGAAGTTGTCGCCATAAGGAGTGAAATAATCCATATAGACTTCAAGTACTTCGCTGATCAGATCGTTGAATATGCTCAGAATGGCCCTTTGAAAAGTGGTTGGAGCATCAAAAAATCCAAAGGGTAATACTTTGTATGCAAAAGTGCCCTAGGGGCATGTGAATGTAGTTTTATCTTGATCTTCTGGGGCAATATGAATCTAATTGTACCCACTAAAACCATCTAGGAAAGAAAAGAATTTATTTCCTGCCAAAGTATCTAGGACCTAGTCAATGAAAGGCAAAGGGAAGTGGTCTTTTTGAGTGGCTTTGTTAAGTTCCCTATAGTCAACACAGATGTGCCATTTCCCATTTTTCTTTGGGATGATCACTAATGGGGAAACCCACTAATTATCTGAGATGGGATATATAAAATCTACGTCCAACAACTTTTGTAATTCTTCTTTAATGATATCCCTAAGGTGAGGATTCAATATTCTCTGTGGCTTTTAGATAGGCTGAGCATATTTTTCAACATAAATGTGGTGTGTGCAGAGTTGCAGATCAATATCTTTCATATCAGAATATTCCCATGCAAAAGATTGTTGATATTTGGAGAGGAATGGAATTAGCTTTTGATGTTATTGTTCATCTAAATTGGCATTGATGTTTAGAGGCCTCCCTGGTGCAATCTTGACGGGTTTATTCTTATGAATGGCTGTAGTTGGAATTTGTTGTTCCATTAAATCTTCTAGCAGGTCTCCTTGTGCTTCACAGTCTAGAACAACTTGGAGCATCTGGCAGGTCGGGTTGCTCATGGTGGATGGATTATTGATAAACGCACTGATTATGTCATCCTCTAGTTGGTTTTTAAGTTTGAGGGCTTCTTCCCGCGTAAGAGGGGATTGTAAATCCCTCTCTGGGTATCGTGGTGGTGGAAATTGTGGATATACGAAAGCTAGACTTAGTTTAGTAGGAGGATATAAAATGAGGTTCTTTGTGACACTTCCTCTAGTGATTGTCATATTATATGTTTAACATCCCATGTAGGCATATGCTATTGCAAGCCATGGCCTGCCTAGTATCAATGGATGCCCTTCAAGTCCACTTCTTGGTTTTGTGATGAGGAAGTCTGTCAGCTATTCCCAAGAGTCGACGAAGATGTCTATATCATGTAATGTGCCAACTAGCCGAACTACCAATCGATCTGCCAACTGCAGCATTATTGTGGTGGGTTCGAAGGAGTTAAAACCTAGGGTATTTTAGGTTTCCATCGTCAGGATGTTGATGGATGCTCCCAAATCAACTAGTGTATTGGGAAAAGAATAGCCCTGGATCTGAACTATCACTATGGGATTCCCTAGATCTTCATATTTAACCGGTTCTTGTCTACCTAAAATTATATCATACAAGGCTCCTACCATGCAGACCGTTAATGATGGATTTTTAATTTTTCTAACGAGATTTCTCCCACATAGCTCCTTGATCATTTTTTCATAGATTGGGATATCCTGAAGAGCTTGTAGAAGTGGAATCTTGATATATAAATTCTTGAGTTCCCCTACAATGTTGAAGTTGGGATATACGGTCGGTTTTTCTATCATCAATATTTTGGGGAACGGAGGGGAGGGCGTTGCATCCTTATCAGGATCTTGTGATTCAACTGTGTTTTCCCCCTTCTCAATTTCTTTTGTTATTACCATGGTTGAAGGTGTTATTGCTGGTTGTTTTTCACTCTCCTGCTCTTGAAAAACATTATTTTCTTTAGGAGAGATTATTCGTCCTGATCTCAACCGTAGTTTGTTGCACCCTACCAAGCTGGTCTCTCCTTCTCCATTCTCCATAATCTGGACAAGACGAGATGGTCTATTATTTGTATTTGGGAGAGGTTGGGATGGTAGTTGAGGGCACAATTGGGATTGTGGGTTTTGGGGCAATTGGACTGGTGCTTGTAACGTAGGATGAGTTTGAGGGGCCATCCCCATGGGTTGGTTGTTTATCCCCATGGGGTGCTGCCAATTATGATTCCAATTTGGGTTTTAGGTAGTCATGTTGGGCCACTGTGAAGGGTAGATGTTGATATTTGAATTTTCCTAGGATGAGGTGGGATATTGTCAGTTAGGCCAAGTGGAAATTACAGTCGGTTGATTCTGCCAGGCAAGATTTGCAGTGGGCTGGTTTTGCCAAGTGGGATTTGTAGGTGGGTATTGCTGGGGTTGCTAGTTCTGATTAGTAAATAGCTTACCCTACCATGTGCTACCAGGAGCTTGCTGCTGATTATACTATCCAGAGAAGAAAGAGGAAGGGTCCTGCAGTGTATTTGGAGGCTGATTCTGCCATTGACAATGATGAGCCATTATATATAATGGATTTGTTTCTTCTTTTGCTTCTCTAAAGACAACTTTCAATCCAGGAAGTGATGGGAATTGTTCCATGTCATGATCCTTGGTGTAGATAGTGCAAACCCAGACCATGTCCAAAGGGAAATCCCTTGGACCATGTTTTCTTCTGCACCTATGGAAAAATATGGTCAACATTTGTTCTGCTTCTGTTTTTTTCTATTTGGCCTGCAACACATCCAATTGTGTAGTCAGAGTGCTCAAAATATCTATTTTGAATTTTTCTAAGAGATTACCAACTTCATCTTGTGTAACACCCCCACTGGTAATATTGTTATTTCTGGTGAGGGGGGTACACATCCCTGATCTGGTCCTTGAACTTCCTCTTGAGCACCTGATGCACAATAGGATGATGTCATCATAAGTTTCTTGATAAATGTGACCCTTCCCCATTAAATTCAATGTTTCTACCCATTCATATTTCATACCTTTAATCAAAGTTTCCTTAAGTACTTCACCTGGTAACATGCCATAGGGTGATCTTTGTAAATTATATTGAAATCTCTAGACATATTCTTCTAATGATTCATTTTCTTTTGTAGTCATTTGAAAGATTTCATATTTTAAGTCTCTGGTTCTACAATAATCCTAATATTTTTTCAAAAATTCCTGTTTCATCCCATCCCATGAGTTTATAGTTCCTCCCCCTAATCCCATGAACCAGCGTAGAGCTGATCCTTTCAAAGTGGAGGGGAGAATTTTAATTTTTGGGGTTTAGAGGTGTAATAATACCCCCTACATAGGACATCAAATTCAAATAAGAATGCATCTGGGTCTTCTGAGATTAATCCATGAAAGGTTGGCAAGTTTTGTAGGGGAATTTCCATCATGGAGGCATTGGCAATTGGATCAACTATCAGATATTCCAAAGTGGAAGTTTGGGGACATTGTGGATTTGGTTGTGCTATTTGATCGAAAATATGCCAGAAATATTCAGGGATTTCTTGATCTGGATATTTTATTTGAATTGATTGGTTATCTGATCCTCTAGGGGATTTGATTACACTCCCTCTATCTAGGATTTTGGGTATGCCTTGTTCTTTCACAGGAGATTCAGGATCAGGTGGTGTGTTTGTCTTAGCTATCCCACTGGTTTCTCCTTCTCCTTCTTCCAAATTACAAGAGTTTCCCTCTTCTAAAGGGTTGAGGGGTGGAATATTTGTCCTTTGAAAGCTTTTCTCAGTCCCTTCATTTTTTCTATGAATCTCGGTGTGGGTTGTAGTTGGTGAAATTGCCACCTGAGGGATTCAGGTAGATCCTTTTCTAGGTCCAACCAAAGCTTGATATTCCACTTTTCAGATGATTTCGTCTATGAAAGTGCTTCTTTCAGGGAGCACCGAGCCCTGAGATTTGGTAATTTTTGGTGGGGGTTTTGGTTTTTCAATATCTTTCTTCTTAGTCATACACACTTCACACAACAAAAAAAAGGAAAATCAAGAAAGAAAAAAATAAATAAACACCTATGCAACCTCTTAATGCATCAGCTGGAGGTAGGTGCTGGTATACACATCTTAATTATTGACTGCATAGGTTCTTACCTTCTATATTCAATACCTCGTCGTCCAGAGTCACAATCTATGCTACCTTTGACATTCTTCCCCCACAACGGTGCCAAAATGTTGGGCTAAAAAGATGTCTAAAAACAGCCTTAGTGTAACATTAATTTATCAACCTGAGGATTCGTCTTTTATCTCAAAGAATATCGGCAAAGTCTATGAAAATATCTCGTAGAGGCTAAAATCATGTAGTGAAAACAAATCTGAGTTTATCAACAATCAAGTTCCTCAAACATTCATTAAAGATTCTAGGAATTGAAATCTAAAGTTGTGCAATGTAAAGGAACTAATTAATCTATTGAATTCATTTTAAGAGAAGTAATTGAATCTAGATAAAGACTTGTAGAAATGATTATTATTATGAATCAAATTGTTGGAAAGAAAAAGGATAATTACTCTATCTATGGAAGAAACAGAAACTGTAATCTAGTCGAAAAGTGACAACAATCCTATTTCTATTGAAAGGAACAACAACTATATTCTAACGGAAAGGAACAACCAATGTAAACTAAGTAAAAGGAACAGTAAATGTAAACTAAGTAAATGGAAAAACAAATGTAAACTAAGCGAAGGGAACAACAAACATGAACTTATGAGGAACTATCATGCATCAAATCTCAATAATAGGAATTGGAGCAACAATCATCTAATGCTTCATGGAATATCTATCTGTTGCAATTGACATGAAATCATCAACACACTTATGCATTCATTTAACTACTATAAAAGAGAATCGAATCACAAAACAAAAATTGAACTGATACAATTGCAGGTTGAACAGTAGCTCCTTCAGACTAGGCCCTTGGTCCTTACAAGCACTTCTATTTGAAATTTAGTATATAGAAATGGTAAAACCGCTCAAAGCTTCTATTGATTTCATAGCCGGTACAATATTTTACAAAAAATGCTAACACATAGCAATTCTAAGTTCTGAGTTCTTGGGTGCAATTCTTCTGCATCTTTTCAAGATCTATTTACCTCTTATATATTACAATAATCTGGGTAACTTAAGCTATCCTGAGGATCGCGATATCCTCAAGATTTCTTTACTATTAAAATATAAGCAACTCGATCATCTTCAAAACTTCCTTGTGCCATAAAGTCTTCAACTACCAATAGCTTTTTCATCTTCAAGTTTTCCTTTGCTATCTTGGGTTTGACAATATTTCACCAATCTTGTAATAAAACCAGACAATTCCAATCATATTTAAGATTTATGTAGTCTAACTTCAACAATAATGCTAAAGAGTATATTATTCATTTTCTATTCTATTTTCTCCTAAATAGTCGAAAATTCAATCAAGATGATATCATGAAATGTGGGAAAAAGGAAGATATTTATACCTTTTTCATAACCTAACACCTGCTATCAAGTTTTTGCTCTCATAGACTTATCTTTCAAGAAAGCTTGCACATTGGCTTTCCAAGATTGAGGAGCATGATTTGAATATCGTGACTTCTACCACTATCAAGGGATGTGACTTAGCCCTTCACTTAGTTCAACATGTTGAGAATAGTGAAAAATTTGCTGAAGAAGATAGTTCCCTATCAACTCTCTTTTACATTGATAACCAGATCCTCCCTGTGTTTGAACATCCCTGGTATAAGAATTTAATTTACTATTTACAAAACCAAAGATGTCTAGACAACTTAGACACTCATCAAAGGAGAAGGCTCTGTCTTGAATCCACAATATACGTCATTATAGGAGACTTCTTGTTTCAAAGATCTGTTGATGGTGTGTTTCTTTGTTGTGGAAAAAATGAAGACGCACAAAAATTGTTGCAAGAAACTCATGGTTCTTCAAGTTCTATCATTCATGTAGGAGGCCATTTTTCTTCTAAACCACTGATTTCAAGATTATTAGGAAATGATACTATTTTCTTTCAATCTTTTGTGACTCTTGTGTTTTTTTGAGATCTTGTGACAAGTGCCAAAACTTTGTAGGGAAAGAGCGCTTTTTAGCCATGCCATTACAACTTGTCTTCCCAGACTTTCCCTTTTCGAAGCGGGTATTGGATTTTATTGGTCCTATTAATCCTCCATATTCAGCAGGACAATTTTTTATTTTGACAACCACATACTATTTTACAAAATGGGCCGAATTTGTCCCACTTAAGAATTCAACAGATGATCAGGTAATTTCTTTCCTTGAAAATAACATTTTTTCCAAGTTTGGTCTTCCATTGGAAATTATTATATGCAATGGTATCGCTTTCATTTCTGCTAAGCTGGCCCAATTTTTAGCTAAGTTGGGGGTTAAACATTTCACCTCATCAGCTAATTATCCCCAAGGGAATGGGCAGGATGAGTCTACCAACAAAAATCTGGTAAGAATCTTCAAAAGTCTCATCGAAGATAAGCCTCAGCAGTGGAACACTCTCCTCACTTACGCCATTTGGGAAGATAGAACTACCACCAAGGTAAGCATTGGTTGCACTCCTTTCTAGCTTGTTTATGGTCAAGAATCCCTCCTACCAACTAAACTAGAAATTTCTTCATCAAGGTTGATGCTACAGATCAGATAATTAAATTCTTCTAATGTTTCACAAAGGATAAACACACTCCTATCTTTGGAAGAGAAAAGGATGCTTTCTTTGGATAATATTAAAAGGAGACAACAAACTGTTAAGAAGTGTTTCAACAAGACTGCCAAGACTGTCAAATTTAAGGTCACTGAAAAAGTATTTCTATGGGATTCAGATCACACTGATAGGGGAAGACATTCAAAATTTCAAAAATTATGGTTGGGTCCTTTCAAGATTGCTTTTGTCTTAGGTAATAACTCTTACATTCTAAAGGATTTACAGGAGCGATTGTTTTCCTACAACACTAACCGTTCTCACTTGAAGCATTATTTGGAACCAACTTGAAAAGTTCTAACATTGTTTGGATTTTCTGTATATTAGTAGTCTAGCTCTGCTTTCAGTTTTTCACTATTTTTCTTTTCTATTTTACAGTAGTTTGATTTATGCTTTCTGTTTTAAGAATTTCCTACTGCTTTTACATTTCTGTCATTTTATTTATGCTATTTTAATTTTTTCAATTTTATTTCTAGCATGATTTTATTGCTTCCCATCTTTTAGTTGGTTTTGGTCAACAATAAGATGTTGGATCAGTTCTTCCATAGTTTCACTGCTGCAAGATATTGTTGGTCAATAACAATCAAGCTTACATAGCTGATATGATGTTTCCCCTGGAAATACACTTGAATTTGTCATCTTCTTTCACTGTTGTCTTATAAAGAAATTGGTTATATCCCACTTATGCTTTCCATTTCTTCATCCATTTGAGAAATAAAAGAGCAAGTCAATTCATTTTTCTCCTTGAAGTAAAAATAAAAATATGTTGGAATGATTATGCATACAGGAATAAACCCCCTCATACTTAACATTTTTCATGAGTTATTCCCAAATTCCCAATCATTTTTCCATTAAATATGCTCACTTCCCCCTTTTGTATAATCATTCTGGTTATATATTCTTGATCTACTATTCTTCGTCTATGAAACCATGAGTTATGAGTTCTAAATCTGTTGAAAACAACTTTCCCTGTGGAGTCGCCAGTTTGTTGATGATTAAAATCGCAACGAGGATTTCGCCCGCAAAGTATTTCTAAAGCCCATTAATTATAAGATAATGATATATATAATACTAGTAGGTGGGACCCCCTTGTAGATTGGAGGACCAGGTTCTTATTTTATATTTATGTTTTTGTTCGACACTGCTTACAGGGCTCTACATGATTGATGGTGAAATGTTGGTTCTATTTGCAACAAATGGATGATGGATAAGGCATGTTATGTGTTGTTTTTGTTGCTCTAGGCTCTAATTTCATGTTATGATGGCTTATGTTATCCATTGTTATCTTTTCTATTTGCTCCTTGATTCATTACTGTGACACCAACACAAGATACATGTTAGTAACAACAAATAAGAGCAATTGAAAAGAGATAAAAGAAATATGAAAAAAATACAAGGAAAAGAAGCTATCCTATACTATGCTATTATATGATACACTATATGCATTGGAATTAAAAGGATTGTTGTTATTCCTAGCTAACAAAGTTAGTGGCTATTCGATGTATTGAGTTATATGAAGACATATTCGATATGTGTTATGGTATGTTGGCAATGGTTGATGTGATATGGGGTGGCGCACTTGACAAGTGATGGATGTTAAGTTTGATGCATAGATTAATTAAATGGATTAATGGAAGGCTGGATGGAGTGTACTAAGGAATTGAATGAGTGGAGGATGGAGGCGACATGCATTTACTGCACATCCCTCCATACCTCTCCTACTGGCCATCACCCTAGCTTGGCTATTGTTCAATTATGTTTCGCTATGGTTATGTTTTGATTTTTAGGTGAGGAAAGAACTACTTGGCCAAGCTCGCGTTTTTAATACTTTGTGGTTACAGGTATGTATTTTTTTCCATCCATGAGCTCGCTTTGGTTATGAAATAGATAATGGCTCAGTGATGTATCGGTCTGTGATTTTCCTGAGACTGGTAACTATGTAAACTTGTGATATTTCTCTAGAATGGTTGTTTGTGTGGTTTCGTTGCAAATGGAAAATGACAGTTCAATTCATAGTTTCATTGATTATTCTTAGTGGTAGAAGCCATCAAATCCCTCTATTCTCCTTATGGGTTTTTGTTGAAGGGTTATTTTGGTCCAAATTTGTTGGTTGTCTCCACACAGTTCTTGTCGCCATACCCAGTCGTATTTGTTGTTATGGGGTTTCTGGGTTTGATTTCGAGCCACCTTGTGTCACTGTATATTGTTTCACCTAGGTATGGGCTCGTTTATACTATTGGTGTCTGCGTCATTGGTTATGATGGCTATTATGCCAAGGAGCTTGATTTGAGGTTGATTGCTATTTCATGGCTTTATTTTTATATCAACATTACTTGGATTTATTAGGGAAAATAGCGAGGGTTATGCCCTGCATGTTCTTAGTGTTATTTATTGGCTCGTGAGGAGCCTCCTCTCCTCTGTTTATAATCTATCCTTCCTGGTGTGAATTGTCACTTATCTTGCAAACAAATGGTTATGTGGCCTGTATGTCCACCATATTTTCTTGAAGGTTTCTCCTATGTAGTTGATGTGGTCGACTCCAGTCTCCCTGTGTTCATTTCATCGAACGAACCCCTTGATTACTCAGAGCCCACCCTTGATTATTTTAAGCCCGATTTTGATAACAAACCAGTTATTTTTGGTCGGGCACATGGTTGACTGTTATGAGTTGGTGGAGTATCATGGACAATGGTTGATTATTCGTTGTCTCTATTAATAGCTTCCACAATGTTTTTTTTTATTGGTGTATAATCAATGTATTCTTTTATGGTGGCAATTGATTCAATAGTTCAACATGCTTTAAATTGGTTGATTTGAGAAATGTAATTGGGCATACAGTTGTTGTCTCCTTGTATTGGATTGATAGCTTGTCATCATTTGATGTTTTTATTTCGAGTAATTAGACATGTACAATCACATAAATTCTCATGCGTTTTGTTGAATGGGATGTGTGTTCCTACAACATTGTATAAGTTGAAATGATGATTGTTGTTACTGTGTGTTTAAATTTCCAATCAAGATTATTGCAATTTGACATATTGATGATCATGTTTTGGCTGTCCACTGTGTATGTTGATGGATATCGTGCACCATATCATTGATTGCACCATCAAAGAGGGGCACGGGTTTTATAACAATAAGATTTCATTGCAATTTGATTATTAAATTGATTAGAGAAATGGAATTGGGCACGATTTTTGTTCCTGTGTTTGATTGGGGAAATAGTTCATGGACAGTGGTTGATGGTTTGGATGTTGAACGGAGTCTATACAAATGACTGTGTGTTCATTGGAATTTTGTTTTAATATTAAATGGAAGAAATGAAAGGAAACATGATTCTTTATATAGGTTGTCTGGAAGCATATTATTTTGAGTATGATGGCACTATGTAATATAAAGGGTTTAGAATTTAAATGAGGACAATGAGCAATTTTAACACACAATAATGGTTAAATTATACCCACAACAATTGTTAATTGATCAAAGTAATTGGTTAGTGTTGGATCGTTTGCATTATATACAAAATTATTTTATGGATTACTTAATTGATTTTATGAACAATATCCACTATTTTCCCCTACCAATATTTCACTTTTCGCTAATTACAATCCCCTCGCCTTCCCATATTCATTACTCACTCCCTGTTCCTAAAATTTAATTACAGTTAAGAGGAACTTTGTATTATGACAACTTAAAATGGATTATAGTGATATGTTCTTTGGTTTACATTATAGTTGATTGTTTGTTGTCTGTGAGCAGTAACCATGATCTTTTTCCCCCTCATTTTAACATTTTTTCGCTAAATACAAACCCCTCACATATCCCAGAACCTTTGTTCATCCCCTACTCATTGACAATGATTAAACAATTTGTATGGATTGGATTGCATGAGTCTGTATGTTGCTGAGCCAAATTTTATTTCATATTTTAAAAGAGTTGTCGTGTATGGTTGTTAAGGAGACTATTTTCTAATCAATTATGCATACATGAATGATATTTTCAAGGAAAAGGTTGAAAACCAAGGCCCGCCATGCCCCCGACAAAGGAAAATCCACTACTTCCCCTTCCTTACCTTCAAATGATTCTGCTAAATCTGTGTCCTCCCACATGCATTTGAGGGATTCTTTCTCTCATGTGATCAACGAGATTAGGCCTAAAGGTTCCACACAGCCTAAGGAAATTTCAGAGAGATCAAAAGGTGATAGCAACAACAAGGGAAAGATTGCCTCACAGACTAGAAAATATGGATTTTAAGTTTTTATTTATTTATTGTTGAGAACAATTGACTTCTGAATTTTTGGAAAACACGTTATTTTTTGGATATATGGGTAATATATTTTTGGAAACAATTTCAATTATCATTGAGATAAATTGTCAAATATGAATCTGATAATGGGATTCACAAGGAGGGATGTTTTGTTTGATTAACTAGTTGTGTTATGATTGTTAAAAGCTAAAGGGAGTCACAAGGGGTCCCACCTACTAGTTATTATTTATTTAAAACCCTTATTATGATTTATTACTTTTCCCCCTAACTAAAATTTGGTTGAGTTTTAGTTAACTTAACTAATGAAGTAGTTAAACTACTTCAACCAATTCTAATTTTCTTAAAGGAAAAGGGAAAGGGAGGAACAACAAGAGAATAGAAGGAGAAGCATACTAAGGTTTTCTCTTTGAGTTTGTGTTGAGATAGTTCAGTTTTCATTCATTCCTTAATTTATCACAAGCCTAATTCTTTTTTATGATAGCAGGGTCTTATTGTAGACAACAAGATTCAAGGATGAATTACATTATTTAGACACTTGCTTTTTAGAGGTGTTGATATATCTTTGATACTCTATGTAGACTTGTCTATTTGTGAATTATTTTTCATGACTCACAAAGGCTATTGTGTAGAGTCAAGTGGGAAACAATTTGTGGCAAGATGATCCATCATTTAGAGTTTAGTGTTTTATGTTCTATCAGAGGTCCCTTTTTATGATTCATCGGGGACATCTAAGTTTGACTTTGGTCCAAAATTTCTTCACGAATTTTTTTAAAGAGAATGAATCTTTGATGAATTGGAATGAAATAAAGGATATATGTCTCATCTATCTTGATTATCGACTTGGTGTCTTTACTTCTATCTCTATATTTATTTCAGCATCTATTATGTTCAGAAAAACACATAAATAATGAATTTTTCAGCAAGTTTTTATTTATAAAAACCAACCTAAGCACTTGTAATCAATACTTGTGAGTTAGGATATTAATTTTGATGGCTATAAACATAGGGTGATATTCCCATCTATTTTTCTTTAGCCAAGAAGAATCTGAAAAATGCTTGAGTAAGATCATTTCATATATTTTCCTCAACAAACAGTTGTCAATCTTTGTTCCAATCTATTTGTGCGTTATTTTTCCTCTTTTGTTTAGAGCTTCACCTGATCAACTACTAGTTCTAGGGACTCCTTTCCATTCCTAGTTTCCTACTGCTCATCCACATCTGTCCTTATGCATGATTGTACTTCCTGTGCGACACTCACTTGTAGTTTGTACAGTGCCTTTGTTGGTATTCTTTTCAGTACCAACTCTACCCATGCCAAATCCTTTAGTGGTGTCTGGGATACAACCTCATCCATCTTTAGCATCTTTAATATTACTTGGAAGCTTGGAATCACCTGCACTATGGTATGGATAGTGTGTTCTTCACTCAACACGATACTTTCATCTACTCTTATCGCTGAGGGGAAATTTTTTGTTCCCCTTTCAAGCCTTTGTGTTGCGTTTATTTTTTCTAGGACCTGTCTGATTTCAGCCAACTCATTTTGTATCCTCCCTCGTTGTTGTTGGGCCTCTTCAAATTCCTCATTTGTATGATCTTGTACTCTTTATGTGACAAGGTCGACATTTTCCTGAGTGATTATGTACTCTGGTAGCTTCTTGTGAGCCTTGGCCTTCTTACGCAACCCCCCTGTATGTATAATTGGCCTTTTGGGTGGCCCTGATTCTTGTGGAGTGGTTGTCGAAGGGGTTTCTAGTGTCGATGTGTCCCCCCTTCCTTGTGTTTCCTACATCTGGGTAGTGTCCTTCTTTCATGTTTGTTCATCCTTCTTTGGAGCACTCCCCTTCTTCTGTTGCATCAACTTTTGACTAGGCTTCCCATGTTGTGTCAGCTTCTTGGGTGCAGGGTTGTCTCATGCATGTGTCTTAGATGAACCTGTGTCTTCCTCCTTCCTTTTTGGAATTTCTTTGGTAATGACTGGGATGTTCCAGTCGTGTATTTCCATTTCCACCTCCTCTTTCTTGATGCAGTATCGTAGCTACAACCATTCCTTTGCTAGATCCCTGTGCACTTGGATCCACATGTTATGGCATGTAGCCCTGAAGTTCGTTATACCTTGATACTATGCAAAAACATCCAGAGTGATTCTCCATGTATTAGCTATGCTCTTTTGGATGTCACTGAAGTACCATGCAAAGGTTCTCGCATTTCCACTTCTTCTCTTGGGGTCCAAAGTTCTCCCCATTGATTTAAACCGCGCTGCATGGAAACAACCTACTCTATCACAAAATTAGGAGTAGGGAGGCTCCATCCACCCGATGAGTGTTATCAAAATTATGATCCACGAATAATGGAACTTTGTTCCCAAGTCTTGTGAATCTTTTCATTCATCGAGGAATAGGTTCAATAGGTATGGGGCTCAGCTGAGCATGGTGCCATTTGTGCACTATGCTGCATGTTAATTTTTGAGCTATTATTAGGTTTCTTTTCAATTTACTAGATAAAAATAATATAGGTAGGATCACTGAGAGAAAAAAAATCACAAGATATAGAACATTTATCCTAGGAAACCCTCATGGGGGAGAAAAACTAGCAAACAATTCCTTAATATAGATAGCCAATACAATGCCAAGACAATAAACCAAAAAACTAGAGAATGTCCAACACTGAGCAATGTGCCTCTCTCTCTTCCTTCTTCTCCCAATTGTAGCTACCAAATTTTCATACTTGATGAGCGAATGATTGAGTGATATAATGAGGCATTATCCTCCTTTATTTATACTAGCTGGGAGGCACTAGAAAGGTGTCTCTTCACTGGGGCAGGGCTAACTTATCTTTTTAGTGGTTAAAACCACTTTAATTAGGATTGGGGGCCGACATCTTAATTTGCATAATATAATTAGGGTTTGACCAATCCACAAAAGGGTATTTGGTCAAGTACAAATCCTGACATGATCAATCCACAAAAGGGGATTAATCTAATTAATAATGACTCAATAATAAATAGAATGCTCTTTGCAGTTACAATATTTCAACACTCCCCCTTAATAACAAAGGCATTCTACAACATCAACATTAGAGAGAGAGGAAAACAACATCAACAACATATGGAACACTGACTGGCATATCTATAAATCATCCAAATTTTTATCTCATCATTAATATCATCATCCACAACAAGGAGTTGGAATGGCATCATCATCATCTACGTCAACATGGATAGGATAACACTAATACATCATCATCATCAAGAATAGCATGAGGCTAATACACCATTAACAACAATATCATAACAACGTGAAGGATGGAGCATCATCAACATCAACACTAAGATGGAAATCTTTAGCATGAAGCTGACATCTCAACAACATTAGCACGAGGCTAGAAATATTCAACACAAGGCTGGAAATCTTTAGTACAAGGCTAGCATCACAAAAAAATCAACTCAATGCTGGAAATATTTAGCACTATGCTGGCATCAAAACAATATCAGCATGAAGATGGAAATCTTCAGCACTAGGTTGGCATCACAACAACATCAGCACGAATCTATAAATCTTCAACACTAGGATGGCATCACAACAACATCAACATGAAGATGGAAATATTCAACACAAAGTTAGCATCTCAACAACATCAACATGAAGCTGGAAATCTTCAGTACAAAGCTGACATCTCAACAACATCAACATGAGGATGGAAATATTCAGCACAAAGCTGGCAACACATCAACATCAACACGAAGCTAGAAATATTCAACACAAGGATGGCATCACATCAACATCAACATGAAGCTGGATATCTTCATCACAAGACTGGAATCAACATCAGCATCATATGCAATAGAATGAGGCAGGTGTAAACAACATTTGTGGTACTTTTATAGATCCAAAGAATCTTCCTAGGAATCAAAAGATTCCCTAGGATATAAAATCCTAACTGGGCTACCTGCTAGTGGTCAGGATACCATAGTATCATCAGCTTCACTCCCCCCTTTTGAGGGAGGTCCTTTTGGAATATACCAAGCTTGTCTCAAAAGTTCTCAAACTTTACATGAGATAGAGGTTTGGGCAACACATCTGCAACCTTATCATCTGTGCCAACCATATTGGAGTTTTACAACTCCCCTCTGCATCATATCACGAATGAAGTGATACTAGATTTCTATGTGCTTTGAATCATCATGGAACACATGGTTCTCCATCATATTTATACAACTTTGGTTATCACATAGAATCACGGTGGATTCCATCTCCAAATAAAATAGATATATCAACAACATCAAAATCCATATGGATTCACAACTGGCGAAACATGCTACAATGTATTCTGCTTCTGTCATGTTGTGATAAATACTTGATTGCTTCCTACACTACCATGAGATTGGGGTTGACCCCAGACTGAAACAACATCCTGAGGTTCTCTTTCTATTAAAGACACTTCTAGCCCAATCTGAAACTCAATCTAAATTCATGATCTTCATCATAACTGAGACCAAAATCCAACGTACCCTTAAGGTATCTCATCACATGTTTTGCAGCAACAAGGTGAACACATATGGGTTCTACCAGATACCAAGCCATGGAAAAAATATATCTAGCCTGGTATTCTTCAGATACATCACCGAACCAATAATTTGTCTGTACATATTAGAATCAACCAATTCTTACGAGGTATCTACTAGGACCTTCAACTTCATTTCCATCGGTGTGAACATGGACTTACATTTCAACATGTCAAACCTCTTCATTATCTCAACTGAATACTTCCCTTGTTTAAGGAAGATATTATGTGGGCTCTATCAAACTTCAATACCTTAGAGATAATGCATTAGGTCTTTCATATCAAACTCTGTAGCGAGCTTCTTCTTACAATTTTGTGATGAGATTTTCTTCTCTAGTTAAGAATAAGTCATCCACATACAACAATAATATAACTAGCTCATAACCGTGAAGTAAAGGTTAGAATCAACTTTACTCTTGGTAAATGCCAAGCTCGTCAGGAAACTATCAATTCTTCCATACTAAGCTCTACGACCTTGCTTCATCTTGCAGACAAGAGTCTTTCTATCTTCAACTTCAAATCAAATTTTCACATCACTTTGTACCAACCTAGTACACTTGGTCAACTGCAACTCAATCTCCACAATCATGTGCTAGCGCTATGTGCCTTTTGCAAATCACTATCTGTCTTACTGTCTGGGAGTATGTCCTCTACTATTTTTGCAATGGTTCCTCTAGAAGTGGGACTCTTCACCTACAGCTGCTCTGAAGCTAATAATGGTTGCTCCATTCTAACTCAGACTGTTGAAATCTGAGAGTAACTCCTTTACTCCATTATGGAAACAACTTCATCTAAAACTTAGAGTGGATCAATAACTGATATTGAATGTAACTCTTATTATTTCGTGGAGGTAACTTTATCTTTTATTGTAATCATGTCTCCATTATCCAAATAATTTACTGCCCCGACTGCCATTCAATTTTAAATATGGGGATTGCTCCCCTTTCATCTCATACTATATATTAATTATGGTTGTTTTGGTTGTCTTCATGAATAGTGGAACTATTTCTTCAATTACTGGAGTAAGTGTCTTGCCATAATATTCTCCTTCTTGCTGAGAGAATCTTCTAGACACACATCATTCTTTGTACATCTGCAACATGCTTGGTATTTTAGATCAATCTTGGAAGTTAATACTGACTTCTCTTCTATTCTCATGGAAAAATCCATCTCCTAAAATTATATGAAGCTACGATCTAGTCTTCTTATGACATCTGTCTCCTAGTCCTGGAAGATGTCTCTTCATCTTATCCTTTCTGAGATCAGGCTTACTTTGAATCTTGATATCTTCTGAGTCTACAAGGAATTCATAATCTCTTATAGTATATACTGGGTGTTGAATGCCAAGTATAAATATGAAAAGATGAGTCAGACTTCAAGTGAATTCTACTTCCTATCAAGGTGGCTTCATTATCCTTTGAACAAGTCTATTGTGATTTCTTGTTCTAATGTTCAGTCATCTTTGGAGCCTTCTCCTCCTTACAATCAATCTTCATATGAGATACTCTAGATCTAAAAAATATCGTCTTCTTCATCTTCTTTGGTAAATGAATGTATAGCATCATGTACACGACTTGGGTAGTCTACTTCATGTATCGTCTAATCTGTTTCCTTCTGCAACCTTCACTATATCTTCCTCAGGGTTATCATCTGTGACCTGAAACAAGGTCAAGAAAACAACAGGAAAGAATAATACTCTTTTGATAATGGTAATAAAAAATAGCATGAATAATCATCACAATAGCTCCTTTATAGATATCACTTATGACCTGCCTGAAACAAACATCAAAAGTAAGAAATAAAATATGAATTGAGATCAACACTTCTAGTGTTGTGATCAAATATTCCTCCATGGTAACCTTGAACCAACACAAGAATTTTCTCCTAGAGGAGATGTTATTTGTTTCTGGTAAATGATTACATTAAGAATTTATCTCAATATGCTCAGATACTACCAAGTATAATACTTTTCAAAGATTTCTACTGCAACTATAGTGTTTACTTGTAAAGGGGTAGTTATCAAATTGTCATGTGCAACTTTTATCAATTTAATTAATCAAACTTGCAACCTGGAGCCTTGTCTTAAAGAATGTGTGTGTTTCTTTTCTTCCAAGTCTCCTTCACTCAAGATGATGAGTGCTTCCTTCAACCTGTATTTTGTACTAAGACAATATGGTATCTTAACAAAAATTTGGGTTAGAGAATAAACTCTACGATCTCAACTTTAATCAATCTAATACCTTGACCTTAATTTTGAACAAAGTTTAGTATGATGGTCATAGCTTCAACATGCAACCTAGATCAAAATAATGTCATAAAAAATAGATGCATATGGGAATAATAAAACCTGATTTGCATTATTCCTTTGAATGTGTTGGATCATAGATCCTTCTAGATCTAAGGCAAGATATCCCTTCTCCTGAAAATAAGCTTTAAAGATTAATAGTTTAAACACATGTGAGTACATAACTCTGATAGTAGTGGCACCATCTGGTAGTAGCGGTAATGATTACCAACCCTTTAAAAAATTCAAGGGTGACTACAGCTGGTACTGCAGCTGATACTTCAATTGATGTTGCAATTGTAATTGATACTGCGACTGATTCTAAAACTGCAACTGCAACTGCAACTTAGGATTTTATGAGAAAACCCTAATTTTTCAAACTTCAAATTTTGAAATTATGATCTAGGGACTAGATGCGTTGGGTTGAGGCGAGTTTCCTAGAGCTATTAGATTTCAAAAATTTCAAGTTTTTCCCCTTGAAAATTGACCTGCAAAAATATGGACTGGTACTTCTGGTACTGGTTCTGGTTTCCTGGTTTTTCTGGTTTTCTGGTACTTCTAGTTTTTTGGTACCAGTCAAAACTAGGGTTTGAATTTCCAGAGGCTCTGTCCACTGAAAAGGTGTGCTCAAGCTACCAAAATAATCACTAGGGTAGGGAACAAGAAAAAAAATTCTCTCCAACAAAAGGCCATAATTTTCTTGTACGACAAAAATGACGTTTTTTCTTATCTAGTGAAAGGTGCTCTCTTCAGCTTAGATCTGAAAACATGTTAAGTTTTTAGCTATTATTAGGTTTCTTTTCAATTTACTAGATAACAATAACATAGGTAGGATCACTGAGAGAAACAAAATCATAATATAGACAACATTTATCCTGGAAGCCCTCATGGAGGAGAAAACCCCACAAAAACTTCCTTAATATAGATAACCAATTCAATGCCAAGACAATAAACCAAAACACTAGAAAATATCGAAAACTGAGCAATGTGCCTCTCTCTTCCTTCTTCTCCTAACTGTATCTACCAAACTTGCACACTTGATGAGCGAATGAGTGAGTGAGATAATGAGGAACTAGCCTCATTTATTTATATTAGTTGGCAGGCGCTGGAAAGGTGTCTCTTCACTGGGAAGCACTGACTTGTCTTCTTAGTGGCTAAAACCACTTTAATTAGGCCTGGGGGATGACTTCTTAATTTGCATAATATAATTAGGGTTTTACCAATCCGCAAAAGGGGATTTGGTCAAGTACAATTCCTGACATGGTCAATCCACAAAAGGGGATTGATCTAATTAATAATGACTCAATAATAAATAGAATACTCTTTTCAGTTACAATATTTCAACACTGTAGCTGTGACAACCCCTATTGAGACCTCCTCCTTGTGGAATTTCCTTATAATTTTGCATGCTATGAGTTTTGTGTCCATCCATGTGTCTACGTCCTTTATTCTTTTGATGATGATATTGTGCAAGCCTCTCTCCATCCCATATGTTTTCTTCATCTTCTTTGCTAGGGACTTTTCTTTGGTTTTGTCATCTAGGTACTGCGCATGAATTTTTCCCATTGATGGAAAACCTATGATGAACGCAATAAGTTCCACGTTGATGGAGATGGGGTCTTCCATCCATAGGAATCCACCATGGAGGACTTCCATCGACTTCTTGATGCATTTATTGACTTCTCTCCCCCTTCCAAAATGGGGAATCTCTATGAGGTTCAAGATCCTTTTGTTTTCTAGGCCTACTGCCCATTTCTTTGGCTGCATCATGGGGTCTCCAAAGGGTCTTATGCCTACTCTCTCCATATACACCTGTTGCGTAAATTCATGGATTTTTTTGGTGTCAGATACGTCATGGTCTTCGTATCTCAGTTTTTTCTCACATCCAAACAATGTTGGTGTGTCCTACACTCCCTATGGAATGTGTGGTTATATGATTAAGGTGTCGAGCTTCTTGTGAGGGGAGCACGCGATGGGTTGTTTTCCCTTTCTTCTTACTATCACACTAGAGGTCCCAACCTCTACTTCTCTATCTTTTGCGCCTGCGTCTGGCTTCATGGTGATGTCCTCAACCAAACCTTCCTACTGCAGTGCAATTTATGCCCCTGCCTCTGTCCATTCGTTCACATCACCATTTGTTATGTGGGTTACCACGACCCTTGCAAGTTGTTGTAGGCTTCTTGCATTGACTATTTTGCGGCCCTATGCACGATCATGTGAATCAATTTCCATGTCGATCATCGTTGGGACTTGTACTTCTTCATCGACCAGTGTGGCTTTCACTTGTTCTACTTGTAGCAAGGGAATTGCATCAACATCAACAATTCCCTCTCTCTTTTCCATTTCCTTCTCTTCCTCCATGATTTCTTGTGGTGACCTGAGACTGCTTGTGGTTTTCCCTGTTGTTTGGATTGTTGCACCAACCTTGGGAGGTGCCATCATGGGTACTTATTGCTTCATGGATTTCACTTTGGCTGCTTTGAATCTCTGTAATCTGGTGTTCTCCTATCGTCTATGTGATCTCTAGCTCCACGACTTTGCAATTTCACAATAAATAATTTTTTTCCCACATTTACTAGAAATATAACTGAGAGGGGGGGGAGCGAATCAGTTATGTATATAATCTAGAACCTTTTCTTGTTATTTTCTGATTCTTTCTAGATTATTATTTAATGTGTTTTTGATAACTTAACATGCATAGATATACAATATTTGATCAATCACACAGAATACACAGAGACATTGATTTTCATGAGGAAACCCATAAGGGTGAAAACCTCTTCTTCTTAGGACGTCAATCAAGATCCAACTTTCATGTATATCACATTCTTTAAGATCCAACTCAAATATGAGGCTACAACCTCTGATAGGAAGATAAAACTTGTAGAGAGCACTAACTCTCAGATTTCTCTAGAAACAACTAGATGGAAGCACCAACTCCCATATTTCTCTAGCACCCACTAGATGGAAGCACCAACTCCCAGGTTTCTCTAACAACCACTAGATGGAAGCACCAACTCCCAAAATATCTTCTAGAACCAACTAGAATTAAGAGGAATGAAATCTTCCCTAGCACCACCCTACCACCCTGATTGAATCTTAGAAAACTTTACTTACTTTCTCTGTCTCTGATATGGTCTGTTACAACTCCATGTCTCATCTCCCTCTTGTAGCTTCTATACTTTGTTCTACTTCTATTCTCTTCTCTTTCTCTTGTTGTGCACACCGATCCCTCTATTCATATTCTCTTCTTCCTTTATACTCTGTGTTTTCTTTGCATGCTATACGCTGCATCTCTGATCTATAGTTCAGGTCCTGTACACGGTCACATTCTACCCACATGCATAACTCTCGAAAACACACACACACTCTTGTTTTTTCTGCAGTTCTTTCTCACCCAAATCCTCTACCAGATCATCATAACAACTCTTTGTCTTCTCTTATGGTTATACTCAATCTGTTCATCATCAGTGGCCATTATCCAAATATTATTTGGCTTCTATGGTAGTTGCAACTCTTCATCTTCTCGGTCAGTTACAACAAGTCATTTTTAGCTTCTTTGGCTTCTAATCCCCTTCCTTCATGTGACCATCAGTGGTGAAATGGGGCCAAGTACTTAAGGACTTTGCATTTCACATATTTGGATGTGAGCCAACCCTGACTCTCTCGAATTCTGAACCCACGCCTAGCAAGCACTAGCTTCATTCTCGATATGACCTTGGGTGATGATCTCATGTGACCATGCAATTGCGGGTGCATCCAAAGGTGGTTTGAAATCAAAATACTTTTTTCCCCATAATTTACCTCGAGCCTCCACTTGTCCTTTCTCCAAAACCATGGTTTCGATTGTGGCCCTCCCTTAACTTATTAAAGTTCACGCACCTTCAATCCCTACAATGCAACAGGACCTTCGATCTCATGATCTTGATGATGCTTTTGAACTAATGGTTCAGATATGTCCTCTCAAGTTTTTCAGATCATATCTAACCTTCCTAAATCAACGACTGTGATTTACTTCATGATCCAGGCTCCAAGAGTTTCAAATCTCAAACCCTTCTTTTCTTCGTATGTCAATCTTTTGGAGTCGATCATTTGTGGACACCTATCCTTCTCAATCGATGGATCTGCCTCTACTTCAGGAATTTGACCTTTCAACCAGATCGACGGTTCTACGGCCCCTTTATTGATCAATGGTCGAGACATCCTTTGGGTCTCCAGACTTCTGAAATCTCAATTCTCAAACTTTACTTCCCCTTGTAGTGTGAAAATTACTACCATGTGTCCTCTTGGATCAGAAGGTTGAGGCTTACTTTAGGTCTTTATCCAGAATCCATAGGATTACGCTGTTGATACTGAGAGGGGGGTGAATCAGTATCAAGTACAATTTAAAACCTTTTTCAACTTATACTTAAACCATTCAATTATATCCAATGAGAAATGAACAATAGTATAAGAGTTACACCAATACACCACAATACACCATGCTGAACACAGTATAAGAGTTACACCAATACACCAAGCAATACACCATGCACAATATATGAGAGAAATAATCAATAGTTTTGTTCAAGGGAAGTGCATGACTTCCAAAGGTAGCTACAAATTTTCCAAATGTAAAGGAGGATAAACTCCAAGAGGAATATATACAATCCTACAATATCAAGAGAGATCTGAACTCTTTCATTCTTGCCCCTTCCTTCCACCCAAGAATATATGAGAGATAATAAAACTTTATTCACTGGGTCTGCTCGTAAGATCTGACTTGTATAACATGCCCTGCGCTCAATATTTAAATATAAGGATTCTGAAAGTAACACACATAAAACTAAAGTCCGTACTCTTTCCAATGGAAGTGGTCCCACTCACATTTGGAGTCTGTATGAAAAGCAGGGACTGTTTTACCTGAACACCAAGCTTTTTGACTAGTTTCAGGACTGGTCACAACCCTATATTACACAGAGTACATTCCACACCATAGCGAATCAAGAGCTGAACTTTACCAGAGCTACCTTGATATGTCTTCACTACCATAGCAATTTAACCATCTGAAATCATTGCTCCCATAAAAAAAGTTATAGGAAACATGGTAAGATGACCTGAAAATAACATACCTTAGAACACATCACCAGACTTCCACCTCCCCTTGAAATCCGGCCTCTTTTTCTTCTTCTTCTCTCTCCAAATTGGACTTGTAATGCCTGTCGTATAATGATGTATTTATACCCATTTATGTCACTTCCTTTTAAATATTAGGCCGACCTGACACTTTCTTATTTTGTAATTCTTTTCTTTAATTGTCTTCGTGGCCTACATGTACAATTCACCTTTTCATCTTCTGTACCCATTTCTCCTCCACCATGAGGATCCACTTGACGTACCACATACCACTGGAAAGAGGCATGATGGCATGGTCCATCCATGTGGTGTTGTATCTTCATGTTAATTTTTCTTCATGTCCAAACAACTTCATCTAATCTTGCGGTCCAAAACCATCGACTAGGGTTGACATCAATGACAACAAACCACCCTTCCAAAAAATCTCCCTTTGTCATTGATGGCAACACTCATGCTCCCCCATCATGATCCTAATTTCTATCCCCCTTTGACACTGCACCAAAGGCATGGCTTCTCCTGAGTTTAATGGAAAAGGTAACCTTCTCTTTGGGGTTGCTCCCCATAAACATGTGGCACTCACATACTATATTCTCATCCTTATTTTTGGTCTTTGGGACATTTTCCCAGGAATCCTTTGTGTGGCTTGCCTCTCCTTCTTCATGTCTAGGATTTGAGTATGTCTGGTCTCTCTTCTTGTAGAAGTTGCAACCAATCTTCCTGAGTTACTTGATTTTTACATTTTCGGAATCAAACGTAAGAGTATCCTGATCACACATTTTTACTAACACTGAGTAGATTATGACCAAGCCTCAACCAATAGTAACATTCTTTTTGCTTTTACATTTTCTTCCAAGCTCACTACACCTTCTCCAAGTATTTTGTAGATGAGTCATTCCCAATGCAACATTGCTATCCTTCCTTTCAAGATGATGAATTTGTCTTGATCCCTAGTCATGTGTGAGATTCACTGAATGGCAATGAGATTTCTGTCATAATCTGCAATCCTCAAGTGTTTCTAGACCAAGATAATTGCATTTGTAGCATACAATATTTTTTGTCCATCAATGGTAAAAATGAATTATAACTTATATTAGACAAATCCAATGATTATTTCCTATATCCTCTGCTTACACCATTCATGTTTCTCGCATATTTGTTCCTTTCATTGAATCTACAATTAATTTCCTTATGTCCAAATTCTCGTAAGTATAATGACCAAGAAAGAAATTTGATACCTTGGAGTAAGGGGCCTTCTTTGTGATGTAGTCCATCCTGTCTCATGGTCTATTCTTCTCAGAAGTTTCCTTCATAATTCCATTGAAGCTTTGATTTTTGAAGGTAGGAGGTCTCTTGGATATTCATCTCTTTGTAATCATTCATTCTTTCTCGTACTGTGCCTCGTTCTATCAACTCACTGTATCTCTTTATTCAACCTTGTTGGTATTTGCATCTTCTTAGAAGTTTCACCCTATATCCAAGATGTGTTAAGTCTTTGGTGACTTAGTTTCTTAAGCTCTTCCTCAATGAGACAACTTCTTTGTTCAAGTTTCTACAATCTTCTTCTTTTCATCCTTTGACCTTCTTTACTTCCTCATTCTCTCTGCTTCTTCAAGTAGAGTTTCTAAGCAATGGTTTCTTCCTCATTTCCAAAGTCTCTATAAATTGTTCTAAGCCACAACCTTTCCTTTCACAACCAACCAACCAATTTCCTTTAGTTTCTTTATGTCTCTTGAGCTTCATATTTCAACTTTCAACATGCTCAATCCTCTGTCACTTCTTTCACCTTTGGATGAGGACATTCAAATTCAACGTGGACCCACCGGCCAAATTGGAAGCAAAAAGCTAATCAATATCTATTTTCTTCTTTGAAATCGAGATGTTGTAAAATCTTCTCAACTTCTTCTTCTTTCTTCCGCTTCTTCCCTTGTATAAAATTATTGTAGCTTGTCTCAAAGATATTTTGCTGATGCACATGATCCCACCTTAGATTTCAAATCGAATAATCCATCCTGGATGGTATCTATTGCCATTTTATTGTTCCTTTTTTTCTTCCTTCTCAGCTGCAGTCTTTCATTTCTTCAAAGCATTATATCCTCAAGTAAATCAGATCCAAACATCTACCCCAAGAGCTTTCTAGTAAGTTTCCATTCTATTTTTCCAAGATTCAAAATTGCTTCCATCAAATGCAGGGAATCCCATTTTGGAATGTTTCCTTCCATTTCCCTCGTGA
This sequence comes from Picea sitchensis, assembly GCA_010110895.2. NCBI lineage: Eukaryota > Viridiplantae > Streptophyta > Pinopsida > Pinales > Pinaceae > Picea > Picea sitchensis. The sequence continues at coordinate 104,542 of SNQJ01S0003983.1, read as the reverse complement.
TAGGACTTCCTCTTCCATATTAAACTCAGATTGAAGGTAACTTGCTCATACCAATTGTTGATAATCGAGAGGGGTGAATCTTGTACTGGTACAATTTAAAACCTTTCAACTTATAATTAAACCATTCACCATATCCAATGAGAAAATGAACAATAGTATAAGAGCACCACACCACAATACACCATGCACACATATGAGAAATAATCAATAGTTTTGGTTCAAGGGAAGTAATGACTTCCAAAGGTAGCTAAGCAAATTTTCCAAATGTAAGGGAGGGATAAACCTCCAAGAGGAAGATACAATCCTCCAATATCAAGAGATCTGAACTCTATCCTTGCCCCTTCCTTCCACCCAAGTAAGAATATATGAGAGATAATAAAATCCATTCAATTTCTGGTATGTTCATAAGACCCGACTTTTATAGCATGCCCTGCACTCACATTTAATATCTGATTCTGAAACTCGCATAAAAAAAAACACATAGTCCTGCATTATTTCCATTGGAAAGGGTCCCACTACATTTGGAGTCTGTATGAAAAAGTTATGACTGTTCTTTTACCCGGAATACCTTTTTTTGACTAGTTTCGTGATCTGGTCACAAAACCCTATATTCCATTGTGAAATATATATCCATAATTATAGCGAATCAAGAGCTGAACTTTTAAAAGAGGTACCTTGATATGTCTCTCTCACCACCATAAAGGATTTCACCATCTGAATTGTTCTAGAAAAAAGGTATGGCAAAAATGGTGTAAGATGACCTGAAAATAAATATACCTTAGAACACATCACCAAAAGACTTCATCCTCCCTTGAAAACCGCCCTTCTTTTCTTATTTCTTCTGAAATTAGACTTGTATCAAATGAATGTATAATTATGTTTTATTTATTACTTACGTCACTCCTTTAACATTGTAGGCCAACTGGCTAATTTCTTTATTTTGTAATTCTTCTTTCAATTGCCTCTTGGCCTACATGTACAATTCACTTTGTCATCTCTAAAAATTCATTTCCCCTCCACCATGAGGATCCACGTGACGTGCCACATACCACCGAAAGAGCATGATGTATACTATCCATCCATGGGTGTTGTATCTTCATGTTCATTTTCCTTCATGTCCAAATAACTTCATCAATCTTCTGGTCCAAAACCCATGACTAGGGTTGACATCAATGACAACAACCAATCTTCCAACATACGCCGCATATTTTCAGGATCAAACAGCCCAAATTCACTTCATTTGATCTGATGATTGAGATCTACTTTGGACGATCTGACAACTAATATCTACTTCGGATGATACAATGGTCGAGAATTTATTTCGGCTCTCTAGCTCTTTTGGCTTCAGGAATTTCAAATCTTGAAGTGATTTCTCTAGAGCTCACGATCTGTTGCCACGTATCCCTCTAGGTCTGATGGCTGAAATTTACTCCAGCTCTGTGGCTCTCTGGAATTTGGGTATTTCAAAGCTCAAACTGAAACTCTTGAAATGAATGATGTTCATTTAATCAAGATCTTAGATCAATGACTTGATATGTCTACGATGCAGCTTTGCCTTGTATTAAATCCAACGGATCTCCATATTTTCTTATCCTATCCTTCCACTTAATTTGATTCAATGACTGACATAGATTTAGATGATCGAGATCTCATATCTTTCAGCTTATCCTATCCTTCCACTCAAAAGTGATCCAACGGTCATTGTCTCTCTTCCTCCTGATTTTATGATCTATCTGACTTGGAAGGTTTTCTAAGTGTTCAAAGATATCAACCTTTTCTCCTCCTAAGAGTCTATTTCTTGGACCTCGTCTGCACTTCTGGAAACCTCTATCTCTTCTAAGATTTCTTGTCTTCTTATCTCTCAAGGTTTAGTTCACTTATGTTCTTTCCATCAATGACAAGTACACTCTTCTTTTAAACATGCCAACAATCTCCCCCTTTAGCATTGATGGCAACCCCAAAAGGCTATACTATTCTTCTTAGACCTCCAACTATAGCATACAAACAACACCTTTTTATCCCCCTTTGACATCAATTTCAAAGAAACAGAGAGTGACTCTATGCTCCCCTTGATCAGAAATACTAGGAGCACTCTCCCCCTGATCAGATAGACTATTTATCTTGATAATGGGGTCACGCCCAACTTTTGCCGTAGATACTCAAACTGAGATTTTGCAAGCGGTTTAGTGAAGATATCAACAATCTAATCTTTGGATGGAATATAATGCAAAGAAACAACAATTTTGGTCACCTATTCCCTCAAGAAGTGATACTTGATGGGTATATGATTGGTCTTGGAGTGAAATACAAGATTCTTGGACACACTAATTCCACTAGTATTATCACAATGAATTGGGATCGATGCAGTATATTTTACCTCCAGGTATGCAAGTGTCTAAATCATCCACAATACTTGGGTACAACAAGTGGTAGGTGCAATGTATTCATATTATGTATTTGATAAGGAAATGGAACCTTGCTTCTTTCTCAACCATACTACAAGAGAATATCCTAAGAAGATTGCACCTCTACTCGTGCTTTTCCTTTCATCCACGCAGTTAGCCCAATCAACATCTAAATAGACTGATAGTTGAAAATTATGATTCTTAGGATACCATAGACCATAGTTCATCGTTCCTTTCAGGTATCTGAATATTCTTTTCACAGCTAAAAAATGACTCTGTTTAGGTGTAACCTGATACCTTCCTACCATTCCAACAACATGCATTATGTCTAGATGGGATATTGTGATGTACAATAGGATGCCTATCATAGACCTATATGAACTCTTATCAACATCAGGTGAGTCATCATCCTTGCTTAACTTGCATCCAGTGACCATAGGTGTACTCATAGGTGTAGAATCTTCCATTTGAAATCTTTTCAACATTTCTCTTAGATATTTCTTCTGAGAAAGAAATATTCCTTTAGACCTCTGAGTAATTTGCAAACCAAGAAAAAATGGCAGTTCCCCTATCATAGACATTTCAAATTCAGACTGCATGGTAGAAGAAAACCATTGTACCAATGAATAATTATTACTTCCGAAGATGATTTCATCTACATAGACCAACACAATAAGCAAATAATTACTCTTTGTTTTGATATATAGATTGTTGTCAACTATTCCTCTCTTGAACCCTTTGTCTTGAAGACACTTATCCAATCTATAATACTAGGCACAAGGAGCTTGTTTCAACCCATATAAGGATTTCTTCAGCTTACAGACAAGGTTAGGGTTATCTAATAGTTCGAAACCCTCTGGTTGTTCCATATAGAATCCTTCTTTTAGATATCCATTTAGAAAACATGACTTGACATCCATTTGATAGACTTTAAACTGTTTATGACAAGCATAGGCAAGAAACATTCTAATAGCTTCTAATCTTGCTACGGGAACAAATGTTTCATCAAAATCCAATCCTTCTATTTGAGCGTATCCTTTGCAAACCAATCTAGGCTTATTTATTACAATAGTTCCTTGCTCATTCATATTATTTTTGTAGACCCATTTGTATCCTATTACATTTTTATTTGTTGGCCTAGGAACAAGTTCCCATGTGACATTCTTTTCAATCTAGTCCAGTTCCTCATTCATTGATTTTAACCAATTTACATCTTTACTGGCTTCATTAAAGTTCTTGGGTTCCACCATGGATATGCAGGGTATATGTGATTTCTCGGTGTCTTTGATTATCCTTCTCCTGGTTTGTACACCTTTGTCTTTCTCACCAATTATATGACTTTCAGGATTATTCTTTTGAGTAATTCTGGAGGAAGGATTTGATGTTGATTGTTGTTCCGACTCTTCTTTTCTGGGTGTCTCTTCTCCACCTAATTCATCATCTTATTGTGACTCTGAGATTTGTTCTTCTTCATTTTCATTATTCTCATTATCTTTTTCATCTGGCTTAGTGCTTAATCTCTGTTGATCTTTTACAGGAGCTTCTTCATAAATTCGAAAATCAATATAGTCTACTAATTTATGCATTATTTTGTTAAAGCATCTGTATCGTTTATTGTTCGTTGCATATCCTAAGAAGATACCTTAATCATCTCTATTATCAAATTTTCCCAGATCATCATCATTATTATTGACTAGCATAAAGTAACGTTCTCCTCCAGTTCCTTCCTTTTGCGATGGTCCACACAAATCCATATGAACAATTGGAAGTGGTTTCTATGAAGATGTGAAACTCTTCGATTTGAATTGAGCACGAGTCATCTTCCCCATTTGACAGGATTCACATATAGATTTATTAGGCTTAGATATTCTTGGAAGGTCTTTCACAGTGCCTTCATTATTTAGTTTGACAGTATGATCAAAATTCAGGTGACCAAGCCTTATGTGCCATAACCAACTTTCACCAAATTTTCTTAAATGACATTTCTCCTTATCTTCCTTCAGAACATATACATTGTTTTCATTTCTAACCCCTTTTGCAATAAGCTCTCTTGTGTTTACTGTCTTTATTTTACAATTCTTGGCAGTGAAAGTGACTTCACATCCTCTATCACATATCTGACTGGCACTAAGAAGATTATGCTTTAAACCATCAACAAATAATACATCTTGAGATTTGATTCTTCCATTACTTAATCTTACTAGACCTTTACCTCTGATCTTTCTTGGAGCATCATTTCCAAAGGTCACACTCCCTGATTTATTTTCTTTGAGTAATAGGAACTTACTTTTTTCACCTGTCATATGAATGGAGAATTCTCTATCAATATACCAGGGGTATTTTTGTCTTTGAGCTGACAACAATAATCGACACTTATTATCTTCATTCTTCTTCCAAACCTTGACATTTTCAGCTCTGTGATTTGAATCTGGATTATAGTTTTTTAAGCAACAGTCTGCAGCTTTATGTCCATAATTATGGTAGATGTAACATTTTGCTTCATTGAATAAAGGATCATAACGATTGTTATGTTTAATATGCGTCCTTTTCCCATCCATCACATGATTTGCAATCTATGGTTTTTTGTTACTTAGTTGTCTCATTCTTTGTTGTGGCAGATATTTATTCCTTGGTTGTCGTGATTGCTCATGTCTAAATCTTAAAGAACAATTTACAGCTTTGTGGCCAAAGTTAGAGCGGTAAAAACAATATCCATAGAAAAAATATTTGTACCTGGAAAATGATTGTCTTCTTTGAGCATGTCGATTTCTTCCATGTTTATGATTTCCTTGAGCAGAGGGTGTATTATTTCTTTGTTCTACAGATTCAGTTATGGTATCTTTTCCTTCACTCCTCCTTGGTGGTTGATTCTCTTCCTTTGTTTCTGTAGGTTTGTTGTTGTCAATGGTTGTAGATTTGACAAACTTGATGGATTCTTTGTTGCTTGGCTAACCACTACTTGATCCCTCTTCATAACCCAAACCATATTTCAACTTTGAATTCCTTTGTTGATTTAGAATGGATGATAATCCTTCCGAGGCTTTAATATTTGTTAGATTCTAATGATATAAGGCCTGAAATTTCTCTAGATCGTTTCTTATATTCACTACTTCAGCTTCCAATTTTTCACCTTTTGTTTTGGCTTCCTTCAACTGTTGTTTGAGGATGTCTTTAATCTTCTTAGCTTCTTCTAAATTAACATTCAACAGAGCAATTTCTTCATATGGTTCATTGCATGTTTTCTCATACGTGAGCAATAACTGTTTTTTTTTCTTTTCTTTTCTCCGAGTCTATCAGTCTCTTCCATGGCACTGACAAGTTCTCCTTCAAAATCTACTACTTCTTCAAAATCAATGAACTCACTTCCTGTATCTTTAGTGTTTAGATCTTCTAAATCTATTAGCATGATATCATTTATTTTATCTTCAATAGAAGAGTCACTTCTTTCATCATCTAAGGGATCATCATCATTGTTTACACAAAGGATTTTCTTCTTAAAATTATTCTCTTTATAAACCTTATTGTGTGTGTTCTTCTCTTCATCATCATATGTCTGATCCTTTACTTTTTGAGGACAAATAGATTAAAAATGACCTATCTTACCACAGTTAAAGCATTTGAAGGGCATTTTACCTTTGTATTTTCCTAATCCTTTCTTCAGTATTCTCACAAAATTTTCTTCAATCTCATCTATATCGAAGTCTATGTTTTTCTCTACTTTAAAATATGCCTCTCTTGTAGTGGATTTACCTTTGGTGATTCTCATTTCATAAGAAATTAGGGTTCCAAGAAGTTGATCTAGTGTCAACGTTTTGAGATTAGTTATTTCCTCTATAGCAGAGACCATTGAGTTAAATCTATCAGGAAGAGATATTAATATTTTTTGGACTAGAAAAGTTTCATCTATCATTTCACCTAGGCCTTTCATAGTGTTGACAAGTTCTTCTATACGTAAGAAGTACTTACTGATAGTTTCATATTCATCTATCTTTAACTACTCAAATTTCAGTCTGTGAGTCTGAAGTTTTGTGTCTTTCACCTTTTCATTACCTTCATAACTACTTATCAGCTTCTCCCACATAACTTTTGTTGAATCACAGTGCATGAATTTGACAAACTTGGCTTCAAAAAGTCCATTGAGGATGGCATTCATTGTTTTTTCATTAAATATAAACTCCATCTTATCATCTTTTGAGGCCAAGACTAAAGGCTTCAAATATCCCATTTCAACGACATCCAAAACATCAACATCCAAAGACATTAAATGTGTTCTCATTCTTATTTTATAGAAGGAAAAGTTTGTTCCATCAAACAAAGGGGGTCTATTAGTTCAACATCCATCATGACTAGTCATTTTCAATCTTATGGATATACCTTTGATCAAAGGCACCGTCTCTGATACCAATTATTGGAAATATAACTGAGAGCGGGGGGTGAATCAGTTATGTATATAAGCTTGAACCTTTTCTTGTTATTTTATTATTCTTTCTAGATTATTATTTAATGTGTTGTTGATAACTTAGCATGCATAGATACAAAATATTTGATCAATCACAAAGAATACATAGAGACACTGATTTTCACGAGGAAACCCATAAGGGTGAAAACCTCTTCTTCTTAGGATGTCAATCAAGCTCCAACTTTCATGTACATCACAATCTTTGAGCTCCAACTCAAATATGAGGCTACAACCTCTTATAACAATACACAACTTGTAGAGAGCACCAACTCTCATATTTCTCTAGAACCAACTAGATGGAATCACTAACTCCCAAGTTTCTCTAGCACCCACTAGATGGAAGAACCAACTCCTAGAATATCTTCTAGCACCAACTATAATTTAGAGGACTGCAATCCCCCCTAGCACCACCCTACCACCCTGATTGAATCTTACAAACCTTTACTTATTTGCTATGTCTATGATATGGTCGGTTATATCTCCATGTCTCCTCTGCCTCTTATATCTTCTATAATTTGTTCTGCTTCTATTCTCTTCTCTTCCTCCTGTTGTGCACACTGATCCCTCTATTCAACTTCTCTTCTTACTTTATACTATGTGTTGTCTCTGCATGCTATATGTTGCACCTCTGATCTCCAGTTCAGGTCTTGTACATGGTCACATTCTACCCACATGCATAACTCTTAAAAACACACACACACTCTTCTTTGTTCTGCATGTCTTTCTCACCCAAATCCTCTGCCAGATCATCATAAAAACTCTTCATCTTCTTTAGTGGTTATACTGAATATGTTCATCATCAGTGGTCGTTATCCAAAGATTCTTTGGCTTCTCTGGTAGTTGCAACTCTTCGTCTTCTTTGTTAGTTACAACCGGTCATTTTTGTCTTCTTTGGCCTCTAAGCCCCTTCCTTCACGTGACCATCGGTAGTGACTTGGGGCCAAGTACTTCTAGATTTCACATTTTGCATCTTTGGATGTAAGCCAACCCTGACTCTTGCAACTTCTGAACTCACTCTTAGCGAGTACTAGCTCCATTCTCGACATGACCTTGGGAGATGATCTCATGTGACCATGCGATTGTGGGTGCATCCAAAGGTGGTTTGAAATCAAACTACTTTTCGCCCCACAATTTACCTCAAGCCTCCACATGTCCTCTCTCCAAAACCATGGTTTCTATTGTGGCCCACCCTTAACTTATTAAAGTTCACATACCTTCAATCCCCCCAATGTGATGGGAGCATTGATCTCATGATATTGATAGTGTTCTTGAATAAATGGTTCATATTTGTCCTCTCAAGATCTGCAGATCAGATCTAACCTTCCTAAATCGATGGTTGTGATTTACTTTGTGATCCAGGCTCCGAGAGTTTCAAATATGAAACCTTTCTTTTCTCTATATGTCAATCATCTGGAGTTGATGATCTATGGACACCTGTCCTTATCAATCGATGGCTCTGCCTTTACTTCAGGAATTTGACCTTTCAACCAGATCAATGGTTCTGCGACCCCTTTCTCGATCAACGGTTGAGATCTTCTTCGGGTATCTGGACTTCTGAAATATCAAGTCTCAAACTTTACTTCCCCTTGAAGTATGCAGATTATTGCCATGTGTCCTCTTGGATCAGACGGTTGAGGCTTACTTTAGGTCTTTACCCAAAGCCCACAAGATTAGGCCACGTCTTTTCTGAATTAGACGACCCATATTCACTCTTCGGATGATCTAACGCTTGAGATTTGATTTGGACAATCTGACGTCTGAGATCTACTTTAGATGATCTGATGGTTGAGAATTTATTTCGGCTCTCCATCTCTCTGGGCTTCGAGAATTGAAAATATCAAATTGAAAATCTCGAAGTGATTTATCTGGAGCTCACGATTCATCGCCATGTATCCCTCTGGATATAATAGTTGAAATTTACTTTCACTCTCTGGCTCTCTAGACTTTGGGTATTTCAAATCTCAAACTGAAACTCTTGAAGTGAGATTTTTTCGTAGTGTAACCTACTCACATGTTTAGACTCGAAACAAATTATGTTCGTTTGATCAAGATCTTAGATCAACGAATCGATATGTCTGCAATGCATCTTTGCCTTGGATTAAATCCAACATCTCTCCATCTTTGCTTATCCTATCCTTCCACTTAATTTGATCCAATGAATGAAAAAGATTCAGATGATTGAGATCTCAGATATTTTAGCTTATCCTATCCTTCCACTCAAAAGTGATCCAAAAGTCGTTGTCGCTTTTCCTCCTGAGTTTCTAATCTCTCTGACTTATAAGGTTTTCTAAGCATTCAAGGATATCAACCTTTGCTATCTCTTCTGATATTTCTCACCTTCTTCTCTCTCGAGGTTTGGTTCACTGTTGTTCTTGCCATCAATGACAAGCACACTCTTCTTGTAAACATGCCAAAAATGTTTCTCCTTTATATAGAGAATTCCATGAATGCCTTGAATCTTCTCGGAGAAGTTTCTTTGGCTACGATTAATGTGTTGAATCTTGTCGAGTACGCTTCATTTAATTCCGTTAATTCTTTGATTCACGAATTTTTTCCCTAACGATTGTTTTTCACTTTTCTGACCGTTTGCCCCATTTCCGATGTGCTGAATGTTTTGAATGCGCCGTTCATTTCTGTTGTGATTTTTCCTTATTGCACGATGTTTTTCTTTTTGTCAACCATCTGTCATGCACAAACATTTTTCTTTTTGTCGTGTTGAGTCCACTATCACTCCGCACGATATTTCCCAGTATTTTTGTATTTTGTATCTTTGTATTTCTTTTTTCTTCTTTTTCTCCTTTTTATTTCTTTTTATTATTTTTTATTGCTAAACTCTTCTATAATACACTATATACATACATTTCTCACTTTCTTGTAAATTTTAAGAACTAGGAGGTCGAATGTCCCTCTAAAGTTTCATTTGACTCTCATTGATCATTCCTTTTAGTTTGGTTCCTGCCATATCCTTTATTTGTATAGATCCCCGATCTGTGACAATCCTGACTTCATAGGGCGCTAGCCAATGCATTCTAAATTTACCAAGATGTTGGAAAACTTTAATGTCATAGAGCAAGACTAGGTCTCCTTTCTTGAAACTCTTGTTCTTAATATGTTTGTCATGCTAGGATTTGTCTCTTGATTTTTGTACTTCTTGGTGAAATCCTACCATAATATCGTGATCTTCCATATCCATTAGCTTATTTAACCTTTTTGTTACTATGCCTCTTTTTGTCATGTTTGTAATTCCTGCTACGCGCAAACTGGGTACCAAAAATTCCAATGGAACCACAGATTCCTACCCATACACCAATATGAATGGTGTATGTCCTGTCAACTTCTTACATGTATTCATGTATGCCTACAGTACTGTTGATATTTTCAAATCCCAGTCATCCTTGTTGACATTGGAGATCTTTTTCAGAGCATTTTCCAAAATCTTATTGAAATATTCTACTGCTCCATTTTCCTGAGGATGGTATGGTGTACTCTTCTAGTGATAGAATTCAAACTCCTTACTCATAGCCCTAATAGTATTGTTGATAAAGTGAGCACCTTGGTCACTCATCAAAATTCCTCGACATCAAAATATGGTGATCACTTGCTCAAACAAGAAGTGTGTTGTTGTCTCTTCCCTACAGTATTTGACTGGTGCTGCTTCTTCCCATCTTGTTAAGTATTATGTCACAGTAATGATATATCTGTTGATTAAGGTTGGTTGTCATTGATGTCAACCCTTGAAGAAAGACTCATAACACAAAGGTTTGGGTAATGGAACCAATAGTGTTTTATGTAAATATGACTCATTATTTTTTTGTCATGGTTGATAAGAGGTAAATATGGATGAACTCCAAAGTGGTCCCCTTATGGTGAAAGCCCTCACGGGAAGACGCTTTGTGGAGTAAGAAAACCCATGCTTAATTATGGAATAATGAGATGAAGGAAAGTGTTAACTATGGAATAATGAGCCGAAGGAAAGTGAATTTGTCAGGGAAAATATCCAGATGGATAGTGCTTGTCAGCGTCATTTCTGGTGGTATGTGGAACGTCACATAATTCCCTCACAGTTAGAGAGTTATGGCCATGAGAAGTTGAGACCCTGGCTTGGGTAATGAACCCAAGTTTGTTTGATGGGTACTATGCAAGGAGTTTGAGGATATATTTTCATATAATGCTAATTATATATGGATAAAATGTCATTCCATTTCTGGTGGTATATATAACATCACACACCCCATGGTTTGAGAGTTATGGTCTTACAAAATTGGAGGACCCTCATATGTCATCTAGAAGCCCCAAAAAGGTCAAAGTAACCCATGGTTTAAGATATTTTAAAAGGTAAATAATAAAGGAAGTGATTGAGTGTATTAGAATTCAAAGTGAATACAAAATAAATTATTTCAATAATAATTTTAATGATAAAATTAGAAGTGGACCCAACCGTGAAAGGAAAAAGGGGGCCAAGTGACCTAGAAGATGTTTTAAGGAAGCTACTTGGAGAGTATAAACAAGAGTATAAGTGCGCTCCCCATTTGAAACAATAATTCTTGAGAATATTGAATATTCATAGGTTTCTGAGTACAAATGATATCTAAGCTGAAATTTTAGGAAAGTGAAGTAAAGAACGCCGAAATGCAAGGAGGGATAAAATGTTTTCGATGGTGTTTCTGTTGTATGTTATTTTCAGGTCATCTCACCATTTTCCTATAAAGTTTTTATATAATGATTCAGATCCTAAATTGCTATGAAAGTGGGATAAACATATCCAAGCATTTGTGGTTACAAAATTCAGCTTGTGGGTCATTTCCATTTTCGGAGTTACACTCTGTGGAAAATAGGCTTGGTGGTCAGTCCGGAAACTAGTCGAAATCAGGTGTTTCGGGTAAAACATCATAACTTCCTTTCCATAACAGATCAACATTTAGTGAGACCAATTGTGTTGGTTAGGTAACATCTTAGTATTCTATGTAATATTTTCGATCATTTCATCAAATATTTTGTGTGGGGTATTCTCTGCTATCTCTCTCTTAGAATATAGACTCAAAATTCAGCAAGGTATGCCATTTTTCTTATAAATCCTTTTTGAGAGGTTCCAAGTAGTTCCTAATTTGGTAGAATCTGCATAAAAGACAATACAACATTTTATTAGTTTCATATCTTCTTTATACATTACAAAATTCAAAATTATGATTACTTCCAAGTTAGGGTTGTTGGATCAATCCAAAAACTAGGCACTTGTGAGAGACTAAAGAAAAGTTTGATGAAAATGCTAGTCTCTTGTTTTTAATGTTAAGAAAGGTTTGCGTGGAATGATCATATACACTAGTTATATTACAAATCTACAAATCAGATTTGGATGATGAAATTGATGAGGTATCTTTGGGTTGAGGGACATGTTGAGTACATGGCTGAGACAAGTAGTTGATGAGTTGGGCGCACATACATGAGGTGTATAGTTGATGATGTTGGTACATATTGATGAGTCATAGTTGATGAGAAGTTGACACATGATTGGTAACATACTAAGTAACATGGTTGGATGCACTTTTTTTTTTTTTTTTTTTTTTTTTTTTTGTGGTACAGGTTGATTACAAAGTTGGTGCATGGTTGATGCACTTGTTTATGGTACATGTTGATTTATAGGTTGATGCACATTGATGCAATTTTTGTGGTATAGGTTAATTACGTGTTGAGGTACGTGCTGATGCATGGTTCATATTTATTGGTATAGGCTTACAAAAATATATCTCAATGCTGATAGTGTGACAGTTGGTTCCATCATTCTACTCTACTCGTGGTGGTGGTTGGATGAGGCAAGGACAGTGGTTGTAGCCACCCTTCCCGGCCAGAGTCGAGAACATTGGGGTTGTAGCCTTCAGTTGTAGCCAGAGATTTGGGGTTGGAGCTTCAGCTTAAAGTTGTAGCCTCCTTCCAGTTGCAAATTGAAAACAAAGGAAGTTGGTGCTTCTGTAATGAATGTAATTCTTCAAGACATATAAGAAAAACATTCTGGGGTTTTCTCCTGATTTGGGTTTAAACATAAAACACCGTGTACCGTGGCTGTGTGTGTGATCGTTTTTTTTTTGTTCATTATTGGATAATAATTACATTGATATAACATTTGAAGAAAAAGGATTATAATTACGCATTTCGATTCACTCTCTTAGTAATCCAACAATTGTACCGAAAGTAGGTTCCTTCAAATTAGTTTAACCAATCGGTGAGATAGATCATGGAGAGTACCAAATCGTGATAAAAAATGGAATACCATAGTTTGATGGAAATAAGCATGCTTTTGGAGCAGGATGAAGGTATATATACAAAAGCAGGACGTTTATAATCAATTGTAGATGGATACACAGCACTGCTAGCCTACCCAACAAGTGACAAAGTAGTGAAACTCTGGCGGAGAATAATTCCAAAGCCATAAATGCACTTTTGAATGGTCTCGATACAGATTCACCCAAAGTTGCACATTGTAAATATGCTAAAGAGATTTGGGACAAGCTTGAAATATTTTGAAGGAGATTCAAAAGTCAAAATAGCAAAGCTTGAAACTGGCTGCAGTTCAGCTTTCGAACAACAACTAAAAAATGAAGGAAAATGAAGATGCTACGCTACCTACTTCTTACAAGTCGATGAAACAAGGAATGCAATCATAGGATTGGGAGAAGAAATCAAGAATCTATAATTGTTCAAAAGGTACTAAGATCTCTTCCTAAGAGATTCAACCCTAAGATATCGCTAAGAAGAAAGATCGTTCTAAACTCAATAAGCATGGACGAATTGCATGGAATATTTCATATGCTGTGAATATTTCATGTAGTTTTTCCATGCTTGTTGAGTTTAGATGTAAAAGAAGCAACCTTCAAAGCATCCAAAAGATCAAAGCAAAAAGAAAAGGAACAAGAAGAATATAGCAATAGCGACATGCCTAAGATGAAGAAGTGGCCAACTTCACAAAAGACCTAAGAAGGGAACCAATGGTAGGTACTGAGGTAAGCTCTTTTAATTTTGTTTTAATTGTGTGATGGTATTGGTCATTTTGCCAACAAATGTCCCCATAAGAAAAAGAGGTTGATGAAGGTTACTCAAAAGGCGCACAAACATAAAAAGGTAAAGAACTACAAAGAAAGTTTTCAAGAAAAACTTTTTCACTAAAGAAGACATCATCTCACCATCGATGAAGATGAAATCAAAGGATGTTGAAACATGGAGAGTCTCTATTCATGGCAGAAGACTAAAAAGAATATGAAAAAGAATAAGAAGAAGAAATTGAAGAGGCGTAAAATACCAGAAGAATTAATGAGTTCCATGGAAGTCATCAAGAGAAAAGAAGAAAACAAGAAACTACAAGCGTAACTAGACAAGAAAAAATACACTAAGAGCTTGTAACAAATGATTACAAAATTGAAGGTTCAAATAGAAGAAGATAAAAAGAAATTGAAGAAGCACTCAAAGAATAGCTATAAGGAAAGGATGGGATCATTGGAAATTGGGAAGCAAAGATTGTCACACTAAGAAAGGATATTCAAAAGAAAATATGGAGAATAGCTCAAAGTTCTTGACATTATTAGCAGTCAAAAATCTATCTTGACAAGTCCCGACTTGGATACAATCAAACGTAAAAGGATCAATCTCCAAAACAACAGTAGAGCAAAGAAACAAATCCAAAAAGTTATGCGTAAAACAATCAAAGGGATAAAAAGATATACAAGGGAAGATTACAGTGGGCACCTCCACCGATAAGATCTAGATTTCAGAATCAACAACATATAGAAAAGCCTCAAGAAGAAGAATGATTCATAAGAGCACCCTCCCTCATAAGATCTTTAACTACCGTGTATCGAAACCACATTTTGGTTTATGTTATGCTTGTAATAATTTTCTACATAAAGTTGTGAATTTCAGAACTAACAACAGGAACAATAAAAAAATAGACCCTAAATAATAGCTCCAAAAACAGTTAAAAAAAAAAAAAAAAAAACAAAGAAGAAGTTACAATAGGTTTGAATCCTGAGCACCGGGCGGAATGTTACAAATGTAACAATTTGGACACATGACCAAAAATTGCGTATCGGTAGTCCTCCTAAAGAACCTCAACAGTCACAAACAAGAATCTCTAAAATGACATGGATAAGAAAGCAAGATCAATATAGCAATGAAGAATGCACAAATACCTACAAGCTAAAACAGTAAGAAACGTGTCATATGTTGACAAGGGATGTTCAAAACATTACGACAGTGATAGACAAAAGTTTACATTATGAGAGGAAAGAGATGGATCACCTTTGAAATGATGATTCATCCAAGATCATTGGAAAGTACGCTTTGAATTGGGAACAAGAATGAAAAGGAAAAATGTTCTACTAGTAGAAGATATGAAATGTAATCTTTTAAGTGTGATTCAAATGTGTGAACAAGGACATAAAGTTACTTTTGATTCATAAAAGTGTGAGATAAGAAAAGAAGGTTCAGTGGAAATTGGGTCGCCATACCGCTAAGAACTTCAAGCAACATATAATGTGTTAAGTGAAATTGGAAATGAAAAGTGTTGTCTAGGAAAGGAATATGAAAGTTGGCTATGGCATAGAAGAATGGGTCACATGCATTTTGTAACCTTGTCAAAGTCAGCAAAAGAGAAGCAATGAGAGAAATGCCCCATCCTTAAACCAACCAACACTTTATGCAAGCATTGCCAACAAGGAAAGAAAACAAAGACTGTGTCTAAATCAAAGGAATATTCAACAACAAACCACCTGAAATTGTGCATACTGATCTAGTTGGACAAACTACAACAAAAAGGCTTAAAAGGTGAGTGATACTTTATGTTATTAGTTGATGATTATACAATAATGACCGCATTTTGTTTTCTCAAGAATAAGTCAGTAGCCTTTGAAAATTTTAAGATCTACAAGGGAAATGGTTGAAAATGAGATGGATTCAAGAATCAAATGCTTAAGATCTGGATATAATGGAGGAGAATTCACCTCAAAGGAATTTATGGACTCTCGCAAAGAAATCATGGAATAAAAAGGCAATTCTTCATCACTAGGACACCTCAATAGAATGGAGTTGTTGAAAGAAAGAATATGATAATACAAGAAATGGCTCTAACAATGATAATGGATTCAAAGTTGATGTAAATTTTGACATAGGTAATGCATATAGCGTATCACATTCAAAATAGAGTAATTCTAAAACAACATGGATAAACTCCATAATGAAGCCATGGAAAGGAAGAAGACCAACAAATGAAGCACTTCAGAGTTTTGGGAAGAAAATGCTACATCAAAAGAGAAGATGGCGTAATGGAAAAGTTTGACTCTCATATGGACAAAGGAATAATTTGTTGGTTACCTGGCACAAGGAAATCATATAAGCGTTACAATCTAAGATTAAACAAAGTTGTGGAAAGCATCAACGCAACAATCAATGAAAACAGAAGACCAATCAAAGAAAGAAGAAAACAAATCAATGGAACAACTTTTGAAGAAGAAGATGAAAAAGAAGAAGAAGAGAAGATGAAGATGGAAGATGAAGGAACTGGCTGTATGGTATAAGAGTAAGTTCAACAAGTATATCCAAAGACACCTAGCAAATGAGTACAAAAATCATCATCCTTCAGATCAAAATTATTGGAAACAAAGAGGTGGAGTTGAGACTAGAAGAAAATCGTTCATCCACAAGAAACAATTCCAGTTAACTCTTATCTACAATCGAACCAAATTACTTTGAAGAAATAACAAGGATGAATTTTGGAATAAGGCCATGGATGAAGAATTGATCAAATATAGAAAAATGACACTTGGGAATTGGTTCCAAGACCAAAGAATAAGAATGTGATCCACACAAAATGGGGTTTCGCGGAATAAATTGAATGAAGATGGACAAAGTTACAAGGAACAAAGCTAGATTGGTATGTAGCTGATATGCACAGATCAAGGAATCGACTTTGAAGAGACATATGCCCCAAATTTGAATTGAAGAAATCCATTTTCTTTATCTTTATACGTTCCAAAATGTTAAAGTATATCGATGGACATAAATCATCTTTTATGAATGGGGAAATTGAAGAAGAAATATACATTAATGTTCCGCGACTTCAAATGACGAACACGTGACTATGTGTGTAAATTAAAGAAGGCTCTCAGCTATCCAAACATGCTCTTAGAGCATGGCACTCTAGACTAGATAAGTATCCGGTAGGCAAGGTTCAGAAAAGGAAGTGCGCATGTAAACCCTACATCAAGGTAAGTCAAGGTAATATTTCCATTAATTGAAGTTTATGTTGATGGCTATTATTTTGTAGTGATGATGACAAAAGTTAAGACGCCAGAATTTGCAAAAACATCATGAAAGTGAATTTGAAATGTCATTACTTGAGAATTATCCTTCTAGGACTTTAGATACGCCAAAGAAACCGAGGAATTTTTATTTCAAACCAAGTATATCGAGAAATGCTAAAGAGGTTCGAAATCGGAAGATTGTAACCAATTATCACCCCATGCAAACCAACAAGTTGAGCAAAGATGATTCAAAGTCTAAGCTACATCAGAGAAATATAGGCTCAACACGTAATTACTATATGTGACAACATCCAAATCCCATATAATGTAGTAGAAGTTAATATGTGGCATGATTTCAAGCAAGACCAAAGGAATCACATGTATTAGCGAAAGAGGATCTTCAAATATCTCAAAGGAACATAAGAGTTTGGATTATGGTATCCAAAAGAAAATATCTACCACTTATGGTTTACATAGATGCGATTAGGCGTGTTGTATTGATGATCGATGAAGAACCAATGGAGAAATGTTCTACTTAGGAGAGTGTTTAGTATCATGTATAAACAAGAAACAATCATCTGTGATCTCTATCCACAGCCCAAGGTAGTATATTGCAGCAACAATATGTTGTAATAATGTAAGTTCCTTTGACAACAAACCTCAATAAATTGTGTTTGAGTATGATGAGCCCATATTCCAATATATTGTGATAATACAAGTTCCATCAGATCTCAAAAAACCTATGATGCACTCCAAGACTAAGCACATTCCAATCAAGTATCACTTCTATGCAACACAGGTTGCGTAAAAGAACATCAAAGTTGAGTATGTGGGCACAAAGAAATGTATGGCTAAATATCACAAAACAACTTCCACGTGAAGCCTTTGAACATCTTCAAAGACTTGGAGTTATTTCTACCCAAAATGAATTCTTTTGAATGCTTTTACCTGTCCTATATGTCTTAGATGTAAATGAGAAAGCACCATAAGAGGACATTATGTCAAGGGGAGCAGCCCCAGATGGAAATATACCTTGCCATTGATGACAAGGGGAGAGATATTTATCAGATATATGGTGCATAGTTCCAAGAGGATCAGATTTATCATATGCAGAGGATAGAGGCATGGTTTCGGGGAGGCATGAGTGATATGATTTCGCACAGACGAAAGTGTTTCCATCAATGCCAAAGGGGGAGATTTGTTGATTAAGGTTGGTTGTCATTGATGTCAACCCTGAAGAAAGACCCGTACCACAAAGGTTTGGGTAATGGAAACAATAGTGTTTGATGTAAATATGACTCATTATTTTTCATGGTTGATAATAAGTAAATATGGATGAACTCCAAAGTGGTCCCTTTATGGTGAAAGCCCTCATGGGAAGACGCTTTGTGGAGTAAGAGAACCCACTATTAATTATGGAAGAACATGAAGGAAAGTGAATTTATCAGAAAAAATATCCTCTATATTGATAGTGTTTGTCATGTCATTTCGGAGAAAGGAACGCCACATAGTTCCTCACAAAGTAGAGAGTTATGGCCTATAGTTGGAGACCCTAGGTTTGGGTAATGCACCCAAGTTTGTTTCCATGGGTAATGGCATGAGTTATGATATATTTTCGTGATAATAATATTCTATATGATAGTACATGTCATGCCATTTCTAGTGGTATGTATAACATCACATAATGCCTCACGGTCAGAGAGTTAAGTGGCCTCACGGAGTTGGATGACCCTCTTATGTCATCTAGAGCCCCAAAGGTCAAAGTAATCAAAGTGGTTTAAGAGATTTCCAAAGGAAAATAATAAAGAAGTTTATGAGTTTATAATTCAAATTGAATACAAAATAAATTTATTTCTAAATAATTTTAATGGAGAAATTAGAAGTGGACCCAACCCTAAAATAAGGCGGGGCCATGACCTAGAAGATGTTTTTAAGGAAGCTACTTGAGAGTATAGATAAGAGGTGTTGGGTTCTCTCATTTGAACACACTTGAGAATATTGAAATACCTGTGTTTCGAGGTGCGGCCAAAATGATATTTAAGTCAAAATTCGGGAGGAAAGTGAAGAAAAGATGGCCTAATGCAAGGGAAGGACAAATCTTTACGGTGTTCTAATGCATGTTATTTTTAGGTCATCTCACCATTTTCAATTATAAATTGTTTTCTATAATGATCTCGACCCGAATCATATTTAAGGAGAAAAAATATCCAAGTATCTTTTATTAAAACAATTCATCTTGAAAGGCTGCTGTATTTTGGAGCACCTGAAAATTAGGTTTGTGGCCCATCTCCAAACTAGTCAAAAATTAGGTGTTTCGTAACAATGTCATAACTTATTAATAATAGATCAAAAATCATGAGACTAATTGTGTTGGTTAGGCGCATATTCTTTAGTATTCCTTTTAATAGTTTCAGATCATTTAATCGAATATTTTGTGTGGGGCAAGCTTTACAAGGTCGCCTCTCTAGAATAGTTTCAAGTCGAAGGTGCTTCATTTTGCTATAACTCCTTTTCCTCGAGAGGTTCCAAATAGCCACTTGGGAGGAATTACACAGCAATAACGAAGAACATCAGGAAATGCCAGATATTTATATACAGGTGTTCAAAATTATGATTACTTCAAGTTAGGGTTGTCGACTAATCCAAAACTAGTACGTGAGACTAAAAACTTGGATGAAAATGCTAGTCTCTTTGTTTTTAAAGTTAAGGGAAGGTTTGTAGGAATGGATCATACACTGTGCGTCTATTACAAATCTACAAATCAGGATTTGATGATGAAATTGATGAGGGCTTTGGTTGGTGGTGGCCAAGAGTACATGGTTGAGACAAGAAGTTGATGAGTTGGTGCACATACATGAGGTGTATAGTTGATGATGTTGGTACATATTGATGTGAGTTGGCTGATGAGTAGTTGACACAGCATTGGTACATACTTGGAATATGGTTGGATGCACTTATTTATGGTACAGCTTTGATTACGTGTTGGTGCATGGTTGATGCACTTGTCTATGGTAATGTGGTACAGGTTGATTACAGGTTGGTGCATGGTTGATGCACTTTTTGTGGTACAGGTTGATTACAGGTTGAGGTACAGGTTGATGCATGGTTGATGCATGGTTCAAATTTATTGGTATAGGTTTACAGTGGTATATCTCATAGTGATAGCGTGACAGTGGTTCCATCATTCTACTTCTACTTCAGGGTGGCAGGACGGGGCAAGGACAGGTGGTTATAGCCACCTTTCGATTGTAGCCAGAGAACATTGGGGGTTGTAGCCTCCTTCTGGTTGTAGCCAGAGATTTGGGGAGTTGGAGCTTCCCTCAGGTTGTAGCCTCCTTCCAGTTGTAGCTGGAAAACAAAGGAAGATGGTGCTTCTAATGAATGTAATTCTTCAAGACATATAAGAAAAAGCATTATGTGGTTTTCTGCCGATTTGGGTTTCCACGTAAAACACTGGTGTACTTTGTATGTGTGTGATTGTTTATTTATTACTACTCGTTATTGGATAACAATCCTACATTGATATAACATTTGAAGAAAAAGGATTATAATTATGTTATTACTAATTCACCCCCCCTCTCAGTAATCCAACAATATCTAGATATTGATATTTTTGTTGGTGGAAGGATTGGTCCAACAAAATCTATTTCCAATTTTTCAAACACCTGCAAAGTTACTTTTGGTATTAGGGGCATCTCATCCCTTCTATTGGATTTTCCAACCCTCTGACAGACATGACATTCCTGGAAATATTCCTTGACATCTCTATGAATTGTTGGCCACCATAATCCTTCATGCAATACCTTCTTTGTGGTATCTTTTCCTACATAATGTCCTCCATCTATACCTTCATGAGATTCTTCCAAAATTCTAGGTATTTGATGCTTTAATACAGACCTTCTCAAAATATTGTCTGCACCCATCTTATATAAGTGTCATGCAATAAGTTGATAGTTTGCAGCTCTGACTACCATATTTTTCTTCTGCGTAGTGCTAAAATATTGTGGCACAATCTATGTACTTAAGTATTCAATAATATCAAAAAAGTATTCATCAGCTACATGTACTGAAAATAACTACGCATTAGGGAAGTTGTATTCCAAGTTAGTAGGTTCTTCTCCATTAGTTACCCTTGACAGGTGATCAGGTCCTACATTTAGCTTCCCTAGTTTGACTATCACTTCAAAATTAAATTCCTGAAATAATAATAGCCATGTACAGATCCTCCCCCCCAACACTGGCTTATTAACTAGATATTTGAGGGCAGAATGTTATGTGAACATCTTAAAGTGTTTACCCTGTAAGTAGTGCCTAAATTTTAGAAGTGTATATACCATGCCTAGGCCTTCTCTTTCTATGGTTTTGTAATTATGTTATGATTCTGACAATTTTCTTCTTGCAAAGGATATATGATGGTCTAAATCCCTGGCTCTTGGCTATGTCAGAATTTCTCCAAGTGATATGGCTGATGCATCTACATGCACATGAAATCTTTTTCCCCAACATGGGAATACTAGGATAGGTGTTGTGACTCTTTTTTATTTTAAGGTGTCCAATTCTTGTTTATAGTTCTCATTCCACTGAAATATGATATCCTTCTTTAGCATTTTTTCCATTGGCATGGTAATATGCGCATACCCTTTTATAAATTTCCTATAATAGGCTGTATTTCCTAGTGTTTCTCTCAACTGGTGCACTCATTTTGGTGGTGGTAAATTTACAATGATCGCAATCTTAGCAGGATCTACTAGAAAAACTTGTTTACACACTATATGGCCCAACAATATTCCAAAAGGTGTCCCAAAAATGTATTTCTTGATATTCAATTATATCTGACATTGTCTGCATCTTTCCAACATTAGCCTTAACATTTCTACATGATCCTTTAACAAAATGTATATAGTCCATTCATCCAAATATACTTCTAAAAACTGATGTATGAATTCCTTAAAAGTAGCTATGAATACTCTTGAAAATATGGTTGTTGAATTCTTTAACCCAAATGGCATGATTGTATACTGGTAGGATCCCCATTTTGTGGTAAAAGTAATCGTATACCTACCTTCTAGAGCTATTTTTATCTAATGGTATCCTGAGAATCCATCTGTAAATGAATATTCTTCCTAGCCTCCCACATTCTCTAGGACCTCATCTATGAAAGGGGTAGGAAAAGGATCATGTAATCAAGCATCATTAAGTTTTCTCAAATCTACACATATCCTTATCCCCCCTTGTTTCTATTCAGATTCCTTATCCATTCATATTCCTCCACTGGTTCTATCATACCAACTTCCAACATTCTATTAATTTCTTCTTATATATTGGATTCAATCTGTAAGGTCTCTTCTTGATAGGTCTTTCCTTAGTTTTGAGAGGTATTTTCATCTCTCCTATCTCTCCTGATATTCCTTTCATATCTGAAAAGGTTGTTGGGAACATGTCAATGTATTCGTGCAGTAGCTCTATTATTCTTTCTATTGTTTTTTAATCCCAATAGTCTCCAATACTTGCCATTTTGGGATTGTAGCTGTCCCAATGTTTACTTTCTTCACTTTGATTTGTGAAACAAATACTTCTGACTCTAGAGATGGACCTTCCACCTTCCATCTCTCTCTTTCTCCTTCAATTTCTATAATTTGAATGTTGCGTAGGTAATCTTCATCTGGTACTTCCTCTTCAACATGATAGCATGAAAGTAGTTCTTTGACTATCTATTTATTTTGTTTTTGATATTCTGTTATGATTTCAACCTTCGGTTCATTAATAAATATCACACCTCTTATCTTATTCAACATTTAATCAATGTTGGGGTTCTCATGTTCAAATGATAAGGTTACTACAAAGTTCTATTGTAAGGTTGTCCATTCTGTTGTGCCTCTGCACATCTCTTGGTCTACATACCAGTTCTCTGGGATTCCTTCCAATCTTTAGATGATGTGATGAGGCCATTTTTCTTGGGGTTTCATCCTCCATTGTGTTATGCACTTCTCCAAATATTTTGTTGGTGTTCCTTGCCCATCATACTTTTTCATTTTGTTGCTCCCTTGCTCTGCGCCAAATCTAATGTGCAATAATCGCTTACATTGGTACCAGTCCTTAATTGTTTCTTTGTGAGCACCCCACCATATTGGGGATAATATCCTTTGATTCTCTAACACGTCTTCTTCATATTTTGTCAAAAAATCCACTAAGTCATTTACCCCATGAACATTGTCTCTTATCTATGTACCAACCCATCTTATTGCACGGTCTATTCTTGCACACCTTCTTGTGGAAATTTCATGTAATCATTATTCCCAATTATCCAAACCTGTATCTAAGCCAAAAGCACATGATATGATGCTTCTCCAACTAAGTACCCCATCTACAGTTGGGTTAACATAATATTCTTCACGCGCGGTGGTTCTATACAACTTGTTTATTTCCTCCAAATCTAAGAAAGTGGGTTCTACAAACCTTTCTCCTTCTTAGGGGTCTAATGGTGCAATGAATCTATATTCACCTTATTCAAATATCATTTTCCTTGTCTTCAATTTGATTATGGTCTGTTTATAAAATTACCAATCCAATCCAAGCAATGTTGGATAAGGTGTTGTGCCATCTACTATATTTATTACTTCAAAGTCTGTCATAGTGCGCACTCCATCAAAATATGTTGTCACACATTTAAGCCTTCCAATTGGTAACACTCTATGTTGGTTTTATAATTCCAGTTGGATAGGTGAATAGCCTAATGTGGGATCTCCTATACATTTACATGTCTTCTTAGGTAAAATGATTACTTTAGAGCCTAAGTCCAGTATAATATCCCCTATATTGAAATCCCCAATATTAGAATTAAGTATGAATTCCCTACTTGTCCTCCTTCTTGTATGGAGGTGATTGACTATTTTATACTCTAATTTAACCTCTACCTCTATGTTACATATTTCTAGTAGATTTTGTAAGATTTTGACAGATGATGGATTCTTTAATAACTTAACACAGGATTGCAGAAAAGTTTTTATGTTACTTACTTGCTCTACAGGTTGTGCTTCACTGATGTGATCCATTGAAGAGGGCATTTCATAAATAGGTGCATTCTGAGTTTGTTGTGCGGATGATGTATATGGAACATTCTACTTGAGAAACTCTTGTCTTTCTTCCTTGAATGTTTCCTTTTCTTCTCACACATCAAACTGTTTATGTGGTTCTGTATCTTGTTTACCCATTGGTGTTGCATTGGATCTTGTCTTACTGCGTCAGTTACTATCTTAGATCCTCTATGCATGACTATATTGATTTTTCTTCCATAATCCTTGGTTTGTGTAGAAATCCACTGTACATTCTGGTTGTTTTGGTTCCTTTTTTCTTGGATCTTCCCCAAGAGTGTTGTACAATCTTCTATATCATGGTCTGCTACGCAATAGTACATGGATGTCGTTGGTGGAAGTGGACATTCACTTGTATAATGTCTTGGATGTTGGCAGTTATGGCACATTACTGAACCTCTTCTTCATCCAAATCCTCCTCTACCTTGTTCTCCACCTCTGTATCCATCTCGATCTCCTTGCAGTGCATTATACTGAGGTACTTGGTTATACTCTGCGAGGTTATACTGTGGTTGCACATTATTGTACTACGGTTGCATAATGTTATACTGTTTTTGCTCACTATTTTATGGAGGTGGTACCTATTTGAACTGAGGTGCAACTTTCCATGTCATCACTTATGCTTGTACCCTATAATTATATGAATTTCTTTCTCTCATCATCTCCATCATCCTACAATATTTATCATCATGGCCCACTGACTTGCAAAAATTGTAGTATGATATTTTGGGTACTGTATGATACTTGTACATCATTGGAAAATGATATGGATCATGCCCATGCGTTTTACATATCTCACACCATGGCTGATCCAGATGGATATCGGTGGCCACCCACCTTTTCCAACTAGCTCAAAACAGTTTTCTGACAATTTTGGCAATTTACTATTTTTAGCAGTTTTAACTTCTGGGGCCATTTTGAGGGCCTAAATGAAGGTTTTTTTGTATCAATCTCCTCAATGATAGAAAAAGGCATGATTGATCCCCCAAAATGAATCTCCTCGATGATACATTTCTAACAATTTATCACATGCCTAAAACGGATATCGTATGCAAAAGTTACGACCTCGGGAAGTTGATGTACTAACATACCCATACAGGGCCCACATGACTTTTGGTGCTTCATCACCTAGGGTTAGGTTTTTTGATGCCTAGGGTTTTTGGAATTCTTGATTATTGTAAAAAGGCCTTCATAGCCTCATTATAACCTTCTTCTAGCGAATGCGCACTGCCATCACATCTCTTCTCAGAGATAAGCCACCACCATTCCAGCAAGCTTGTTTCTGCTACATTTTACAATTTCAGCTTATTTCGTTATTGAATAGAAAACCAGTTTTACTATATCTCTATTATTTTTTGTTAAGAACCTTTTAATAATATATATTCATTTCATTCTTCTCATAAAATCCAGATCAGTGGTATCAGAGCAGTCTACTCCTTGTCGTCTTAATGCATGTCCCCAACGAGGTCGGAGTACCAAGAGTTGGGTCTCGAGCTTGTTTCTCTTAAGGACAGAAGCTCTTGCATGCCCAAGCGATCTCCCATGGTAGGAGAAAATAAATATGAAGGGAAAGGAGATCCTTTCAAACTTTTGATTGAGGAAGCCCTCACACAACAGAGGAACAATATGATGGATAGTTTCGCGCAAATCCTTCGGCGACTACTGACAGGCGACGCATATTCTATGAACAGAGGCGTCGCCCCCTTCAAGGTACAAATAAACTTTAATATTCCTATATTTGAAGGTCAGGTAGACACAGATTCCATAGACAAGTGGTTGAATCTACTAGAAGGGTATTTTTCTATTCATAAATTTTCGAATAGAGAAAATATTACTTTTGCACTCCTCAAAGTCATTCCCCATGTCAAAGATTGGTG
Source organism: Picea sitchensis (assembly GCA_010110895.2). Lineage (NCBI taxonomy): Eukaryota > Viridiplantae > Streptophyta > Pinopsida > Pinales > Pinaceae > Picea > Picea sitchensis. Next base: position 78,424 of record SNQJ01S0003983.1, on the reverse strand, counting down.
GGAAACTTTCTGTGAAAAAAAGGAAATAGAGGAAAGCTCATTATTTTTAGTCATGACCACCTGGGAATCCTTCAGGGATTCTATTAAGGAACAATACTACCATGTCGAAAGTTATGATGACCTGTATACCAAATGGACCACACTGCGTCAAGAAAGAGACCAAGTAGTGCCAGACTTCACAAATATCTTCCATACCTTGCGCACCAGGTTGGGTATCAAAGATTCAGAGTGACATCTGGTGCTTAAGTATCATGGTACTCTGCATAGATACATCTAGACCAAAATGGAATTTCTAGACATCTCATGCGTGGGCATGGCCTACCGATATGTCGTCAAAATCGAGCAGAAGCTCAATGAAAAGACACAACAATTTGGGCTTGGGAACCCCTCACAACAAAATCCAGGAAAGGGCGGCCCCATCCCATTGAAAAAAGGATAGAGAAGAGATGAATAGTATCAGGACAACCAGTACAATCTGCAAGACAAGAAGGACACCAGAAAGACAAAGAAAGATACCAGGAAGTGGCACGACTTCCATAAGAGCCCTTGGCATAACACTGTTGACTGCTGCTCAAAGAAGTCGTTGGTAGCTGAAGTGAAAGCCTCTAAATCAGATGCAGATTCTGACTTCGAGATAGAACCAGAAAGGGGAAGAAGGATCATTGATATGGAACCCAGTGCCACCGTTGCTACCACCAAGCTCCATCCTAGTGAACCAGATGAGCTAGAAGAAGGAGAGTGCCTCTTCCATTCATAGATGTGGGTAAAAGGCACACCGTTGCACTTCATCGTTGATAGAAGTAGATAGAAGAACCTCATCTCAGAAGAGGTCATCAAGCGGTTGGCCCTACCAACAATGCCGCACCCACAACCCTACACCATTTGATGGGTCCACCAAGGAAGTGATCTTCACGTCAGCCAACAGTGTAGACTGTCGTATGACATCAAGCCCTTCAAAGACAAGGTATTGTGTGATGTTGCTCCTCTCAAAGTTTGTGATGTTCTTTTGTCAAAAGTCATGTTGTATGTGAGTCTAGGCCTCATACTGTTATTATTGCTTTGAAAATGAAATTGTACAGGGTACCCGAGGCAGTCCCACCTAGTGCTATTTCCTTGATCTCTGCTAAGCAATGAAGGAAGGTCATCTCTCAGACGGGGAAGTTTGTCTTCTTCATGATTCACTCTCAGAATAAGAGAAAGATCACAACCACATTCAGGGTCTCTGCAGTCGACCTCTCCACACAACAGAAGCAGGTAGATAAGGTCGTGGAAGAATACTCAAATATCTTCTCCTCACCTATAGAGGTACCTCTACACTACCAAGTCAAGCACCCCATCAATCTGACCCCCAGTGCACCACTACCCAATGGGCCAGTCTATCGTCGTTCTTTGTTAGAGAATGAGGAGATCAAGCGATAGATCCAAGAACTGCTCCACAAGGGGAACATCCACCCTATCTCATCACCTTTCGGGAGCCCAATCGTGCTAGTACAGAAGAAAGATGGAACCTGGTGAGTCTGTATTGATTACCGGGCTGTGAATAAAATCATTTTCAGAGACCAGTACCCAATTCCCCAAATCGATGACCTCCTTGATCAACTCACGGGGGCCAAATACATCAGTAAGATTGATCTGAAGTCTGGCTACCACTAGGTCCCGATAGAACATACAGATGTATGGAAGATCGCATTCAAGTCAAAGGAAGGAATTTTTGAATGGTTGGTCATGCCCTTTGGTTTGAAAAATGCTCCAACCACTTTCATGAGGATGATGGACGATATCCTGCGACCATTCACCAATAATTTTGTAGTGGTGTATCTGGATAACATTCTAATTTACAACAAGACTTGGGCCAAACACTTGCAGCATATTCAGTAGGTTCTGCACACCCTGCAGTAGCACAAGCTATACTTCAACCTAGAAAAATGCTCCTTCGGCATGGACAGGGTCCATTACTTGGGCTACATCATTGATCAACATGGCGTACATGTGGATCTAGCCAAGATCTAAGTCATCCGTGACTGGCCATCCCCAACAACACTCACTGAACTTCGGAGATTCTCGGGACTTGCTAATTTCTACCACAGGTTCATGTTGGGTTTCTCCCATATTGCATGGGCCCTCAACCAAATAAATAGGGGTGGTGGTAAGGAAAAATTTGTGTGGGGCCGGTCCCAACAACAAGTGTTCAATGATTTGAAGCAGTGCTTATGCTCATCCCTAGTACTTTCACTACCAGACCTGCAACACCTCTTTGAGATCAGGAAAGACGCTTCAGACTATGTTGTGGGCATCGTTCTCACTCAGCACGACCACCTCGTGTCCTATCATAGTGAGACATTGTCAGATACTATCCATAAGTACCCTACTTATGACAAAGAAATGTAATCCATTGTGCAAGCATGTCGGCAGTGGAGACATTACATTCTTGGGAAGGAGATAGTCATCCACACTGATCATAAGCCATTGCAGTTCATGTAGACACAGGGAAAATTGCAGAATTACCGCCATCAAAAGTGGTCAACATACTTGTAGCAATTCCATGTCAACATCAAGTATAAAATAGGAAGCACCAATCGCGTCTCTGATTGCCTCAGCAGACCACTAGTCACGACACTCACCATGGTTCTAGACTCTTGTGTCCATGAGACATTTGGATGGCCCCAACTCTATGAGACAGACCTTGACTTCTCCACCACCTACCAAATGTTGGGTACAAATGTAGTTGTCGATAATTTCCATCTTCAAGATGGGTTGTTGTGTCATCTGGTCCATATCTGTGTTCCATCAAGTGAGTGAGCAAAGATGATTTGGGAAGCCCACTACAGTCGGGTGGCAACACACTTCGACATCAAAAAGACAGTGGCGATGCTATAGAGACATTTCTACTAGCTGAAACTTTGATAGGAGGTCAGAAAGTATATCAGGTCCTCCACTACCTACGCTATTGCCAAACCGACCACTAAGAAACAGGGTCTGTACACTCCTCTTCCTACTCCTGACAAGCCATGGGAATCCATCTCAATGGACTACATGTCAGGCCTCCCATCCACCAAGTGGGGAAATGACTGTGTTTATGTGGTTGTTGGTCTCTTTTCTAAGATGGTGATTCTGGTTGCCTGCAAGAAGACCATCACAACAGATGCCACTACCAAGCTCTTCTTTGAATGAGTCTGGGTACATTTTGGAATCCCACAAACCATTGTCTCAAATCGAGATAGTCGATTTATCATCACATTCTGGTCGAGCCTCTGGTCACTGCTGGACACCAAGCTCACCAAATCCATGGCCTTCCACCCCCAAACAAATGGCCAAACTGAGGTTGTAAATTGATTGATTGTGCATATCCTTTGCATGTATAATTCAAAGCACCCTTGCACATGGGATGAGAGCCTTCCCTATGTCCAACATAGCTACAACCAAGCCTTGCATATCTCAACTGGTCACAGCCCCTTTCAAGTGGGGTTGGGATTCCAACCATTGGGTCCCATAGATGTTCCACTTCCCCTTGCGGTCACCTCGACTGACTCATCTCCTGCTCCAACTGAAGCTGACAAAGCCACTTGGTTCATTGAGTGGATCCATCACATCCGCCAATAGGTTCAGGATATCCTACAGAAGTCCAATGACAAGTACAAATAGCACCATGATTAACATCGAGTGTCGCATCAGTTTCAGGTGGGCGACAAAGTTTGGTTGCACTTACAGAAAGAATGCCTTACAGGACCCCATCAAAAGATTCACCCACTCCATTATGTACTTTACACTATCACCAAGTATGTGGTTGATAATTCTTTTGAGCTCAACATTCCTCCTTTCCTTGGCCTGCACCCAGTGTTCAACATGGATCTCCTTCGCCCTTATTTCCCACCATTATTAGACACCTCAGAAGTAGCAGAACAACTGAAACCAATAGAGCTCAACCCCGATTGCATACAACAGGAATCCAATGATCATATTGTGGACAAAAATATCAAGGGCACTCGACAACAAAGGATCCATCTTTATCGAGTCGTCAAAGCAAGGCAGCTCCTGCACCAAAGCAAGTGGCTCACCCGGGGCCAAATTCAGTAGAAATTTCCTCATCTAATGGGGGACCTCAATGAAATGGAGACCATTTATTACTAAGGAGGGATTATTGATCCAAATGGATATTAGTGGCCACCCACCTTTTCCAACTGGCTCAAAATAGTTTTCTGACAATTTTGGCAATTTATTATTCTTAGCAGTTTTAACTTCCAGGGCCATTTTGAGGGCCTAAATGAAGGTTTTTCAGTATTGAGCTCCTCAATGATAGCCAAAGGAATGATTGATCCCCCAAAATGAATATCCTCAATGATAACTTTCCAATGGGCTATCACATGCCTAAAACGAAGATCGTATGCAAAAGTTACGACCCCGGGAAGTTGATGTACTAACTTACCCAAACGGAGCCCACATGACTTTTGGCACTTCATCTCCCAGGGTTAGGTTTTTGGATGCCTAGGGTTTTTTGCATTCTTGATTATTGTAAAAATTCCTTTAGAGCCTCATTGTAACATTCTTCTGGTGAATGCGCGCTGCCATCACATCTCTTCTCAGAGATAAGCCGCCACCATTCCAGCAAGCTTGTTTCCGCTGCATTTTACAGTTTCATCTTATTTTGTTATTGAATAGAAAACCAGTTTTTCTATATCTCTGTTATTTTGTGTAAAGAAGTTTTTAGTAATATGTATTCATTTCATTCTTCTGATAAAATCCAGATCAATGGTCCTCCTGTTGGAAAAGGGTTTGGTACTCATGTTTCCATGTACTACGTGAAATTTGGACGTTCATTCTTGTGGCATCCTTCTGTCCTGCATGTGGTACACCAAACAACTTCTCTTTTCTCTTTTCTCTTTTCCTTTATTCCAGTTAAGTTGAAATGTGAGGCTCTTAATATCCTCCTTCAGCTCCTCTATTGATGTACTTGTCTTTTGATACTGGTTTCCTTCTAGTTGTAAGGCTGCCTGCAGAGCCTCTGCCTGAGTTTGGAACTTTTGTTGTCTTAATGGGTATTTAAAATGTGGCATTAGAGAGTTCACAAATAAATGAATATGTTTCATGTCATTAATTGCATAATTCAACTTACCTTTCATTCATTTAAACCTCTGATCAATTTCCCAGATAGACTCAACTGGTTTTTTCATGATTTCAATCATCCCATTCATATACTGATCTTCTGAGCTAGGCTTCTGAAATTCATTTATTAGTAGTATTTTCACGTATGCAATCGTCCTTGTTGTCCCTAGTGGACTGTTTACATCTAGTCTGATATACTGATCTAGTGCATGGTATCTTAAAGTGATAGCTAACTGTGCAATTTTTGTATCCTCATATGTTATATGCTTTTCTTCCCAAATCTTCTTGCAGATGAATAAGTGTTTTTTAGGGTCCTCTGATGTCTCTCTCTGAAATTTGGTAACCTGATCATGGGATCATGTCCTTCCATTCTAAATGGTGTTGAAATAATACCTCTACATGATGTATGTATTTGACTAATACTTCCTGAACCATCTCCCCCAGTTGATGCTCCTTAACTGGATCCTTGTCCTGTCATTCCTCTGCCACTAAAATTTAGTTGTCTAGACACTGGAGTTATTTCTGGTGTACTAGTTGCACATGGGGTTATAGGTTCCACATTGACATGGATATGGATTGTATTTATTCCTTATTTTCATGCCCTTATGTTTTGGAATAATTCCCCTACGGGAAGGTGAATATCCCCTTGGATTCTAGAACCCTAATACTAAGACAGAAAGATACAAATGGACACTAACATCCCTCTGAGATTTGTCTAACTATCCAAAAAGAGAGATAGAGAAAAAGGTGAGCATACCTATTTATGATGTTTTTCCTTACTACTCCAATTCGAGCTTGATGTCCAAACTCTTTCACACGACCCGATACCTACAAAACCAAAGACAACAAAGGGAAACAAGGAAACTCTTACTCTACCATATTGGATTAAAAAAATCCATCCATAATAGAAAATCATATGTAGGATACACAAACTAGAAGGGAATAGGACAAGTATATTGATGAGAACTTGAAATACACACTTGCAATCATGGATGGTATTGCAACAGCTTCTCCAAATCCTCCTCGTCGAACCCCTTGCTCGAATGATCCACAATCAAAATGAAAATACTTTTGTTGATTATTTTTTTCCTTGTCTCTTCCAGAATCAAAGGTTTGATACCTAAAAGATTCTCCAAATCCTCCTCATCCAACTGCTTTCTTGAAAGATCCATGATCAGAATGACATTATTTTTTCTTATTGTCTTTCCCCTTGTCTCTTCCAGAATCAGAGGTTTGATACCTAAAATATTCTCCCTTCTCACCCTTGGAAAGGCCTCCTTTTATAGGCTTGGGAGGCTCAACCACCATGAGTAGATTTGGGGATTAGTTGAGGATATGAATCCTTTAGGTTAGGATATAATCCTAGCATAGTTCCATAGGATAACATTCGATCCAAACCAATCTCATCTCAAATAGTTGGCCCTCAAAAAGAGGTAGGATTCTCCAAATTTTCCTCTAACCAAGATCGACGCTCCCCTATAGTTAGAGACATAATTTATCCTATATAAACACTCCCTAAAAAAGGTAAATGGGGTGTTGATATATGAGGTATCACTCCCTAAGCATGGCCAGGGGGGGCGACCCTTCAAAAATTCCCAAACAATGGTCGATTTTTCAAGTAAAAAGTGTGTTTCTCACCTTGAAATGATGGGTTTCTTCCTCCAATATGACTTAGGGATAATGTAAAATTTTCTTTGATGGTTTAAAAGGGTTAAAATACATATAAACACATATAAAAGTGCATGTGGCACTTAGTAATGTGCATACGACACTTGTTGACACTTGTGACACTTACCAAGGTGCATACGACACTTTTACAACACTTGCGACACTTAGGGTGAGGTACTTAAGTGTGGAAATTTGATGTGTAACGGAATGCCCCCTGTTACCCATGATTTTGGTCATCATGATGATGTATTGATGATGGTGTACTCAGGCTCTTCATAAGAACTTTCTCCTGAGAAAAGTTACTTTCATCTCTTCCCAGAAAACTCATTTTTGAAGGAGGTTCACAGGCTGCTAGTTTATTTGGGTGCGAGAATGACCCATTCTCGCAAGCTGCTTAAATCTAGGGTGAGAACTTCTCACATTGTGTTGAACAGCTAGGGTGCAAACTTTTCCTAAAGCATGGAAAAAGATGAATTCTCGATGTTTCAAGAAGGGAATCTTCTAGAAGGATGGGTTGGCATTCGAATGGTTATCCTAGTATTGGATTCCCTGATATTTTGGGATCATTCTTATCCAAGTAACTAATTTGTTCTCTCCTATATATTGAGAGAATTCTCATGGAAAAGGTTAAGAAAGATTCATTGGACAATTGGTGAAAGAATTGTGTGAAGGATTTAGAATTGAACAGCAGCTTGGAGACACTAGCAAGTCTATCAAGAGGATTTGATTTTCTTCATGCAAGGATTGAGCAAGTGTGTGTGTCGGAGCCAAGATCCATCGAAAGGAATTTTTTGACATCAAGGCTCAGGTTGTAATCTTTACTCTCCATTAATATGATACAGTGGCATGTCCCTTTCCCATAAAGCAATTCTCACTTTATTGTGTAATTCCTTGATCATACACATAGGTTGATAGTTGAATATATTGTGCTATCTTCACTTTGATTGGTTTGTGTTGTCTTGGTCTTGACTTCACGAGAGCACTAGAGCAAAGCGGGAGAAACAAAGACCCTAGGAAGAAATAATAAGGTATGTTATTTGTTCCTTCCTCCTAGTCAATTCAACGATCAAAACTTAGGGAAAGAGTCATGTCCTGTCCTATTTTGTTCTAGATCTAGGTGGATCTAGGGAGATCTGTTAGTGTCCAAACCTACCGATTAGTCCAATAACACCCCCTAAAGTTTGAGGTCAGAAGAGAAACTTATGGCCAAAACACTTTAAAATTCTTCAATGTAAGGGTGTGGAGTTGGAGAACCTGTTAGAAGTTGCAGACAACCATCGATCAATGTTAATAGAAAATCCATTTCTGAGGCAGGCATACCTATGCTCGGAGTATAAATGAATACAAGTATGGTTGCCAATAAATACATCGTGGATCCATGATGATACTGATTAAGGTTATGGACACCAGTGATACAATGTGGATCCATATATCCATGACATGAAATGATCGTAGCCATGAAAAATACACAGTGGAGCTATGAGATGATAAAACATAGCCACAAACCAATACAATGTGGATATATGTGATAGTATATATGTATCAGTATGCTCAAATGATAGCCTTCGCAGCCTGGGTAAAGCAGATAACAGATTGAACGCTCAACCTAAGGTCTTCATCCCAATCTTGATGTGGTATGAATCTATCCATGTGAATAAATGATTTGATGTCAAACATGGTAGAAACCACTTGATTACCGGTCATTAATGTATACCATTAACAAGTGTGAGGGAAATCACCAATGATGTAAATGATTCCCAAGGTACCCTACTACATTCCAACGAATGTGAATAAATGAGCTGAGGTCAAACATTCATAGAATCATCCGATCAGAGGTCAATGATGTAAACCTATTGTCAGAGGTGAGGAGGCCTGTGATTGAGGCATGCCGGTCCCAAGGTACTAATTGGTCTCTAAGTCTGATTCCCGAATGATGTGTTGAATTCGAACAGAAAATAATCATCAAATGAGGGCCTTGATGTATCCCCCATCATAGAAATGAAACTAACACAGAAAATTGATGAGATATAATGAATGAATCATAGAATGACACATGAAATGGAAACTAGAAATATTGCATATGGATGGTTTGAATTGAAACTTCCCTTGAACATGATGAGGCACGACAACTGACTTGGCAGCATTGACTCGACGAGTACCAATAATGTAATGTGATGACAATAAGAGAACTCTTTGGATATACGAAAAAATATGGTGACACACGGAATTGGTATGACTTAGAGACAATAAGATTACCCAATTGTAAGATGAGATGCAAATAGGTGCCATGTTCAAGGGCGAAAAAAGCTACCATAAAGGATTCTAAAAAACTTGACCCACTTCCCTCAATTTTTCCCCCACCTAGATAGATAAGTACCTCTTTTTCATTTAACGAGATCAAGGAGGGTAACACATGCTCGATATAACTCACCTTTGGTAAGTTACTCTTCCTTTATTTAACGAGATAGAAGAAGTAAGGGTTTGTTCCCATATGGGTCCTTCAATCTGTTGTTTAGCGAGTCTAGAGAAGGAAAAATTGGTGGTTTTTCATGTTTAGAGAGTCTGAAAAGAACCTAAAGGTGACTCCAGGGTTGTCCTTTTTCATAATTTTAGTCTTTGAGGTCTGAAAAAGAGATAAATTGTTACTCTAAAGATGCCCTTTCAAACCTTTTATTGAGTGTGAAAGGAAATAAGATCACTCGAAAATATTTTCATGTTTAGAGAGTCTGAAAAGAGCTTAAAGGAAACTCCAGGGAGTTCCTTTTTCGTATAACCTTTACGAGTCTAAAAAAGTGATAAAAGCATACTCGGTCGCATTCTCATGTATTTACGAGCATAAGAAAGAACACAGATTAAGCTCGGGATTGGTTTCATTTTTACACAAACTTGAAACAAAATTAAACTATGTTTGTAATTTTCCAACGTAATTTCCAAAGGTTTTCAGGGACACCCATGGATGGTTGGTACTCTTCCCCCATCTTGAAAAGATAGCATCTTAACTCCAGCCTTTGATAATCAAAGGCTAGAGACATGCCCCCCCAAGCTTCATTTCATTCGTCGATGCTGATACTGTCACCGATTTATATACCAAATGAGGAAAAAGGTCAATAGACTAAGGCGATTGAAAGGAAGGTTCAAATATGAGACCTACGAAAAACTTGAATTGACATCTATGAAATCTAGTTAAATACTCAACTCGATATCTACAAGATCTAGTGAAAAGACTTGACTTGATAGGAAAGGTGACTTTTTCATTTTTTAACGAGCTTGACACATTAAAATAAATATGCTCAAGACCTTTGTTTCATTTTTTAATGAGCTTGCCATAGAGAAGCAAAAATATGCTCAATACCTCTCCTTGATCATGGATCCCAAGAGGATAATGCTCTGGAAGAAATACATGTCAAGGGACAAACATCAACCATTGCTTCTAAAAGATCTTTGTTAGATGGAAGAAAAATACTTTGGAAGGAATACATGTCAACGACCTCGATAAGGGTAGGGATATCTGGCTCTAATAGCCCTATCGAAGAGATAACCATGTCAACTACCAGATCTAATTTAGGGTAAGGGAGAGGTTCCCTCTTATGCGAGGTTCCCTCTTATGTGAGGTTGAATGCATGGGGAAGGTCATTACATAATTGACCTGCGGCATGGAATACATCGTTGACATGTATGGACTATTCAAGGAAGGTGGATGGTTGACTATCAGATGAGGGTCAATAAATGAAAGTTGGTCGATCGTTACTATGTTTCCATTGTGAGGGAAACATATCACTCGAAAGAGAGTGGACACCAAATATCTCATAACGTAGACATAGTCTCTCCCGAGGAGCAGGTTAAAATCCAAGGGGTCATGAACTACCATCACATCGAAGTAGACTGTTTTCCTCCCAAACTAACCAGAAACTGAGGAAGGATAACTAAAGGTTGACTAACTCTTATGTCAAAGGTTAACATATTCTGAGTTATGGGTGAAAGTTGTGGGGAACCAAAATCTTTCCAATAATTCATTGATAAGATGCTAATAGAATAACCTTCGTCTATTATAGTGTTAGGAATATTCCTATCAAAAAACTGCATGGTGATTTGGAAAGGCACGTAAGAAGGAAGACGAGGTTCTGTCAAATGATTCCAATTAATAGAAATCATCTGATTGCTTGAAGGGGGAGCCATTGAGATGGGAAGAGTGCCCCCTTTTTTGTGTGAATCAGTATTAATGAGGTATACCTGAGATACATCCTCACTCTTTGAATGAGGAGTGGGATTGACCGATGACGGGACTGGATCGACCACTTTGGTTTCACTCTTCAAGGGAGGAGTGGGATCAATCGATGATGGAATCAGATCGACCACTTTGGGTTCACTCTTTAGATGAAGATTGGGGTTGATCGATGATGGAACTAGATCAGTCACTTTGGTTATGGGTTCAACTGAGGATGAAACTAGATTGACCACCTGATCAAATAGACTAACCGGGAATGGAACCAGATTGACCAGTTCATCAACTAACGATGGGTTGGGAGATATCTTACGATAACTAGTTGGAAGTTGAATATTTTCCAAAATATAATAAGCCTCGTCCATATGAGGGAAAATGTGAGAGTGATGATGACATTTGCATAACACACAAGGAAATTTTATGGTTCTATTCTTCTCACCAACCTTAACATCACTAGTTGATGGGGCATTATCAGCATGTCTAGCTGTTATAGCAAGATTTTCCTCACCCTATGCAATCTTGCACATATGGCCTTCTTCCATTTCCCTATGTAGAATTTTCATCCCTTTTTTCAAATCCTAGAGATAAAATTACATGTTTTCCACATATATGCACCTTGCCTACTATACAGCATGCGTATACGCAAGTTTCACCACTACAGCCCGTGTACATTGAGAAATGTGTCCAAAAATGAAAAATAGTGTTGGGTTTCCATGTCACGATAGAATATCAATGATCCTTGGACTTCCATATACTAGAAACATTCTGACTCGGCCCTTCAGTTCCAATGGAAGGCTATAAATGGGCCAATTCCGAGCTATGGAAAAGAGGAGAAATAATTCAACTTTGAGAGCAAAGTTACTCTGGAGGAATTATTCACTTCACATTGAGTATGCATCCCTTTGTCCTTTAAGTCTAAAAATAGTTCTCATCCCCCAAGCTCTTCCCTTATTGATTGATAAATTCATTTTCTATCTTACATGAGATTGTCTTTGGTGGAGGATTGAAGCGGTGGAGGCCCAGCTGGAAGGAAATCATTTTCTCAATTCCGAACCGTGCCGACACGGAAGTCTGTAACTTATTCACTTATGTTGATCATATCTTCATAGAAATACTCTTTTCTTGTCCAATTGATATCTTGAAAATATTTGAATTATTATTCCATGGGATTATTTGTTATGAATGTTAATGGATGATGCTATTGAATGTGATAACATCATATATCATCACCATATGCTTGCTTTGTTTGGTTGTTGAGGACTAGTTGCAGGTGTATTGCTTTGGGTCAAGTGCTCAATGGTGGATTTCATCGAACTTATGGAAGAGGTAGGAATTTTATCTTGTCTTGCTAGCATATTTGTTTATATAGAATACTTGAGAATAGAGTTGATTTCTACAATAATTTTCGTTTGTTGTGTTTTACCCCTTGCCATAGAGAGATTTTCCTCGTAACAAAATTGGGAACCATACTAGGGAGTGAATCTTCTTTTTTGGGGGTTTGGAGTGTTTTTCTCCTTAGATTTCTCTCGTACATATTATGTTTCTTATCTTATCATTGATTGACAACCTCTGTTCACTCTGGGTATGAGTCTTTCATCCTTCTCCTTATCCTAGTTGTGTTTTTTACACATATACACAGGTTTTTTCTTGACAGTCATGTATATTCGCCTGTTGTCCTTATGCAAGATGCGTACATATGCTCTTTTCTCTTGAACAATCACGTACATCAAAATTTGTTTCTTTTGATGGGTTTGGTGGTTGTTGGGTAATTTTTTATGATTGCTGAGTCTTCTTGGGTCTCTGTAGTGATTGTTAAGTGTCCGTGGGATGGAAGGAAAACTGTATTTGGTTGAATTTTTTGGCCTGTGCTTTTCTCATCATCTTTTCATTTTGATTGTCCTTGTACATTGGGCTGGGTGTTTTTCTCCTTGGTATCCTACTTGAGTTGTCTCTTTCTATACATAGTAGAGTATTTATATATCAAGTTGTTGTTTAGTCCATGCATTTTCATTTTTCTTATATCAAAAATACAAAAATATGAGGCATTTTATATTGATTGGCATTTTGATCTTTTGAGCCTTTGTCATTTCTCTTAGTGCATGTAAAGAAAGATTGGATTTTTATTCAGAATTGCAGAATTGAATTGAAAATTGCATTTTAAGAAGCATATCATTCATTAAAAATTGAAGTTAGGAATTTGCATTGTTTTGATATTCATTTACTTTACTTGTTTATTCATAACATCACTAGTTTCACGACCGCACCTTTTGAGTAAGCATGGCCAATAAAATTAACGCTATAGTTTAAAATTGATTAGTAACGATTTTATTTTCTAGGGTGCACCAACTAGCCTAGGATTTAGTGCCTTGGAATAGGATTTTGTGAGTAAACTTCTCCAGGGCTATTAAATCAACATATGTGTATGACTAAGGGAGTGGAGAAATCCATTGTATAATTGGTAGTATGAGGAGCCTCTGCTTACACTGCAGTTAAACACGAGATCGTGTGAAGTCGATTGAAGGGATATCCCCTTGATACCTTCCTATCATCAGATATATTTTTGGGGATCTATTTAGATCTGGGGATCTTTCTAGTGCCCTTACCTCCGTGAGAGGTGGTGCTTTCAAGGTTTCAGGCTTTCCTACCCTACCCATATGGTGGATTTGACTTACGAATGTTCTCTTGCACATCGGTTATACTGTGGTTTATTAGTTGCTTGACTTAGGTACCACATAGATTACTTGCAGGGGTTATTCTGTAGGTACCCTGGGTCAGATAAGGGTTGAACAATACACATAATTTATGGAGGATTACCTCTCTGGGGGGATTTGACTGATTGGTTGTTAAGCCCACGAGGGCCCTTATAACCGATTCTTATACCTCTAATATTTAGTAGGGAGTCTCATGCCCCTCTTGGGATAGACATACCTACTTTAGAGAGGGAGGCCCCTTTCAGTCACTTTATCCTGTTTGTGTGCATATTGGTCATTTGATTATTTTTGGTGTGCTCTTTGATTACTAGTTGGCCTTAGGATTTTTTTTATATCTTGAGTCTTAATTCATCGTGGAGTTGGACTAGCTTCCCCACCAGTCTCGCCGCTTATTACATTTACCATTGGATTTCGAGTCTTTGCCTAATAAAAGGCATAGAGTTATCAGACATGATACACACACCTCCACTAATCAGACTTGTGATTCTACAAGGATGCTTATTGAACTGAGTCATCCAAATACTGGGAGCTCCTTGACTCCCACACCTACTATAGTTAATGGCACCCCTTCGACTCCTACAACCACAATGGTTGTAGTGCCAGATGCACCTATCATCACTCATGCCTGTCCTATAGTGAATTCTCAAACTATTGTCACAAACCCATTTGGGTCTCTTGGTCACTCACCGGGATATAATGTTCAATCCATCCCTATAGCCTCTAGTCATTTTTCCTATGGTATGCCAAATTTTACTTCGCAGTTTTCAAACTCCATCCCAGCTACTGGCCCTAATGCTAGCATTGGACTTGGGGGAAAAACCCCTCCTTATACTCCATTATTGTTTGGTGTCTCTCAGATCCCTCAAATGACTCCTACTTTGGGAGGCATTCCTTCTTTTAACCCCGGGTCTAATCCTGTTGCTTCTGGGTGGAGAAACCAACCTCGTGGACAAGATTTTGTTCAAGTGTCATCCTATACCCTCACCTCCTCAGTGTTGATTCTGACCAACAAGTTTTTCATGAAAAATCCACCTTTATCCTCCGGATTCACACCCGGAGGAGGTCAATTTCATGCCTTGGGAAACCCCCAACCCATAGCCACTCTGGCTAGGGGAAATTTTTATAACCCCCATCAGAACATTCCTACTGGAATGATGCCAAACCAACCTCTTATGAATCAACCTGTAAGATGGTATTACAATCCCAGACATGGCCATGGTGCTTAGAAGAACCCTAAATGGGCTATGATTCCCCAAACACAATATTTTCCAGGAGCTTGGGGTCAAATGCCACAACCCCGTCTCCCTTTTTTGGTAACACTCAATCTGCCAGACTTTTCTAAGTTGATGAATGTCTCTGTGTGTCATGATCCTACATGGTCCCCCATTCCCACCAAGCTTCCTTCGGGCATTCTAAAATTTGAGGTAAGAATGGTGAGGATCCTAGTGATCACGTCCCCACCTTTCACCTATGGTTCTCTTAGAATTCCCTTAATGACGATTCTATTCAGTTAAGATTATTTCAACGCACCCTCATTGGGGTTTCTGCAAAATGATATATCGAGCTACCTAGGGGGGCATACGGGACCTTTAGTCAAATGGTGCTAGTATTCCTTAACCAATTCCAATTGTCGGTTCGTTACAATGCTGGCCTATAAATTTTGTCAACCTTATGCCAGGACATCGACACTCACATCTCGGATCACATCCAGGAGTGGTGTAGATGGAAGAGGTTGATCAATACCTTCATACCCCCATATTTCTTGTTAGAATGGTTCCTTAAGTCCTTGCAGCCTCCTATTTCAAAGGATGTTGCTACATCTGGGGTTACATCTGAGGAAGAAGAAATATTCAAAGCCCAATAGTTAGATATTATATACAATCAGTCTGGAATGTTATACCATATTTTTCCTGATGCACCAAGGTCAAACTATAACCCTAGACAAAATCCCAGACCTCATGTCGATGGCATTGTAGGATCCACCAATGTGAAATACGCAGACTCAGTGACAAGCCATTTGAAAGAGTTGTCTCTAAACTAGTCTCTTGGAGGGCCAACTAAATTTGTGTCTTCCAATCCCACTCAGTCGGTGGATGTACATTCCATGCAAAATTCAACCGGCCCAAATGGTAACCAGGAACTAGGAGGGAATAAGAATAAAGGACGTAATAATAATTGTAAGGGTGGGAAGAATAATAATAAACCCAAGGAAAATGGAATTAATGAGAGGATGAATAATAATGTTGGGGAGGGTAAGAGAGAAAGGTGTAAGGTGAAATTTCCCTTTAAGCTTTGTACAGACGATCACCTTACCCATCTATGCCCCAAAATTGTGGAAGATGCAAGGCTATTATCTCTACCACTCGTTGTACTGACAAATCCTTTCCCACATAACCAACACTTGGCCTCGAGCTCCTAAAATTTCGAACATGTGGGTGATGGGAGTCAAAACCAACTGCCACAAGATGGTGACCATTTGTGTATCAATATGGTCAATTCTAAGGTTAATGTAGCCACCCAATCTCGTGATTATAGTTCCTCATAGGCTATACCTAGTCTAGAATCTCCTCCTCCTCCTTTAGAGACACCTTTACAGATTGAAAAACCAAATCCACCGCCTCATATTCTTAAAGGAGTACTCAAGCGCTCTACCCACAATCTGAATGCAAGAGCCACCCAAAATTACTCTATTCTTGAGGACCTAGTTCAAACCCCTTATGCGATGAAGGCTCTGGAGGTACTCCAGACGTGTCCTTCATAGATAAAATTCTTGTTATCTACATTAGGATCTCTAGATCCCAGTGGCTCGAAAGTTAACAAGTTTGGTGTCATATATGTGAAGCCTCACTTTCCTTACCATGTGGCATTCCAAATCCACGTGGGTTACTTGAAGTATACCATCAAACGTGTGGTTTTTGAGGAAGGCACTGCTACATGTGTGATGTCTCTGATATGTTGGAAAGCTCTCAACTCTCTGACTCTTTCTCAATCCCCGACCGTGTTGACTACTTTTGATGGTCGTTCCTTCTTCCCTTATTGTATTCTTCCTGCCTTTCCAGTCTAGTTAGGTGGGAAGATGGTAGAGGTGTATGTTGAGGTGGTTGATGTGCTCCTCGATTATAAATTATTACTAGGATGCAATTGGACTTATGCTATGACTTTCATCGTATTGTCCATCTTCCATACTCTTTGTTTTACTCATGATGGGAATATTGTGATGATTGACCAGTTATCCTTTATGTATTCTAGCCCCAGTGCATCTGTTGGACCCTCAATCCTTGTGGTCGACAATTCTCAGCCGACAACTGAGAATATCGATGTCAGAATGTATTCATCCCTTATGGATACCTTCAACTTCATGGCACCGATTCACCATTTTTATGCAATGTCTAGTAGGCCTGTGTCATTAGAGAGGTTCATTCCTTTCTGCACTTCCTATTTTAATGACCCTTGGATCCTATATTCCTTGAATTCATCTTGTGAAGGTCATTTTCATGCTAGAATGGCCATGACACTATCGGTAGCAGAGATAATGTATCGATTTGTTCTTAATTCTTCCGCCGATCCCGATCCTATTACCTTGCAGACGGACGAGGAGGATCATGTTCTTAAGACCGTGTGGGCCACATAATTTTCTTGTTAACATGACTGCCTCGATGAGAATTTTCCCTTGGATGAAGCTATCATCGAAGCCATGAATGGTTTTGACAAACATTGGGATGATATGCATCATCGCTCTTATTTTCTCCCAGAGCTTGCTAGAATTGAACAAGATGACTCTCAATCTACTTTGAGCGAGATAGTCGGTCACACAATATGTAACATCCCAGCCACCCAGGATGGGCCACGATACATGAGAGAACACTTTTCTGTCTCTCTATGAAACATATTGTAACATACCCAGCATCCAACTGAGCTATGCCACTTAAAGTTTTCAAACTGCATGCAATTAAAACATATACACACAGAACTCTTGCGAAAGATTTATATATAAAACATAAATAGATAAATACATTATGTAAATGAAAGGATTCATACTGAAATAAAGGTAAACATATACAGGCAACATATACAAGAAATGCCCATAAATATAAAGATAGTTATAACCACACATAAGATAAACCCATAAAAACACACATGTAAATGACAATGCAACATGTAAATTTATCATACAATTGACACTTATCTTGGCAATAATGTCACCAAATGCATGCAGACCTTCCACAAACCTCCTAGCCTTAGACCACACTACTCATCACTCTTATCAGTGGGTCACCCCTGAGCTGGGACTAAACTCCACCTGGGTAAAGGGATTCCTAACCAGGCTAATGGCTCATAGACAACAAGAAATACTCTGTCATAGGTGCCAATTCAAACTAAAATCCTACAGTCCCTCATTCCCCACATGCATGTCCCACCCAGGAAGTGTGCCCCTTCTCTTCTCAACAGTCCTTCGGCTGCCCCACTTCCTTTTCGGGCTTCAGCAATAGGCCGAATAGGAAGTCTCAGAGCCCTGTAGTTGTAGTTTAGCACCTTCAAAAAGTCAATTCCCTAGAAATTCTCTCACCCAGAGAGAAATTTCTTACGGTCTTGACAAACCGCCTCTTCAATATCCCACGGGCCTGACAACCAGCTTCTTCAGTCCAGCTCCAAAGCTAACCATCTACACAAACAAGTATGGCTATGGATACAGGTTCATATACAATGATGAAGATAGGAAGGATAGCTCAATGGGTGTTTGAATGCTCATGGATGATTGACTGGATCACTGAATGATGGAAGGAATCATGGAAAGAATGATGGAAGAGATGGTAAAATGCACCAAGTCCAAACTATATGTATGAATGTCCCCAAATTGACACTTGTCATGTTGGGAGCTACTTTGGCCCACTTGTCCCCAACTTTAGAACTTAGGATAAAATAATTACCCATACTTTATACTTTAATAAATATTAATATAATATTCCTTTTTGGCTTAAGCTCCCTAGCTTAGCTCTTTTTCCTTAACTTTTATCCCCAACCCTTTCCCTAACTAGTGGAGTTTAGTCCCCCATACTCTTTTATCATAGTTGGTCTATGTGCAGTGATGTATTTTATATTAATGATGAGATATATACAAAAATAGGAGCGTTGGCCTTTAACATCTAGGCTCTCTATCCTAATCATCACAAAACTAGCTCACCATCCTATAAAACATGCCATATACACAAAGGCTCATTGGCCTCAATATCATGTACACTTAAGATGTTGTGTGTGGTATCCTAGAATGTGCACACCTCATCATTTTACTGCACAGTACATGCGTGCACTATGCCATGAAATGTGCATACAAAAAATGATATAAAAAAATTGACCAGCTTAAGTACATTTTCATTTACATTACAATTGGGTTTGACCTAGGGAGATTACAATCCCCTCCCCTTATTTATTCATTATCCTTAGTGCATTATGTACTCATACACAACAAAATTTTAAAAATACTCAAAAAGATGTGGGTATTATGCCCGCATTGCATCCTCATGTCCCAAGTAGTGTCCTCAGGATCGTACCAGGTCAATTGGACCTTTACAATCCCTATGGATCGATTCTGGAGTTGTTTGATTTTTCAGTCTAGAATGCGTACCAGATGCACTTGAAAAGTGCCTTCTTGCTCCACCTAAATCACATTCGAAAAGTGCCTTCTTGCTCCACCTAAATCACATTCCAATCAATAACATGATTAGCATCAGGTATATATTTCTTGAGCAATGATACATGGAATACATTATGAACAAACATCATTGTAGGCAATGAAATCATATAAGCTATTGGACCAATCCTTTCTAGGATTTCAAATGACCCACAATAGCGAGCTGCCAACTTTGAACAATTTCCCAACTTCGGGGAACTTCTGTTGGACTTTAATTTCAAGAATACATGGTCCAAAACTTTAAATTCCCTATGATTTCTTCCCTTATCAAAATATCTTTTCTGCTTGTCTTGGGAAACCTTTAAATTTTTCTTTATTTTTATCATTTTCTCCTCCATTTCCTTGAGCAAATCTAGTCGAACCACTGCTCTATCTGCTGGGTTATCCCAACTTACTAGTGTGTTTCACTTTCTGCCATAAAGTGCCTCAAATGGGCTCATCTTCAAAGATGTTTGGTACCCATTGTTGTAAGCAAACTCTACCAAGTGTAATTAGTCTTCCTATTTTGATGGTTTATCCATCACATACATCCTCAACATATCCTCAATAACTTGATTCACCCTCTCTGTTTGACCATCTGATTATGGATGATAAGTTGTACTAAAATTCAAATTTGTTCCAAATCCATTAAATAACCCCTTCCAAATTTTTGAGGTACATTTTGGATCTCTGTCAGACAAAATTGTCTTTTGTATGCCATGCAATCTAGCAATTTATCTCATATAAACATCAACAATGTTGGCTTCCTTGTGAGTGAGCTTAACTGGAATAAAATGGGCATCTTTAGTAAGTTTATCCACCACTACCATGATAGAATCATGTTGCTTGTTTGTTCTGGGTAGTTTAGTGATAAAATCCATGGTTACAACTTCCCATTTCCACTCAGGAATGGGTATTGGCTGTAGCAAATAGGCTGGGTGTCTATGCTCAGCCTTTACCTTTTGACATTCCAAACATTTGGCAATAAAATCAACAACCTCTTTCTTCGTGCCTAGCCAATAATATTGACTCTTTATAGTTGCAATAGTTTTCTGATAACCTAGGTGCCCAGCATAAGGTACATTATGCATTTCTCCCAATATCATATTTTTCAATTCCTGGGAATTTGGTACATAAATTTTTCCCCTATACATGAGAATTTTCTCATTATCTAGCTTGTATTCTTCAATTTTCTACTGCAAATTACCTTGCTGTAATTTTTCCACTAATTCCTTGTATAGAAAATCTAATTTTGCAGCCGCTAAAATTATAAGTTTCAAATATGATTGGTACATGCTAATGGTTGTAACATGCATTTCATGCACTCTTCTGTTGAGTGCATCAACCACTTTGTTCTCTTTCCCCTAGATATGATTTATATCAAAGTCATATTCACTTAGAAATTATAACCATCTACTTTGCCTAACATTTAGATTTGGTTGATCAAATAAATATTTCAGACCATTGTGATCTATCTTAAGCTCAAACCTTTTTTCCATGAGGTAGTGTCTCCATTTCCTCAAGGCATGCACTATGGATTCCAACTCCAAATCATGACTGGCATAATGTCTTTCATGCTCCTTCAACTTCCTTGATTCATAACATATAACAAACCCATTTTGACTAAGGACTCCATCAAGTCCTTCTTTAAATGCATATGCGCATACAATCAAGTCTTCATTTGGGTCTGCAATCCTTAGTATTGGAGCACTTGTTAATAATTTCTTCAAGTGTTTGAAACTCTTCTCACAATCCAATGTCCATTGAAACTTCACATCCTTTCTTTGCAAGGATGTGATTGGGTGTGCAATCCTTGAGAATCCTTCAATGAATCTCCTATAGTAGCCTGCAAGGCCCATGAATGATCTAACCTCTATCACATTCTTTGGTACTGACCATTCTCTAATGGCTTCTATCTTCTTAGGATCCACTGTTATCACATCCTTTGAAATGATATGTCCCAAATAATGAATTTTCTTATGATAAAATGAGCACTTTCTCAATTTGGTATACAACTGATGCTCCCTTAATACTTACAACACCATCCTCAAATGATGCTCATGCTCTTCTTATGACTTGGAACATACAAGGATGTCATCCAAAAATACAATGACAAACTTGTCTAAATATTCCCAGAAAACACCATTCATTAAGCACATGAAAATAGTTTGTGCATTTGACAACCCAAATGGCACCACTGTGAACTCATAATGACCATACCTTGTCCTGAAGGTGGTCTTGTTCATATGTTCCTCCTTAATCCTTACCTAATGGTATCCTGACCTGATATCTATCTTTGAAAATATCTTTGCATCCTTCAATTGATCAAAGAGATCATCAATCCTTGGAAGAGGATATTTGTTCTTTACATTCACTTTATTCAACTGTCTGAAATCAATGCACAATATTAATGTCCCATATTTATTTTTCATGAACAAGACTGGGGCACCCAAGGTGACACACTTGGGCGTATATACCCTCTCTTTAAAAGTTCTTCAAGCTACATTTGCAACTCCTTCAGCTCTAGTGTACTCATTCTGTAAGGAGTCTTTGACACTAGGGATGCTCCAGGAATTAAATTTATAGCGAAAACAATATTTCTCTTTGGGGGTAGTCCTAGTACCTCCTTGAACACATCTTCAAAATATTCCAGGACTACATGGTCTTCCAAATTTGGCACCTTATCTTTAGGTGTCTCTTCCATATGAGCTACAGATATTTGACACCCTTTTCTGTAAAATTTCTTCAGTTGTAATGCTAAAATTTCTATAATGGTTATTGTTCTGGGAATTCCTTGCACTTTCCTTAGTCTCCCTTCCTCATCCAAGCAAGTAAATGCCTTATTATGACAGTCTAGGATAGAATGATGCTGGTCCAACCAATCCATCCCAATTAGAC
The DNA here is from genome assembly GCA_010110895.2 of Picea sitchensis. Taxonomy (NCBI): domain Eukaryota; kingdom Viridiplantae; phylum Streptophyta; class Pinopsida; order Pinales; family Pinaceae; genus Picea; species Picea sitchensis. The sequence goes on along the minus strand of SNQJ01S0003983.1, from coordinate 56,157 downwards.
AGTCATAGGAACCTAAAGGCAAGATGTTCAAATCTGCCCTGGTGTTCAGTCCATTCATGTCCATAAGACGTGACTTAACCATTTCATTAACTTTTCTTTTGGCTCTGGTAGCTAGTTTCACCAACCAACATATTCCATTCTTTCTTCTTAGCAATTGCAAACTTTCCACCATATTAGGATCTATATAACTATGACTAGATCCTGAATCAATTAAAATAGAAATGGTTTGGTTTTTTATCATACCTTCCACTTCAGTCATATATGACTGGTACTTTGTTTTCTTGATGTCCAGGGCTGCATAGAGCCTTGGCACATTTCTGCCCATGTCCTCCACTATTTCAACTTGTTGTACATTGTGGACAGTCCTCACATTTTCACCTCTATGAGGATAATCTCTAAACATATGATCTCCTTTAAAACCCCAACATTGAATAGGTGGTTGTCTTGGCCTTTGACCCCCTACCTCAATCATTCCAGGTTCTCTAGAAGTTGGTTGTCCCTGAGTATTATTTCTGAAAAATGGTGGTTTAGATCCCTTCTTCCTTTGATCCATCTTGAATTTTGTTTTGTCTTCCCAAGCCTTTTGGAAAGTTGGCCTTGATTTTTGTTGATCATATAGGCATTTATATCGCCTTATGGTCTCGTCCAATGTATTGGGATCATCATACTGTATTTTGTCACTGATGAATGATTGCAATTCACTCAAATACCTATGAATCTTAACTGTCTCATCCTTGATGAAAGAAACATACTTTAGCAGTTCTAAAAACCTTCTTTCATATTCATCTATGGTCATACTCCCAAGATTGAGCTCAAAGAACTCTTTCATTTTCTTGTCATAGTATCTCTTAGTCAAGTATTTCTTCTCAAAATACTTCTTGAAATCCCTCCAAGTAACAATTTTCTCTTTAAGGTGTTGCACCTGCACAAGTTGATTCCACCACATGGATTCCTTTCCCTTCATTTGATAGATGGAAATTCTACCTTCTACATGAGAAGAATAATTATGCAATTGAAAATACTTTCTCATGCTCAACAACCATGTCTCTGCATCTTCATCCTTCTTGCACTCACCATCAAATGTAGAAGGTTTGATTTTGTTCATTTCTCCTCGTAGTTCATCCACCCCAGAACTCTTATGCTTCCTGACAGGGGATGGACTTGAGCTGTTGTGTGCTCTGTTATTGGAATTCCTCGAGGAGTTGTGGTGATGTCTTCTAACACTTATTTCTCTTCTTTTCTCATCATGAGACCTATGACTTGCTGATTTTCCTGAGCCACTCTCCTTATCCAATTTATTTTCTATTCTGTTCAAGTTGTGCATTAACTTCATGTTGAAGTCATCCTATTGATCCTTGTCTCTCATAAACCTTTCATTATCAGCTTTATGGCCTTGGACATCCTTCTACAAATTTTTAATGGTCTCTAGCATATTCATGTTTTCATCCCTTCCTTCTCCATGTCCATTGGAGTTTGTTCCTTCAATACCCAAATAGACATCCATCCCTCTAATATCATCTTCCTGACTGTAAGTCCCTTGTGCCTTTTCCATTCCTCTAGACTCTATGTTGATATTTATCTAATCTATTTATTGTTAACTCTACAAAATGTGCACCCAACAAAACTTTGTTAGACTATATGTTTCAACAATCTCATGAAAGATATGAACCATTTTGGTTCAATAATATATCATAACTCTTTCTTCTAAATTCCTAAAACATTGAGTGCCCAGATCAATTTTCTGAGTGCATAGTTAGATTCCATTGTCCAATACCTTTCTAATTCCTAATCTCATCCTCAATTTTGGGTCTTGAGTAGAAAGTTGTGGCTATTTAAAATTTCCCATTAATTTTTCTGTTCACACTTCAACTTGGCACAACTCTGCGCTGTAATTATGAATTTTTGCACCTACTCCATTGGATTTTCCATAGGATCTCAATTGGGTTTTCTTGTATACATATTATGGAAATTTTTTCCAAGTTTCACCTCATTATGTGATATAGGTGGATATCGGTGGCCACCCACCTTTTCCAACTGGCTCAAAACAGTTTTCTGACAATTTTGACAATTTACTATTTTTAGCAGGTTTTAACTTCCGGGGCCATTTTGAGGACCCAAATGAAGGTTTTTCGAGATCAAGGTTCTCAATTATAACCAAAGGAATGATTTATCCACCAAAATTAATCTCCTTGATGATACCTTTCCAATGATCTATCATATTCCTAAAATGGAGATCATATGCAAAAGTTACGACCCCGGGAAGTTGATGTACTCACTTACCCAAACGGGGCCCACATGACTTTTGGAGCTTCATCTCCTAGGGTTAGGTTTTTGGATGTCTATGGTTTTTGGCATTCCTTTTTATTGTAAAAGGGCCTTCACAGCCTCATTGTAGTCATCTTCTTGTGAATGCGAGTAGCAGTTACATCTCTTCTCAGAGATAAGTTGCCACCATTCTAGCGAGTCTTTCACTCTGTATTTTTACAGTCTCTGTACATTTGTTTCATTAATAGAAATCATGTATTATTGTATCTCTATGTTTACAGTTGCATATCTTATATATTTCTGTTATATTATTGGATATACGCGATATCTTTGTGCATTTCTTTATTATATCTCCGCTCTCATTTTGTGCCAAAAATAATCTGGATCAGTGGTATCAGAGTAGGCTTCTCTTGATCATTTTTTTAGTGCATGTCCCTGACGAGGTCCGAGTATAGCAAGTTGGGTCTCGATATTGTCTCTCTTGAGGACAATCTCTTTCGCACACCCAAGAAACCCTCAATGGTGGAAGAAAAGAAAAATGACGGAGTAGATGATCCTATCAGTCTGTTGCTTGAGCAAGCTCTCACGCGACAGTGGGATGAAATGATGGAGAATTTTTCCCACATCCTTCAATGCCTGCCGATAGCAACAAGTGCATCTTCATCAAGAGGCCACTTTGGAGGCACCTCACCTTTCAAGGTACAAGTTAATTTTTTTATTCCTATATTTGAACGACAGATAGATGCAGAAGTCCTAGACAAATGGTTAAATCTGCTAGAAGGTTATTTCTCTGTTCACAAATTTTTCGAGAAAGAAAAGATCAGCTTCACACTCCTTAAATCTCTCCCCCATGTCAAACATTGGTGGGAAACTTATTGGGAGCATAGTTACACAGAGGAGTTTGAAATATATGGGGCCAATCCCACTTGGGATTTTTTTGTGGATGCGGTAAATGAACAGTATTTCCCTGTTGGAAACTATGAGGACTAGTACATGAGATGGACCACACTGCGGCAAGAGAGGGGCCAAGCAGTTCTGGAGTTCACTAATAACTTCCATACCTTGTGCACCAAGCTAAGTATCAAAGACTCTGAGCGAAATTTGGTTCTGAAATACCATGGGGCTCTACATAGATACATCTAGACTGAAATAGATTTTCTGGACATCTCATCACTCGGTGCTTCTTATCGATATGCTGTTAAAATCGAGTGGAAATTTAAGAGCTAGAATAAATGGGATTTTGGATCTGTAAATTCACAAAAATCAAAGTATGAAAAACACATCCCTAACAAACAGTCTCCTGAAAACTAGTCCAAGACACAGGAAAAGAAGGGTCACGAGAAGACAAAGAAGCACACCGGAAAATGGTGCAATTTTCAAAAAATCCCCTGGCACAACACCGATGAATGTCGCTCAAAATAGTCATTGGTGGCCAAGATCAAAGACAATGAGTCAAACCCTGATTCAGAATCTGATTCTAAAAATACTGGTAAATGACAGATCATTGATGTAGACCCCACTGCTATTGTCGAAACCACATCAATTCAACTAGAAGAGCCAACAGATCCTGAAGAGGGGGAGCACCTTCTTCATTCATAGATGTGGGTGAAGGGGACCCCACTACATTTTATTGTTGATAGTGGAAGCCATAAGAACCTCATCTCAGCAGAGGTCGTCAAACAACTGGGATTGTCGACAACACCACACCCGCAGCCATACAAAATTGGGTGGCTTTGCCAAGGATGAGATCTCCATGTCAGCCAACAATGTCGATTGTCATACGACATCCAGCCCTTTAAGGATGAGGTATTATGTGATGTTGCACCACTAGATGTATGTGATGTTCACTGGGGCCAGCCATATATGTGGAAGCGCCATGCTATTTATGAGTCTCAACCCCATAGTGTCATTGTTACTTTGGGGGGTCATCTCTATAGAATACTAGAGGTAGTTTTGACTATTGTTTCAACTATTTTTCCACCTAAAAAGTTTCATAAGGTAGTATCTCATACTGCAAAATTTAGCTTCTTCACAATCTGTTCAAAAGGAGAATAGAAGGACACTACAACCACTACAGCCTTGCCCCAAGCGCCTTCTATCCAACAGAAATAGGTCGAAAAGGCTGCAGCAAAGTGCAAAGATTCCTTCTACACATTGTCCTCTCATGTATCTCAACTTGTTGAATAGCCTCATCCTCGACATGTTCTTGACATACTTCCACAAACTGAGTAGCGCGATGTCTCCAACAATACAAGTAGCTCACTAAGATGCAGATCCAGCAAACACTTTTTCCTCTCCCCTGAGAACTCAAATCAATGGATACCATTGCTTCCTAAGGAGGGAGTATTGATCCAGGTGGATATCAGTGGCCATCCACCTTTTCCAACTGGCTCAAAACAATTTTCTGACAATTTTGGCAATTTACTATTTTTAGCAGGTTTTAACTTTTGGGGCTATTCTGAGGGCCCAAATGAAGGTTTTTAAAGATCAAGGTTATTAATGATAGTTGAAGGCATGATTGAGCCCCTAAAATGAATCTCCTTGATGATACCTTTCGAACGAGCTACCAAATTCCTAAAACAGAGATCGTATGCAAAAGTTATGAACCCGGGAAGTTGATGTACTCAATTACCCAAACGGGGCCCACATGACTTTTGGCGCTTCATCTCCTACGGTTAGGTTTTTGGATGTCTAGGGATTTTGGAATTCCTATCTATTGTAAAATGGCCTTCAGAGCCTCATTGTAACCATCTTCTTGTGAATGCGAGTAGCCATCACATCTCTTCTCAGAGATAAGCTGCCACCATTCTAGCGAGTCTTTCACTCTGTATTTTTACAGTCTCTGTACATTTGTTTCATTAATAAAAATCATGTATTACTGTATCTCTATGCTTATGGTTTCATCTCTGATATATTTTTTTTATAATATTGGATATACGCGATATCTTTGTGCATTTCTTTATTATATCTCTGCTCTCATTTCATGCCGAAAATAATCCAGATCAGTGGTATCAGAGCAGGCTACTCTTGATCATTTTTTTCAGTGCATGTACCCGACGAGGTATGAGTATAGCAAGTTGGGTCTCGATCTTGTATCTCTTGAGGAAAATCACTATCACACACCCAAGAAACCCTCAATGGAAAAAGAAAAGAAAAACCATGGAGCAGACGATCCTATCAATGTGTTGCTTGAGCAAGCTCTCACACGACAGAGGGATGAAATGATGGAGAATTTTTCCCACATCCTTCGAAGCCTACTGATAGCAAAAGTTGCATCTTCATCAAGCAGCCACTTTGGATGCACCTCAGCTTTCAAGTTACAAGTTAGTTTTGATATTCCTGTATTTGAAGGACAGATAGATGCAGAATTCCAAGACAAATGGTTAAATCTACTAGAAGGTTATTTCTCTCTTCAC